>CP092884.1:49101716-49116746 GCA_030710605.1 Cordylochernes scorpioides
GAACCTAAATAAACAGTAAAAAAAGAGGTATAAGTATGAAGGAATATATCAAACACTAAGAATTTTGATTAAGTTTCCTTTAAGGATCTTAAAATTCGAAACAGTGTAAATTTATCAGTGAATTTGATATTGAGAACAGAAGTGTGTCAGATTGAAAAAACGGATAGGAACCTCTTCACTCTCCTTCTATATCAACAGTACAAAAACACTTGAGTCCGTGCAAACACAGTCCATAATTAAGCAATTAGATTCAATTAACATTTTTAATGGTATTTGCTAGACATCTGTCAATATTGAAAATGAGCTTCTGGAACTAATTGGTGTTATTTGACATAGGTCCTAACTACATGGCTGTTTGTAGGTAGGTGATGTCTTTTTGGACACATAACCTTTCTCTGGAGAATAGCGTATGTCATTTCTGTTGTTGTTAGTGTCAATCAAATTGTCTGTTGATTTTTTTTTGCTTATCCCTAGTACACGTGGTACAGGCCATGATAATCATGGTGGGTAGAAGTAGGCGACTGCTTTTACTGTAAGTGCACCACATGTCTACACATGTGAAAAGCAGTTCGACTTTGCACTTACAAGTGTGCCAGAGCCCTGTTTGGTTACTTTCACACACTGGTGGGGTTGGACTTTTGAAAGAATCGGGAGCCATTGGAGCATTTTTTTTAAACAGAAAAAAGTGCCCAATGCGGGAATCGAACCCGGGTCATAGAGGTCAAAACCAACGGTTTAGACCATCCTTCCACCGACCCTCTTTGTCTTTTGATAATTATATGGACAAACCTTCTCCAATATATTTGATCTGTTAATGACCATCACTCACATCTAGTGACCTTCTGGTAGCTTCCTTTACCATTTCCAATCATCTTATTGGATGTCTTCCTCTCTCTTCCTTCAATTTTCTCCAGCATCGAATATTTTCTAATCCATTTACCCTCATTGTATATATGATTTAGGTCTTTTTGTTTATAATTTAGAGATAATTCTCGGAATCAGTTACCAAGATTAATTTCATATTTAAGAATAAAATATATTTGTTCTTGTGTCTTTGTACATGACATTCTAAGTAACCTTCTTTATGTAATAGGCTTGGAAAATGTCTTTATGAATGTTTCTATAGATTGGAATGAGACAGTAGAATGATGATGTGATGTTTTATACTGTGAATATCGGTTTCTGATGTGGAAGATGCCTAGATCCGATGTTGTCCTATCTCGAAGATATCTTCCTGAGGTGACACCTGCTAGGATAGAAAACAAATCAGAGATACATTAACAAATTTACATATAAAATGAAAGGATTTAAAAGCACGAATGTTTCTTTTATACAAAATACAAACTTCTACTGCCCTTACTGCGATGAAAAAAATATATTGGGAGGTCTTGGCTCATCAGTGGTGAACCCTCCCAGTGGTTTCGCCAATTTAATCTACCAGACCGCTTCTCAGAGTTCCAATACTGTATTGGACGATTCTGCTTATATACACAGCACTGAAGGATGGAATATCAGAAATGGGTTTCAAGAAAACTATGGACATAAGCTTATAGGACAGTAGAATTACATTCACCACTGATTGGCCAAGCCCTCCCAATATATTTTTTCATCGCAGTAAGGACAGTAGAAGTTTGTATTATGTATAAAAGAAACATTCGTGCTTTTAAATCTTTTCATTTTATATGTATA
This sequence comes from Cordylochernes scorpioides, assembly GCA_030710605.1. Lineage (NCBI taxonomy): Eukaryota > Metazoa > Arthropoda > Arachnida > Pseudoscorpiones > Chernetidae > Cordylochernes > Cordylochernes scorpioides. The sequence goes on from CP092884.1 coordinate 49,103,406, forward strand.
GATGGCGCGTTATTGCTTTGTGTTAATTTTACATATTATCACTCTAAATTATATATATGTCACAATTTGTCTAATGCCCAATAGATATTATTTATTTTAATTAACATTTTAAAATGTGAATACAAATTAATCCATCTATAAATACACTGTACAAAATAAACGTGGGAGCCAGCGGGTGAATGCTATGACACGCCACCGCCGCGTGTGCGCGCTCATGAGTGTGGAACAAGTTCTTTTTCGAAGCTTACATGCATAACGGTCGCTCCCTTCCATTCGACCATGACAGCTACGACATGTATATATTTTCACTCGCATACATTAACAAAAATATGGCTACATCAGCCAATTATGTATTTAACTTCTGACGTTTCAGTGTCTTCCTGTCACTCTCCTCAAGGGAATTATTGGATATCTACAATATATGATCTTCATAAAACTTGAGAAAGTAGAAGTCTTTGATGTCGCCGGTTTTCTGTTCTTTTGAAAGAGACATATGCAATTTTGTTCACACTTGGTTATCTCGTGTGTATTCAATAAAGGTCACTGTAATATCTTTCAGAGTTATTATCTCAATCCCGATATACATGCTAAAAGGTACAACTTCCTTAAGTTTTGTCCATGAGTGTATATTGGTTATCTCGTGTATCTTCAATAAAGGTCACTGTAATATCTTTCAGAGTTATTGTCTGAATCCCGATATACATGCTAAAAGGTACAACTTCCTTAAGTTTTGTCCATGAGTGTATATTGGTTATCCCGTATGTCTTCAATAAAGGTCACTGTAATATCTTTCAGAGTTATTGTCTGAATCCCGATATACATGCTAAAAGGTACAACTTCCTTAAGTTTTGTCCATGAGTGTATATTGGTTATCTAGTGTGTCTTCAATAAAGGTCACTGTAATATCTTTCAGAGTTATTATCTCAATCCCGATATACATGGTAAAAGGTACAACTTCCTTAAGTTTTGTCCATGAGTGTATATTGGTTATCTCGTATGTCTTCAATAAAGGTCACTGTAATATCTTTCAGAGTTATTGTCTGAATCCCGATATACATGGTAAAAGGTACAACTTCCTTAAGTTTTGTCTATGAGTGTATATTGGTTATCTCGTTTGTCTTCAATAAAGGTCACTGTAATATCTTTCAGAGTTATTGTCTCAATCCCGATATACATGGTAAAAGGTACAACTTCCTTAAGTTTTGTCCATGGGTTTATATCTATAAAAGACTTTTTCGATATTTTATTTTGGAATAAGAGATCTGGGCAGAAATTAAAGATATTTTTAGGGAATTTTAAGAAATCTCTCAAAAAAATCATATTTAAAGTTTAATTCATTTTGTAAATACATTCTAAACCTCCTACAAAATCTCGATCTCTAATGTTTTCATGCATTGAATAATATAAATAATTTATGTAAATAAACTTTTCTCCTTGTTTGGCGCAAGTATCCCTTGCGGGATATAGCGCTTTGGAAATAAAATAATTGATAATTAAGAAATATCTCACATATATCAGGGGGTGTTTTCGTAGATTTTTTTTCTTTGAATTCATAAATGGAATTAAATTTTTAAAATGCTATCATAATATAAAATACGATACTTATATATTTATATATATATATATAGATGTAGCGTTTTATCAAATAAATATATAGACAATTACTTAAGAGATGGCAATAATTTTATCAAACGAAAACTCTCTATCCATTAGACTAACCCTCTGTATACAAAACAGATTCATTTCCAACATTCTTTAAAAAAAAAAAAAAGATAATTCCTCTCTCTCTCTCTCTCAAGAAATTATTCCCTATCTTTAGATATTTCAAATAAACGGATAACCTTTCTAAAGATAGAAGAGAAATAAGGAATAGATATATTTGAATACCAAAAGAAAAAGCCACGGGCGGTAATTTCCAACCAAAAGATTGTGCTGAAGATGGGAAAAAAGGCGGGCAGCAGTTTGTTCACTCCATTTACTCCAGGGGTAAGCTCTTTATTCCCAGTGTCGCTCCCTTTGCCTTTAATTGTAGCTCGGGACCCATTTGTCCGGATTTTCTGGATTCTTCCCTATTTATGGGATAACCCCTTACACGACGAGAGCTTAAGCTTCCAACTTGTTGTTTTTATATATCGATGTGGTAATTTCTTCTTTATATATTCTGTATGATTAATATAGGTATTTTCTATTATTAATATTTTTAATCTCACAGAATTTAAAAATTGTATTTTTGAATTAGAATTATCAATGATATTGAGTGCTATAAAAAAAGGGTTTATATAACACAGCAAAATAAGACACATTTCCTTATATATCATGGATTCTTCTGTTATATATGTTATATTCAATTTAATTTTTTTATGATATATAAATATTTTTTTCTAATTTGACCAAAAAACAAAAAGCTTTTTCTAAAATTATTATTTTGTGCTGTTGTATATATAGATTTGTTTTTCTTTTGGGTTGGTTAAATGTGTTTTTTTTTTCTAATAAACTCATTTGCCAAAAATATTATAAAGTTAAATTTGTTTTAAAAAAAAGTAAGCATATTTGCTAATAATTGATATTTAATTATTCTTTTTTTTAGCAAGTAAAATTTGAATTTAACAAACTAAACATTCACTTAATAAACAATATTACTTTTCTTTATTTTCTCCTTCTCCACTCGGAATATAAGATATATTTTTTTTTTCATCGCAGTAAGGACAGTAGAAGTGTGTTTTATGCATAAAAGAAACATTCATGTTTTAATGTTTTCATTTCTTTTGAATAGATGACATGTTATTACCTCATATTAAATATGGGCACGTTTATCCAAATCCCAGGGAGATCAATCCGCCATAAAAATGTAAATATATCCTCCTCAGCTAACTGAAAATCTCTAAAATCTTTGTCAAATAGATTTACGGAAGAACGGACGCCCTTTATTGACAAAATAATAGATACATTCAAGAGAAATTTAAGAAGTACACCAATACCTCGCTTTGCGTCGTTTCGTTTTGCGTTTTTTTTCCAAGTTGCGTCGCTGCTTAATTTTTACTGATTTTCACTGTGCGTCGATAGATTTTCGAAGTTGCGTTGTTTTGGATTCGAGTCTTTAATTTTTTTTTTCCTAAAATATGGCAACACCTTTGTTTTTGATTGAGCCTTTACATATTTTCACTTTGCGTCGTTTCAATTTGCGTCATGTTTTTTTTTGGAACGTAACCCCGACGCAAAGCGAGGTATGGGTGGTACTATAAATGTATCTCACAAAATCAATTTATATTCAACGTAAATTTTAAAACATGATTTGAACACAGGTCCGATATTGATGAAATATAAATGATGATGACTCCGAATTTATTATTATTTTTTGAAACTCTCAAAATATCACAAAATCAGTTTATCCAGGAGTTATTTTCGAAACTTGATGGTGATCTTATTCCAAGACATAAAAAAGACTTCACTGAGATGTAATCCATCAGTTTTTTTTAAGTACATTCTTTAATGTATAATATCCACGATAGAGTGACACGTGAGATTGACGATCGAAATTGTCACTTACGATGAAGATATTGTCATATTGGTCCTCCCCAAGGGTAAGAATACGTACTGTTTACCTAGTCTCTTGCTTCTTGTTTACTAAGATGATCTATACGTAAGGAAGAGCTATATCCTGCATGAGACGCTACTGTTTCTAGTAAGAAATATTAGATTGAGACTGGGAAGTCGAAAACTATCCCTGGTAGTGAGACAGAACAGTACTAGCTTGAGGCCGAAGATGATTAACATTTTCTCAAAACCAGAAAGCTACAGGTATGGTAACATTACTGTCTGTATCACCATCATCTTCTATTCCCAAGTTATGTAAATTATTAACAGATTTCCAAGTCAGGAGTAGTTACAAAAGCATTTGTCTTTCATACTAAGGATAGCCAATTCCATCCGCTAAGTCAGATTACCATAGTAGATAATTCTATAGAATAATCCCTTGTATAAATATTGAGTAAAATCAATCATTTTTCCAGGAAAAAGTGTCTTTTCAAAAACATTCTTATTCTTCTCTTGCTTTTGGGCACGTACGCCCTTCTACAGGAGAAAACATGGTATAATGATACGTCAATAAAACACAAGTATCCGATTATATTTAACTCATGTTCTATTGGCGTATCATTATACCATGTTTTTCTACTGTAGAAGGACGTACATACCCGAAAGCTATATCACAATAAAAATGTTTTTGAAAAGACAATTTTCCCAGGAGGAATGATTGATTTTACTCAATAGTAGATAATCTAAATTTTATAAGATCACATAACAAACACACCTCCTAGCCTTCTTTTTTTTCTTCTAATAGACATGCGTAGATTGACAGCCCAACAAGAAATGGTGTTATAACTGGAACAAACACTACTACCATGTGTGAATATTACAATGTATAGTCAGATATAGAAAAAAATTGCGATTTACTATTATAAAATATCAAAAACCTTTCGCAATAAATTTCTTTAATAAAAACTGCGCGATATTCGAGATTTAAAAAAAAAAAAGGCATCATACAGGTTCACCACACACCAGGCTCGCATGCACATTTATAGATGTCAGAGCAATATCTAGTGGAACAAAAATAAACTGAACGTTTATTTAACTTGTTCCGTGATTTTTGGCCAACCCAATTTCTTGTTCCGTGATTTTAGGCCAACCCAATTTCCTGTTCCGTGATTTTTGGCCAACCCAATTTCTTGTTCCGTGATTTTTGGCCAACCCAATTTCTTGTTACGTGATTTTTGGCCAACCCAATTTCCTGTTCCGTGATTTTTGGCCAACCCAATTTCTTGTTCCGTGATTTTTGGCCAACCCAATTTCTTGTTCCGTTTATTTCGGCCAACCCAATTTCTTGTTCCGTTTATTTCGGCCAACCCAATTTCTTGTTCCGTGATTTTTGGCCAACCCAATTTCTTGTTCCGTGATTTTAGGCCAACCCAATTTCCTGTTCCGTGATTTTTGGCCAACCCAATTTCTTGTTCCGTGATTTTTGGCCAACCCAATTTCTTGTTACGTGATTTTTGGCCAACCCAATTTCCTGTTCCGTGATTTTTGGCCAACCCAATTTCTTGTTCCGTGATTTTTGGCCAACCCAATTTCTTGTTCCGTTTATTTCGGCCAACCCAATTTCTTGTTCCGTTTATTTCGGCCAACCCAATTTCTTGTTCCGTTATTTTTGGCCAACCCAATTTCTTGATTAAACAAGAAAAGCTATCCACGAACGCGTTTCGGAATCTTGGCCCTCGTCAGCGTGGTGGAAACTGTACCTCTATGACCAAAATTTGATCACAGAGTAGTTACGAACACCTAATTCAACAAGCCTAACTCATAAGAAAAATATAATTTTTTTGCTTATCCCTAGTACATGTGATACAGACCATGATAATCATGGTGGGTAGAGGTAGAGGCGACTGCTTTTACTGTAAGTGCACCGCATGTCTACAAATGTGAAAAGCAGTTCGACTTTGCACTTACAAATGTGCCAGAGCCCCGTTTGGCTACTTGCATTCGCTGGTGGGGTTGGACTTTTGCAAGAATCGGGGGCCATTGGAGCATTTTTTTATCAGAAAAAAAAGTGCCCAATGCGGGAATCGAAAACCCGGGTCGTAGCGGTCAGAAACCAACGGTTTAGACCATCCTTCCACCGACCCCCATTCAAAAATATAATCAATGAAAATAAACGATAATCTATTTTGACAATTGACCAATTACCTTTTTCCTCCCCAGTTTTTTTCAAATCTATCTAATACAATTAGATGGGGAAGGAAACAATGTATAACAGACGATTGGAGTAGAAATTCTAATTATTTCCGTAAATATTGGCAAACCAATTATAAAGACCTAACTAATTAGGTGTACTAACTTTAAATCCCAAAATGATATTTCCTGTAGAAAAAAAAAAGAGAATGGAAACTATAATTTCCCGAAATTAAGGCTGCTTAGCACTAATGACGTTTCCATTTCGAATATGGCTTTTTTAATGCTCTTTTAAATAAAAAAAAAAAACAGCGATACAAATTTCTATTCAAACAATCCTAAAATTAGTGGGTAGAATGAAGATATTTTGTATAATTATATTCATAATATATATAACATAATTACAATGCATCATAATATGCAAATATGAATATTTAAATATGGTATGTAGTAGTGAATTGATATAATTAACTGGTATTATGTTGTGAAATATATTTGAACGGATATTCTTAAAATTATGTTTTTTTGTTTGTATATTTTGAACTGTTTTTCACATTATATTATTATAAAACATATTAATATATTAGTATTATTGTAAAACAAATTGGTATAATTAGTATGAAATTATTATAGGGTGATTTTTTAAAATATTTTGTTTATGGAATTTGAAGGGAAACTTTTGAAATTGGTTAGGTAAATATGTAAAATGAATGGGAAATTAACAAAGGATGTGAAATTTGAAGTGAAAATAAGGGATGTATGTTAAGATAGCTTTAAAAAAAAATGATCATTCAAGTAGGAATTGGTTTGAAAAATCGTTTGGCGAAAACACAGTAATACTTTGATTAGAAACAACTTAGAGGGGATCTAAATATTGTTTAGAATACTAGAAAAATACAAAAAGAAAATGTTAAATTGTACTGGAATACTGATTCTGGAATGTTTCTGATGGATTACGCCATCTATCGGAATAAATATAAATTAATCGTTGATTTTTAATTTTTTTCAGCATGTATATCGGGATTGAGACAATAACTCTGAAAGATATTACAGTAAACTTTATTGAAGACACACGAGATAACCAATATACACTCATGGACAACACTTAAGGAAGTTGTACCTTTCAGCATGTATATCGGGATTGAGACAATAACTCTGAAATATATTACAGTGACCTTTATTGAAGACGCACGAGATAACCAATATACACTCATGGACAACACTTAAGGAAGTTGTACCTTTCAGCATGTATATCGGGATTGAGACAATAACTCTGAAAGATATTACAGTGACCTTTTTTGAAGACACACGAGATAACCAATATACACTCATGGACAACACTTAAGGAAGTTGTACCTTTCAGCATGTATATCGGGATTGAGACAATAACTCTGAAAGATATTACAGTGACCTTTATTGAAGACACACGAGATAACCAATATACACTCATGGACAACACTTAAGGAAGTTGTACCTTTCAGCATTTATATCGGGATTGAGACAATAACTCTGAAAGATATTACAGTGACCTTTATTGAAGACACACGAGATAACCAATATACACTCATGGACAACACTTAAGGAAGTTGTACCTTTCAGCATGTATATCGGGATTGAGACAATAACTCTGAAAGATATTACAGTGACCTTTATTGAAGACATACGAGATAACCAATATACATTCATGGACAAAACTTAAGAAAGTTGTACCTTTTAGCATGTATATCGGGATTCAGACAATAACTCTGAAAGATATTACAGTGACCTTTATTGAAGACATACGAGATAACCAATATACACTCATGGACAAAACTTAAGGAAGTTGTACCTTTTAGCATGTATATCGGGATTCAGACAATAACTCTGAAAGATATTACAGTGACCTTTATTGAAGACATACGAGATAACCAATATACACTCATGGACAAAACTTAAGAAAGTTGTACCTTTTAGCATGTATATCGGGATTCAGACAATAACTCTGAAAGATATTACAGTGATCTTTATTGAAGACACACGAGATAACCAATATACACTCATGGACAAAACTTAAGGAAGTTGTACCTTTTAGCATGTATATCAGGATTCAGACAATAACTCTGAAAGATATTACATTGACCTTTATTGAAGACATACGAGATAACCAATATACACTCATGGACAAAACTTAAGGAAGTTGTACCTTTTAGCATGTATATCAGGATTCAGACAATAACTCTGAAAGATATTACATTGACCTTTATTGAAGACATACGAGATAACCAGAATGTTGTATCATAATCTATGCTCTACAATATCATTTGAGAATTCTTTTTATGTCAAACACCTTTCTATTATCGCAACTGGTATTTTACTTGTGTTTATTCATCTTTCGAATGCCAGTTCCACGCACCTAACGCTTTCATGTAACAGCATATTCTTCAAGACACAAAAACTGAGGAAAATACAGAATTTTTACAATAGTTTTTTTCTCAACGAATATGTAATTAAAAGTGCTATCAATTACGTTTAAAGACAAAAATATAAAGAATTCGCTCTTAAATATTCATTAAATTTGTAATTAAGGCGAAAAATATCCCGAAAATATATTTAATTCTTTTTTTTAAATAATTCTTTAAATAAATACTTCTATGGAAATGAGAAAATGTAGTAAATTTTATATTTTCTCTGTGTGCTATTTTACTTTTATACAATTATAACTCCAGGAATTTGATAAAATAATAAAGAAATTACTATTATTAAATACATTTCGAAAAAAAAATTAAAATTAAAAAAAAGTTGAAAAACAACTTTTTTTTCTTTCTTCTATCTATTTCTACGTATTTAATATGAACGAAGAATTTATATATTTTGGTTATTTTATAACGATTGTAAGATTTCTTCTGTAACGAATATTTCAAAGTGATTAAATGTTTCAAAGATTTTTTTAAAAAATCAATGAGTTTAAAACATTAAAAAAAGTTGTTTTTTGACTCTAAACCAACAAGAGAAAGACAAACAGATGGTCTTATTCCCAGGATACTTGCCAAGTGCTAATTGGTTTTGTAACTCGTAAAAATAAGAAGAAAAAAAATCTTCTGATATTTTTAGTTGTTCGTCTGATTGGAAATAAAAAGGAGGGAAAATTGAAACATTGGAATCGTTTTTCTACCGGGAGAACTTATCAGATTAGCTTATCCTCCGATTACGTTTTTTTTCCTTTCTATAAAAATATAGTTTTGATAAAAAGTGATTAAAAAAAAATCTACACTCATAGACAAAACTTAAGGAATTGGAAAGTTTTTGATATCACCGGTCATATGTCTTTTTGAAGGAAACAGAGGCTGTTCACACTTAGTTATCTCGTGCATCTTCAATAAAGGTCACTGTAATATCTTTCAGAGTTATTGTCTTAATCCCGATATACATACACACATGCAGCTTTATTAAGACTACCGGTCTTATACAGATTCACTACAGGAAGGAAGCATTGATGGAGCTCTTATACTCTAGGCAGCGTAGAGCCCAGAATCCCGATATACATGCTAAAAGGTACAACTTCCTTAAGTATTGTACATGAGTGTATTATAACTAAAAGGTTTTATGTCTTTACTCTGATGTAAAATATTGGGAGAATCCTGGCTCATCAGTAGTCAGCCTTTACGGCAGTTTCGCCAGTTTAATCTACCAGACAGCTCTATGATATTGTATTGGATTGTTCTGATCATATATCAACATTTTAGAGGACATATTGGTGAAGGTTTTCATAGATATTTTGGACATATATGCTCTTTGTCGGCTATACACGCCCACAATACGTAACTAATCTGGCTGAAATTTTAACAGTATATAGAGTTGAATCTAGAAAAGCTTATTGTCAAATTTCAGGCTTCTATCTCGAATACCCTTGGAGTTATTAACAAATTATTGGCAACATTTCCCTATTTTACTCGCAACCAGCGCCTCATTGCGGAAACTTGGAGAAGTAAAGTTGGGGAAGGATGCACCACGTGGGGCGACGGGGATTGGTGGAGCGGGACGTTTCATAAGAGTGACCTTGAGTGACGTAATGGTGGTGTAGGGGCAAGAAATTACTTGCTATCATCATTTTATGTATATATCAAATTTAAAATATATTCATATAAAAATCAAAATAATAGAATTTTCAAATATCGTTGTGAAAATTTACATTTTTATTTGGAGCGGGACGTTTCACAAGAGTGACATCCACGGCGCCAATTTATAATTGTAACGAACAGTATTTGAATAACAACATTTAATCGGGTAAAACCCGGGCGTTGCCCGGGTCATCCGGCTTGTATGTTATATATTGGTAAGTAGGGGCATGGATTAAATTATTGTATGACTTATTGGAAGAGGTATAGCTATATACAAATATATCGGTGGAGAATCCCATTGTCTCACAATATATATGGCTATAATCAATCTCCACTCACACAATATAAATCCCCACACCTCGATCGCTCATTGGAGAATTTTAAAAAATGACCAGCCAATCAACGTGCTCCATTAGTTTCGGATTGGAAAAGGGCTTGTAGTCCACGTGATAAATGTTTTCTTCCCCACCGTTGTATTGTGCGCTGTCCCTTCTGTTGGATTAAATTCTTCCTTTCTCCAATCCATTCTCAGTTCGGGTGTCAGGTGGGCAAGGGATTAATATCTTATCTTTTTTTCTGAAATCCATATATAGCCTTTTAAAGGGAGAGGTATATCTTTTTTATACCTGTGAATATCATCTTCCAGTATCTTTATGTTGTATTCTACCCTGAAATCAATAAAGCTTTATTAAAACTTTTTATAGATTAGACAATTCAGAAAAGGATGGCACTTGGTTATCTATTTTCTTATCAACAAACACAAGAGCCCTCCAACATGTTATCTGTTTGATATTTGTATACCTTCCTCCAAACCAAATACAGCTGCATAACTTAGATAAACTGTCTACATATATTCAAAAGCAAATAGCAGATGGAAATTTTTTCGAGAAAACCACACCAAGATGCTCTGCGGTGAGGACCCGATTTGTACCTTCTGTAATTCAAAACTAAAAAATGAAATCACTCACTATATTTTTGATTGCTATGCTCTGAAAGAAGAAAGAAGAACCCTTATGCTCAAAACTGGGCAACTCTGTGCTTCACTTCCATCAAAAATTGACAATATGACCCAGAATAAGTATATTGCTACGGCGTTTTATGGTTTCCACAAGTCCATATCTCAGAAGAAGGCCAAGTGACACTCACTCCTCACTTTCTTACTGCTACTCTTTTTGTGTTGTTTTTCTTGCTTCCCTCTTTCTCTTTCTTGTTTTTTTTTTCTTTTCTTCTGTATATATCGCTATTTCCTTTGTCTCACTACTTTGTTCTTATGCATACCTCTGGTGAATCCTGTATAGGGTCAGTGACCCTGAATAAAGGCTTTTTGTTGTTGTATTAAAACTTTTTAGTCTTTTATAGATTCTCCGAGTATAGAAGAGTGTCAGGAGGACAGAGTATTCCCTCTTATCTGGACTGGACCGACAGGTCAGGGTAAACAGTGACGCCACGGAAAAGGAAGAAAGATCTCAGTTCTCCCCTCTTGCTCTAACGGCTGGGTCGATTTGGCTCATGTAAATAGTAACTCTTATTTTATATTTAAAATCTCTCATATAACTCATTAAATAAATATTTAAAGTAATTCGAAGGCCTAGTTAATTATTTTTCCTCACAACAAGAGGGTATACGATGCGTTAGCATAAAAAAAGAAAAAACTTGAACCATTCGCGTCAACAATAGTTCGAATGTCTTATAGAAGAGGGTAAATACAGAAATAACAGAGATTGAGATTGAAATACTTTTTATTGACATCTTGTTAATTATGTCTTACAAAATTAATGAAGAATAATGGGAATATTTACAATGATTTATGAGTGAGGAAAGCTCCACCATCTTGATAGGGTCCTCCTCCAGACTAGGAGAGGGTCTTCTTGGACTCCCCGCAACTCCAGGCCCAGGAAGTATTTGTAGATGCGGGTCTTGGCAGATGCCATGATGGCCAAGGCGTTGTCCTCCAGGCCATGCCCGAAGATCCAGCTCTGCAGGTCAGGGGGGATGATGGTGAAGACCTCCATGATGACTGGCCTGATCCGCCTACAGGACAATAACAGAGAAAGAATATGGTTTTACAGGATACTAACCAAAGTTAATGATTTCCAAGACCATAAATGAATGTAGCAATCAGACAAGCCGCAATGTACTATATCAAAGTACCATGGCACTGCACGCCACCAAGGTTGTTCAAATAAAGTTTAGATTCCCCAGACTAGGCCACTATTTTGACTAGAGAGAGAATATGGTATCACAGGGTACTAAACAAAGTGTAGTATTATCGAGTCCAAAAATGAATGTAACAAGCAGACAAACCGCAATGTACTATATCAAAGTACCAAGGTGTTGCACGCCACCAAGGTTGTTCTGAAAAGGTTAGATTCCCCAGAACAAAGAAGATAAAAAGGTGTTGATTAGATAAAACGTGTATATGAAACGGGAATAATTAAACAGGTGATGGGAAAAGATAAATTTTATTTCTGTAATAACATAAATAACATATTTATTTTTGATTTTTTTTATTAGTTAGAGTTATCAAATCATTTTGCAATTGTAGTTTTTTTCTTTGTTTTGTTTTGTTCCTTTTTAAGCAATAAAATATATATAGAACTAAGGTGTGATATTCAATTCAAACATATGGAACCAACATCGATTCATTTTAAAAAACAAGGCAAAATCATAATCTTATACAACTTTCACTTTTTCATACACTAAGATTTTAAGTGAGAATCGCTTAACGGGTTTAATTGAAACATCATCTATTTCTTACAAGAAATATTTACAATTGTGAAAAAACCAGTTAGAGTTTTTATTAATATATATTTATTAAAAAACTCTAACTGGCCGAAATGTCTATTTTTAAATAGAAATATAAATACTGGTCAGGCAACCTTAAATCTTCAGGATGAACTTTATTTTTCAAAAAGGTTACAAGTTTTTCTTTAAAAAGTGTAGCGAATGGTCAGTCTATTTACATATTTTTATTTACAACTTCAATAAGTAACAACAGTAAAAGTAAACAAAGATATTTACATTTGCTATCTTGACTCCTGGTCAGTGCTGTGGCCCTTGCCGTTATGGTCCCCTGATGTCCTGCAGCTCCCCAGCAGTCTTTCTATGACTGGTGGTTCCTCGATAAGATGGTCCCCTGGCCTTGATCCATTCTTGTCTGTCAGGTCTCCAGTCATCTGCTCTAGGACGTTCTCCTGGATCTCTTCTATGGTCGTCGTATCCCTGTGCTCCATGTCCGGTGTTCCACCTTCCTCATCTTCACACGCCAGCTCCCTACATCGTTTCAATAATCTATCCATGGCTTCCATTTCTTTATTTCTCTGTAACTTATCGTGAGGTTCATTCTTCTTTTCTGTTAATATAATTTCATCTTCAGGATAATATAAATAACAGTAATACTAAGAATAATAACCAATTTCTACCCTCTGAAATCGGCATTGTTTCTTTACCAGTTTAAACACTTTTTTTTTTGGTTAATTCAACCGAATTCATAAATCTTCTCGTAGGATGTTCTGATTTC
>CP092884.1:49116846-49245254 GCA_030710605.1 Cordylochernes scorpioides
GAGAAAATGAAGCCACGTTATGGAATCTCAATTGAAGTAATCTCAGCCGTGTTAACACTTCTAATATTTCAAACAATGTAAACAATAAGCTTTTGTCATTGAAGATTGTATTAGCTGAACAAACATCGTTAATACGGTCTCTCTCTCTCTCTAACTCCTGTCATCCTGGAAGCCTTCACTATCATCCAGCGGCCCCCTCACCTGCAGGGATGGATCTTCGGGCATGACCTGGAGGACGACGCCCTGGCCATCCTGGCGTCTGCCAAGACCCGTATCTACAAGCACCGGCCTGGAGATACGGGGCGTCCAAGAGGACCCTCTCATCGTCTGGAGGAGGACTCTGGCAAGATGGTGGAGCCTTCCTCAATCATAATTTCACTGTATCATTCTCATTATTTTTCATCCATTCTCTCTAACTCCACTAACTGAATGCATTTATTCTTAGCTGTAACACTTCCTTCTTAAGAGAGGAAGTTTTCCTGAATATGCAAATAAAAGTTTCTGATGACTTGCGCCATCTATCGGAATAAATATCAACTAATCATTGATTTTTTATCAAGATTTAATTTAAGAATTGACCGAGTACCCTTTCTTGATTAAACAAAAAAAAAAATTGTGCTGCGCTGCCTGGAGTATAAGAGCTCCATCTATTATTTCTTCTTATGGTGAATCTGTATAAGACCGTTGGTCTTAATAAAGCTTTGTGTGTGTGGGATTAAACGAGAAAAGCTAAACCACGAGAAAAACCAACGATTAGTTCGTATTTCGAAGATAAAGGTTGCCTGGCTGGCATTCATGTTTCTTTTTAAATATAGACACTTCGGCCAGAAACAATTTATCAGGAGGTTAGAAATACTAGAAAACTCAAAATAAATAAACCCTACAAGAAACTATCTTCCTCACGGTTTTATACTTTTTTATATTTTTTTTTATGTTGATGATTGCGATAATTGTGTATCTTTTAAGGAATTTTTAATTGATAAAATCAATTTCATACAAAAACAACACATATATTTATAATTATATGTAATTCTGCTGTCCTAGAAGCTTATGTCCATAGTTCATCTAAAATACCCATTCGAAGAGTCAAGCATCAGTATCACTATAAAAGGAAATTCTAAAAATGCAATATAACAGCGGTATGGTAGATTAAACTGGCGAAACCGCTGGGAGGGTTCACCACTGATGAGCCAGGCCCTCCCTTTAATATTTCCATTGCAGTAAGGACAGTAGTAATTGTTTTATTAAAAAAAAGAATATTACGTCTCTAAAATAGTTTTGTAATTTAATTTAAAAACAACACAATTGGGGTAATCTTTCTATTTAGTGATAGAAAAAAAGATATTTGACAAGATCGGCATGGTTTTCAGGATTTAAAAGTATCTTGAGGTTTTGAACAATTCGTCGTCTGAATCTTTCTTCAAGCTTGTATCTGAAGACTACAAGGTGGAACAGTTGAGTGATGGTCAGTCTTGAGATCCTTTTCGTTCCAAAAATTGTGTAGTTATCCTATATGGCTGTCGAAGATTCAGCGAGCCTAGCAACATTTCCAACTGACTAATTGGGCGAGTGATTTGCATAAGTAATTTCCACCGTTGGTCCTCTTGGGAGACCGCCGCTCCCCAATTTAGGAGAACTTTTCTTTGGCACAACTTATATTGGACAATAATTAGATGTACTCCTCAGGACATTCCCTGCCTTAGGTGGAATTTACAGATAACTGGAACACCAATCATATTTCTGTTAAATAATTGAAATGTACGTTTATGAATTCATGATAACAAGGGTTTATCATATGGATCGAATATTTAATTTGTATCTTCCCATATTCCACATTTTGGTAATTGCGGGATATATACTCATGGACAAAACTTGTATGAAGTATATTTGGAATGTGGAGAGGAGAATGGAAAGATGGGGGTTGACAGAAATAAAGATGTCTTCGGAAGATTTGGAAAGAAATTTCTCTTGAAAAACATCAGAAAAAGACAAAAATATTGGATGGTTATACACTCATGGACAAAACTTGAGGAAGTGTAAACTCTTTGATGTCGCTGGTTTGTCTATTTTTTTAAGGAGACAGAGTTTGTTCACACTTGGTTATCTGACGTGTTTACAATAAAGGTCACTGTAATATCTTTTAGAGTTATTGTGTGAATCCCGATATAACTTCCTCAATTTTTGTCCATGAGTGTATATTAAAAGGAAATAAATTGATAAAGAAAGTTTTCTCTAGAATAAAATGAATGGAAAGAGAAGAAAGTGTGAGGAAGATGAACAGGACTGATGGACTGGATGGGAAATTATGAAGAAATAAAGAGAAGAACTCAAGATAGAGAAGTATGACGTCACTGGAGAACTGTACAAGAACAGGCAAACTAAAGAATTGGATTGATGGACTGGATGGGAAGTTATAAAGAAATAAAGAGAAGAACTCAAGATAGAGAAGTATGACGTCACTGGAGAACTGGACAAGAATAGAGGGACTGATGGACTGGATGGGAAACTATGAAGACATAAAGAGAAGATCTCAAGATAGAGAAGTATGACGTCACTCTGGATACCAGAACCTGCTCAAGAACATATATCAAACTAAAGTAAACTAAAAAAGGTAAACTAAAGAAGAAGAATTGGACTGGATGGAAAGTTATGAAGAAACAAAGAGAAGAACTCAAGATAGAAAAATATGACGTCCCTGGAGAACTGAACCTGGTCAATAACAAAGATATCGAAGAAAGAGAACTGGACTGATGGACTGGATGGAAACTATGAAGAAATATAGAATTTAAGATGGAGAAGTATGGCGTAACTGGAGTCCTAAGACTTGGATAGAGGAACTGAAGAATATCAAGAATGATACTGATGAACTGGAAGGGAAATTATAAAGAAATAAAGAGAAGTACTCAAGATAGAGAAGTATGACGTCACTGGAGAACTGAACAAGAATAGAGGGACTGATGGACTGGATGGGAAACTATGAAGACTTAAAGAGAAGATCTCAAGATAGAGAAGTATGACGTCACTGGAGAACTGTACAAGAACAGGCAAACTAAAGAATTGGATTGATGGACTGGATGGGAAGTTATAAAGAAATAAAGAGAAGTACTCAAGATAGAGAAGTATGACGTCACTGGAGAACTGGACAAGAATAGAGGGACTGATGGACTGGATGGGAAACTATGAAGACTTAAAGAGAAGATCTCAAGATAGAGAAGTATGACGTCACTCTGGATACCAGAACCTGCTCAAGAACATATACCAAACTAAAGTAAACTAAAAAAGGTAAACTAAAGAAGAAGAATTGGACTGATGGACTGGATGGGAAACTATGAAGACATAAAGAGAAGATCTCAAGATAGAGAAGTATGACGTCACTCTGGATACCAGAACCTGCTCAAGAACATATACCAAACTAAAGTAAACTAAAAAAGGTAAACTAAAGAAGAAGAATTGGACTGATGGACTGGATGGGAAACTATGAAGACATAAAGAGAAGATCTCAAGATAGAGAAGTATGACGTCACTCTGGATACCAGAACCTGCTCAAGAACATATACCAAACTAAAGTAAACTAAAAAAGGTAAACTAAAGAAGAAGAATTGGACTGATGGACTGGATGGAAAGTTATGAAGAAACAAAGAGAAGAACTCAAGATAGAAAAATATGACGTCCCTGGAGAACTGAGCCTGGTCAATAACAAAGATATCGAAGAAAGAGAACTGGACTGATGGACTGGATGTGAAATGATAAAGAAATAAAGAGAAGAACTCAAGATAAAAAGAAATATGGTGTCACTGGAGACCTGGAACTACTCAAGAGCAGAGAAACTCAAGAAAAAAAATTAAGCGTCAGCCTAATAGATGTCTGGTAGATTAAACTGTCAAGTTACTCAGGGATTACACACTGGTGAGTCAGGTTTTCCGATATTTTTCATTTACACCGTTTAATGAACCTGTATTTTTGTCTTGAATATTGGCAAAAGAAATTTACATAAATAGATTCTATATAATATATGTTATTAGAACATAGCAACTACAAGGATGCCCCAAAAGGTGGTAAACACTTGCAAAAAATTGAAATACCAATATTATTCGCCATTATATTATTCACCGGTTATGTATTATGTATAAAGTAATTGTATTATGTATTATTATGTATTCGCCTTAATAATATTATTCACCGTTATGTATAATGTCTTTGTATTATGTATAAAGTAATTGTATTATGTATTATTATGTATTCGCCGTAATAATATTATTCGCCAAATAATAATAAAAACAACATTTTAAGAAAGACACGAACTTTTGGGAAAACCTTATAATGAATTAATTTTTTAAAAAGCGTTATATTTTCTAAATCAAAACCACATCATTTACAAGTAGGTAACAGCCTTTACTATACTTTCTGATACCATCAAATGCAGTTGGTCTAATGCAATTACGTGGAACCTTAAGAAGAAATATTAAAGATTTTAGATATCGCATGAGCGCATGATCAACATCTGAGTAAAAGGCTCAAATCACACGCCGATGGAAGGCTGACTAAAGGAGAGTTAACGGCAGTGAAATGTTTAATCAAGAAAATATATTAAGAAGGAAAAGGTGACATTTCCTTATCTTGCAACTAAAGGTTGCTGATGGCTTGCGCCATCTATCGGAATAAATACGGGGCTCTGGCACTATTGTAAGTGCAAAGTCAAACTGCATGTGTAGACATGTGATGTACTTACAGTAAAAGCAGTCGCTAACTACCCACCATGATTATCATGGCCTGTACCACGTGTACTAGGGATAAGCAAAAATAAAATCAGAATAAATATCAGTTATTCGTTGATTTTTCATTAATTTCAATATATCCAGGAAAAGGCTATGTGAGGAAAAAAAAATTATATTTTATTATTTAATTTAATATTATTTAATGAAAATATTTGAAACAGATTTATATTTCACCTATCCCCCGATTTACACGGTAGATACGTTCCTGAGAAAAACGTGTAAATCGAAAAAAAAAAGAATGTCTTATATTAAATCTTTCAAACCAGCCATGACTTGCCAAAAAATTTGGCTTCTTTTCAGTTGAAGAAGAAGATGGCAATTGCTCTACAATTTTTTCGTATAGTATTTCGTTAGTATAGTGCGATAAAAACAACAAAAGAAAACTTATTTGGAAAACCGTGTAAAAGCGAAAACGTTTAAAACAAATACTGTGTAAATCGGGGGATAGGTGTACTTTATATTTGTAAAATCATCATTTAGTTACCTAGCTTGCTTGCTCGATATTCCCTAGCTGTAGATAGTTGGGGTGGATAATTGGCGATCAGTCGCCGAGACGTCATCAATAAATACTGTCACATCTTAAGATATTCCAAGACATGATTTCTACGCTACAATACATTTCCTTTTTTTTTTTTCATTTCAGTAAGGACAGTAGAAATTGTTTTTATTTTAAAAGAATATTACGCGTCTAAAATAGTTTCGTATTTTGATAACAGATGGCGCGCTAGTGCATCATAATATAATTGTTCTAATAAAAGACACAAATTGATGTTTGCGGAAGAGCGATTGCTCGAAGCATATTATATACTTATAATTATATGTAATTCTGCTGTCCTCAAAGCTTATGTCCATAGTTCATCTAAAATACCCATTCCAAGAGTCTAGTATCAGTATCACTATAAAAGGAAGTTCCAAAAATGCAATATAACAGCGGTATGGTAGATTAAACTGGCGAAACCGCTGGGAGGGTTCACCACTGATGAGCCAGGCCCTCCCATTAATTTTTCCATTGTAGTAAGGACAGTATAAATTGTTTTATTTTAAAAGAATCATACGCGTCTATAATAGTTTCGAATTTTGACAATACAGTTTCCTATAAGTATGTTCCATAAAGAAATATCGCTATAGAAGCAGAAGACTAAGTGTTCAATTGTTCTCCCATCAACCTTAAAGTTTAAATAATTAATCAGAAAGCTCCCCTCTGTGTGAATAATTAAACGTTATTTATGGACCCCTAGCTCATCTTTTAAACCATCAATACAACAAAATATAGCAAACAGGTCGTGGATATTATTAAAACAATAAATTCAGACAGTTTTGTTTTTAAAGCAAATTCTCTGACACCAAGTTTTTCTTCAAACTTTTTACCGTTTTCTTTTCATTGGAACTTCTGTTTCTTTAGTAGATATTGATGTTCTATCATATTTTATCATTGTTTTTTATATGGGAATATGTCTTTGGAAGGAATTTCTTCGTGTTTGTGTGTGTGTTTTTTTTTAATGAAACACATATGAATTATTTTATACCAAACAAAATGGGAATTAGAAACTATTTTAGATGCGTAAGATTCTTTTTAAAATTAAACAATTTCTACTGCCCTTACCGCAATGGAAGTATTTAATGGGAGGGCCTGGCTCATGAGTGGTGAACCCTCCCAGTGGTTTCGCCAGTTTAATCTACCATACCGTTGTTATATTGCATTTTTGGAACTTCCTTTTATAGTGATACTGTTGCTAGACTCTTTGTTGACTTTGCTTAGAATATTTTTAATGAAACTGATTCCAAGAATCAAACATTATATTTATTGATTTACAAGAGAGAGAACAAAATATAAAAGGGAAACTAATATTAAACAAAGGAACTTTTTTCTTTTCGGTTAGCGCCTATTTACCTGTGAGCTTACATACACTCTGTGGTAACAATTAACTAATATATATTGTTGCATCATGATTAATACGCGTATTTTAAAAATTATTTAAAATATTATTTTTAATATATTTAAAATTTAAATTATATATTTATTTATTTTTATAAAACAGAATATTACCATAAAATATTATGTACTATAAAACATTTGTATTTTGATACACTAAATACCTGCTTTAAACTTTGATATGATAAATAAAGAGAGATTCTAGGTGTTACCTAAATATATAGTTGTCTTATTATTGACTGGTTTAACCTTGTTGAATGGTTGAGACACGTTCTGGAAAGATGCAAGACGTTGTCTGAGGAGAGAATCAAGACTAAAGAATCTGCCAAACCGCAGCCTGGTGCAACAATATACAACATAATTTTGAAAAGATTCTTACGCGTCTAAAATAGTTTCTAATTTTCATAATAGATGGCGCGCTATTGCATCATAATAAAAATGGGAATTATTATAAACGAAAGATGTTTTTGTATATAAAGAAAATATATTTGGAATTTTATCTCGGTGCGTGTGTATTTATAATAGAGGACACATAAATGATTTTTGTTTTGAAAAGTGGCAGATATAAGAAAACTTTATTTAAACTGTGTTGAGCAAGAATTTTAACATCTAATTTAAGTAAATGTTTTAATTTTCAACTTCATCATTTACAATTACAAATTTAATTTAATTTCAAATATATTTAGCAAAAATTTGAACCTTCGATCTGAATAAGTGTTTTGAATTTCAAATACCAACGCGGCTGGTGGAGTGGCGATCTATCGTAAATTATCATCGACATCTACGGCGGAAGTGTTCCAAGTTGCGATTACAGACGTAACTCGTGTCATTAAAACCAAGGGTGACATGTGCATGACTGAAGTTACTTGCTTCGCCGCTAATACTAGCTTCAAGTTTATACTCGGTGCTGTATATATTCATCCAGGAGCTAGTATGCAGGATATTGGAATGTTACTATGGCAAGGACTCGGTCCGTACATTCACAACAGCCAGTACGTGCCACCGTTCGTGCAAGTTGATTCTAGTATATCGATTCTTCTGTGTGGTGATTTTAACAAAAACGTAAAGCCTGACAACTCGTTTCTTAATTTCATGAAAAATACGTATAATCTTGATTGCGTATCAAACGTTTCTAAGTCAACTACGTTAAAAGGAACAACTATCGACTTGACTTTCGCAAGACACATTACAGCAGAAACACTTCCTTTCATTTCATATTTCTCCTATCATCGTCCTATCCTCAACAAAATCACTCAAATAGGAATTAGTTAAGTTTAAGTTTACATGTACAATGTTTTAGTAAACAAAATATATTTCTATAGTTAAAATTTGTGCAATTCTTATTTTCATTCAATTCCTTGTTCCTATTGTGCAATTTAAATATATTCATATCAATAAATATTCTACCGTTGTCACGTAAAATCTTCGCCCGTAAAACCGACTTTACAGGCAACCATTGTTTTTACCTTAATAAGAATTGGTATCTTTAATAAATCTTTTATCTTAATTTTTTAAAACTTTTATTTTTCCTCCATAGAAGCATTAGGCGCCTCTCCCGTCAAAATAAACGTCAAAACCTGACGCCATCTATTGACCGTCGCCGCAATTAGCGGCCTCGGGTCGGTGACAAAGCCACAACACCAGCTTTGGCAAACTGAGAAGCGTCCACCTAGAGACCATGGTTTCGGGCTAATGGCCGCTAGTTGCGGCGACGGTCAATAGATGGCTTCAGGTTTTGACGTTTATTTTGACGGGAGAGGCGCCCTATGCTTCTATGGATTAATTTCCTCCCGGAAAATTTTCCATTTTTATTTTTCCCATCGAAAATTTTCCATTTTAAAACCAAATAAAAAAAAACTCGATTATAAATCTTCATTTTGATTGTTTGCGCTTGTAACTCATCTATTTTATCAAGGTTTTATAAAAGAATAACGTTTTAATATTTATATGTAATTCTACTGTCATAAAAGCTCATGTCCATAGTTTGCTTAAATACCATGACTAAAATTCCATCCTTCAGTGTAGCATATATAAGCAGAATCGTCCAATACAGTATTAGATCTCTAAAAGCGATCTGGTAGATTAAATTGGCGAAACCGCTGGGAGGGTTCACCACTGATGAGCTAAGCCCTCCCAATATTTGTTCATCACAGTAAGGACAGTAGAAGTTGGTTTTATGTGTAAAAGAAACATTTATCAATCTTTCTATAGCTTGCACCATACTGATGAGGGCCAATAGCTACGAAACGCGTACGTGGTTAGCTTTTCTTGATTAATCAAGAATGGGTATTCGGCCAATTCTGGAATAATTAAAAATCAACGAGAATAGGTGATATTTATTCCGATAGATGGCGCATCTTTTAGTTGCACGATAAGGAGATGCCTTTTTCTTTTTTTTTTTTTGCTTATCCCTTGTACACGTGGTACAGACCATAATAATCATGGTGGGTAGAAGTAGGCGACTACTTTTACTGTAAGTGTACCACATGCCTACACACGTGAAAAACAGTTTGACTTTGCACTCACAAATATGCCATAGTCCCGTTTATTTGCTTGCAATCGTTGGTAGTGTTTGACTTTTGCAAGATTGGGGGCCATTGGAGTTATTTTTATCAAAAAAAAAAAAGCCCAATGCGGGAATCGAACCCGGGTCGTAGCGGTCGAAAACCAACGGTTAGACCATCCATCCACCGACCCCTGCCTTTTTCTTAATTTTTAAAATGATTATTATTTAATATATTTTAATTTATCCACCTTTTTATTCCATACATTTTTATATAACAAAGGGTAACTTAACGATACAGGAATATAGCCTGTTTTGTCCAATAGTCACATAAGGGAATTAGAAGCCATTCTTTGTTCTTCGGCTTCAATTGTTATTTCTGGCAGATCATTGTTATGAATAAAATTTGGGAACAAATAAAACGTTGGGGATATTTAAAATAGAGTTAATTATTAAATGTATAAACAATCTTTATATATATTTTTACTTTTAGAAATACAGATGGAAATTTTGCCGGGAGGAAATTGATATAAAGAGACATGGGTCGCCTCTCCCGTCAAAATAGACGTCTAAAACGGTGGTTTTAGACGTCTATTTTGACGTGAGAGGCGACCCTTGTCTCTTTATATTTTCAGAAATGTATTTAGGAAATTAAAACATTAAGACATGAATGTTTCTCTTACATTTAAAACAAACTTCTACTGTCCTTACTACGATGAAAAAATATTGGGAGAGCTTGACTCATCAGTGGTGAACCCTCCCAGTGGTTTGGCCAATTTAATCTACCGCTTTTTAAGATACAATATGAATTATTGTAAATAGTTTTCACGCGCAATTATCCAGATCGGATATATTATAAAAAAAGTGAATAAAGTTTCCTGGGTTAAGTTTCTTGTTCAAATTTTTATTTTCAAGCTTTCGGACTTGTCAGTCCTTCAACAGGATTATCACGATCATAAATTGATGATATATACTATTTTTATATACAAATTAATTTTTACATATTTTAAATATTAATGCTATTGAAAGGGGAAGAAAATATATATTACATTCTTTATAACAACAACTAAAAGCCTTTTTTTAGGGTCACTGACCCTATACAGGATTCACCAGAGGTATGCATAAGAACAAAGCAGTGAGACAAAGGAAACAACGATATAGACAGAAGAAAAAGAAGAAAAAAAACAAGAAAGAGAAAGAAAGAGGGAAGCAAGAAAAACAACACAAAAAGAGTAGCAGTAAGAAAGTGAGGAGTGAGTTTCACTTGGCCTTCTTCTGAGATAGGGACTTGTGGAAACCATAAAACGCCGTAGCAATATACTTATTCTGGGTCATATTGTCAATTATTGATGGAAGTGAAGCACAGAGTTGGCCAGTTTTGAGCATAAGGGTTCTTCTTTTGCATTCTTTATAATAAATCGGATAATAATTCTTATTTCCAACTGGTAAATAATAATCATCATTATAAAGAAAGAGAAAAAATGGAGAAAGTAGTTTATATAAACAATTTAAAAAGCGTTATGGATGTGTCTAGGTTATACTTTTTTTAATGCTAAGGTAAATACAGAGTTAATGGACAATTGGTACAAATCATCGAATTTTAATAGTCACGATCTCGAATCGAATCCCGCATTGGGAACTTTTTTTCTGGAGATTTATTCATCAAATTATACAACAATTTACCCCTACCCCAACAACAACAACAAAGTCTAGAGAGAGAGAGAGAGAGAGAGAGAGAGAGATTGAGATTGAAACTGATTTATTATAACGTCCATATAAGATTATATAAGATTAAATACAGATTAAATGAAAATATGAATAAATAAGATTATATAATGAAAAATACAAGAATAAATAGATATAAATATATAAAGCAATTGATAAATATACATATATATAAAATATATACAAGGTCTTCATTGGTGGCGCCCACCGCGAGAAAGACTCCGCCACCGATGGACTGCGAGAGTTCTTTCCCACAGGGTGGGCAGGTCGATGTGTTGGCTGGCATTACCCAACTCAAGACCAAGATGGTACTTGTAGATGGTAGCCTTCGCCACACTTGTTAGCTTCACTGCCTCGGGATGGAGGCCGACGCCGAAGAGCCAGGCCTGCAGATCCAGGGGCAAGTCGCAGGAAGCGAACACCTCCCGGAGCAGGGTTCGCACGGCTCGGCAACTCCAATATCTGTGGGCCAGCGACCCGTCGCTGGACCCACAGGCGGCACAGTTGGCACGCCTCGAGGCAGGATGGTCAGGATGTGGTAGGGCATGGAGGGCCAGCCGTAGGGCGACATCTGCGTCGTGCCCCGAGAAGCAGTTCCGACGCAGGTCGGCCCAGGGGATGGAGCGGGGCACATCCACGGTGGGGGTCCACCGGGCAGCCAGCTCTGCAGTAGGATGGGCCTGGAGCCGTGCCGAGTCCAATGCCCGGCGCGCCCTCTGGCTGGGTAGGCGGGTGATGGGGGTCGCCGATCCCCGCAGTACGATGGTCTCCGCCTCGTACTCCGCATGATAGCTGGAGCTGGCGTTTTCCCGCAGGAGACGTTGGCAGAAGGCCCCCAGGTGCTGCGCATCTAGGAGCGCGGCCCGCGTTGAGCGCGCAAGTGCAGGGGCGCCATCGGAGAAGTCCCCGACAGTCGCCTGTAGCCAGCGCTCGGGAGCCAGCAAGTCTGGCGGCCGCAGGAACCTGTTGTCACCTCGAAGACGCAGGGACCTCAGGCAGGCGGGATGAAGAACCCGGTGGTCAAGCTCGAGGACGCTGGACGCGGCCTCCCACAGGCTCAGTAGTCTCCTCCTCCTAGGCGAGTGCCAGACGTCAGGAGCCGGCGGTGTCAGCCACGCCCGGCTGCGGACCAGCCAAGAGTAGCCGTTGGCGGCGCCGCGAAGAGAGGCCTGGACCCCCTTCAGGCAGGCGAGCCGAAGCTGGCCCGCGATGTCAAGCAGGCCGACGCCACCATCGGAGACTGGACGAGCCAGAATGCGTCCGGGGAGCCACGAGACTCGGCTCGTACCCCACACGAAGCGCGCCAACCGCGCCTGCAGCCGGCCGATGGTGGTTTCAGGTGGAAGGTAGCCATGGAGGTGGTGCAGGATGGAACCCAGGACCAGGCTGTTGGCCGCGCGAGCACGACCCACCAGCGACAGTCCGCGGGTGAAGGGCGACCACCTCGCGATGGCTCGCTCCAGCAACCCCATCAGGTGTGAGGTCTGGGAGGCGACGGTGTTCCTGGTGGTGATGGTGCAGCCTAAGACGGTCAGCGACTCGGACGTCCAGGAGATTCCCAGAGGAGAATCCGTCCGGTGCTTCCAGGAACCGCACCAGAGCCCGCAGCTCTTCTTGAAGTTGACAGCCACCCCGGAGGACATGCGGAACTCTTCAAAGATCAGGGGCACGAGCTCAAACTGAGCGTCGTCCCTGATGAAGAGTACGATGTCGTCCGCATAGGCGACCACGTTGCCGCGGCCCAAGGTCCTCTCGAGGCGGCGTAGCAAAGGTCCAACTCCGATGCTGAAGAGCGCGGCGCTGAGACGGCAGCCCTGCCTCACCCCGTTGAGAAGCGGGAAGGCCTTGGTGTAGACATCTCCGACCCGGATGGAGGCGTCTGCTTCCCCGTAGAGGACAGCAATCCACCCTAGAAAGGTAGATGGTAGGCCCAGCTTCTCCAGCAGGGCGAACAGGTAGCTCCTGCTCAGGGTGTCGAAGGCCGACTTCAGGTCCAAAGAGATGACAGCCAGCGGCGTGTCATATCTGGATGCCCCGGCGGCTTCGTCAGACACTCGCGCGATATTCCAGGAAGATGACCGTCCTGGAACGGCGTAGGTCTGACATTGGGGCACCAGGTCTGGTAGATGACGTCGCAGACGAGCCATGAGCACGCCGCTGAGGACCCTGTAGTCGGTCGTTGGCAGGCTGATTGGCCGGAATGCCTGTAGACCCGGACCACCGTGCACTTTCGGCAGCAAGAACACCTTGCTGCGCCTTGAGGATGGAGGTAAGGCCCCGCGGAGCCGAGAAGCCTCGAAGACTTGCCAAAGAACTTCGGCGAAGAAATCTTCAAAGGCTTTGACAAACTCGCAGGGTAGTCCGTCCCATCCCGAGGCACGGCCGTTTGGCAGGCGGTGGATGGCTGCCGCTATCTGGTCGCGGGAGATGTCCGCAAGAAATAGCTGGTCCCACTCGTCGAACTCCAGGGGAGTCACTTCAGCTAGGAAGTCGGCGATGGCTTCTTCCGAGCTTGGAGCCTGAGCGAAGCGACTGCTTAAGCGCTCCAGAAGGAAACGCCTAAGCTGGCCCCCGGAGATGGCGTTGCCGTCGTCGTCGGTGAAGGTGGAGGGAGAGCGGCGTCTGGCTCGGAGGGAACGCCCGAGGTCCGACAAGGAAGGATAGTCGGAGCGGGCAGTGTCGTCCTCCAGTCTCCGCCTCAGGAAGAGGCTTGCTCTCTCGATGTATCCACCGCCGGACTCGGCGACGGCAGGCGCGAGTGACCGTATCTCCGCGACCAGATTTGCCTTGATCCTGGTCCATTTTTCCCATAACATCGGGGGTGAGAGATTTGCTAGGTCTACCGATATTTCATCGATGAACGTTTCCATTCGATCGACAAAGAGGTCTGACCGTAGCAGCTTTCCGATGCAGGGAAGTCTTGTAGGAGCTGGGTCTCCTACTTGAATTAGGACGGCACGGTGGTCCGAGTAGGCGTAGTCAACAGTTTGGTATTGGGTGACGCGGTCGCAGAAGCCTGATGGAAGTAGGATTCTGTCCAGACGACGCGCGTCGACCCGGCTTCCGATCGTAGCAACCCTGGTGTGCTCCAGTGCAGCATCGAAGAAGGTGGCGACGTCGACGAGGTCGGCTTGGTCCAGGAGCTCCGCGAGGGCTTCTGCTGAACCTGATGCCAGGTCCTTCGCCGACTCCTCGGAGATGTTCAGGTTACCGAGGATCCACGCACCTTCTTCACGCGCCAAAGCTGCGATGATCTGGAGCTGGCGGCAGCGCTCTTCAGGAGCATGAGAGACGTGGGCGTTGACACACGTCATGGAGATTCCCCGGACGGTGAGGTCGATGACAGCCATCTTGCCAGGCCATAGGATCTGCTGCCGGTGAACAACGACGCCGGCCGCGAAGACGCAGGCGAGGCCTGATCCCACGGTGGTCGTTGCGGGAGCAACAACGGCGCTGTAGCCTTGGCAGAGGTCTCCTACGTCGTCCAGGGACATGACGTTCGTCTCCTGCAGAAAGCAGATGTCGATCTCATGCTCCTTGAGAAAACAGCAGAGCTGAATTCTCCGGCGAAGAGCGGCGATGCCGCGCGTGTTCAGGGTCGCAACTCGAAAGTTCATTTGGACTGCCGAGCAGAGTTTCTGGCGCGTGAAAGCTTCTTATACAGGGTATTTCTGGTGTCCCCTGTAAGAGCCATGAGCGCCGTGGCCAAGTTAGCAATGGCTTTTCTCTGCTCGATATTTAATTTAGCAATGAGCCTGTCCATTTTACCATTGTGCGTAAGTGCCTGGAGGAGATCTTCTCTCTCCAGGCCTAGCTTCTGGACACTGGCGATGGCTGCAGAAACTTTCTTGTTCTTCAGAAGATCTTCCATCTGTTTCTCAGCCAATAATCGCCGATCCTTAGCTGAAGGAGGCTCTTGAGAAATGCTAAGCGTTTCGGACGGAGTAGGACCCGAGTCGTCCAGATTATCTGTTATAGCTGTGTCGCTGTGAGGAGGTTCTGCGACGACAGCAGCAGCTGGTGGTGGTGATGCTGCAACAGGAGGGACATTCGAAGTGGAGGGCGGTTTGGTCCAGGCTTGTGCGCGTGCAGCAGGAGCATCCACAGGTAGCACCAGCTTGTCCTCTTGAATACCAGTTTTGCGAGGACAATTCGCGCGTTTGTGTCCCTGCTTAAAACACAGGGAGCACTTGATGCCGTAGGTCACGTATACGTGCGTGACCATCCCCTTGGACTTGACATCCAGCCGGGCAGGGATCTGGGAAAGCTTTACTCCGTCTCGCAGAGTGATAAAAGCTTCCCGACGGGCATCAGCCCAGCAGGAGTCCTCAAGCTGCATCAACTTCTGGCTGATGGACGTGACCTGTCCATAAGGCCGCAGCGCAGCGACGAGGTCAGTGTCCTCCACGAATAAGAAGATGTTGCCGAGGACAATACGCTCGGCTCTCTTCCTGATAGGGAAGGCCCTCAGGGTGGCGTCCTCGATGTCAAGGCCCTCTTCGATTAGCTTGTCGGCGAGCTGCACGCTGGAAAGGCCGACCAGGATGTGCCCTTCCATTTTTGTCAGCTGGTAGACAGAGCCCTTGCCCAGCTTCGCCTCCAGCGCCAGAAAGTACTGGGCCTGGCTGAAGTCTGGGCAGAATTCAAGATAGACGTATTGCTCTACCTTGGCCGCCGCCGACCTCGCTCGGAACAACGCCTGCTTTTGCCGGGTCGACGTACATTTCTGTACCTTGGGCCTGGGCGCTGGGCGTTGGGTGAGGGTTGGCTTCGCGGCCGCTGCCTGGACGCAGCCCCTCTTGGCTTTCCGTCCTGCCGCTTCGGAGTCCACCGGCCTCTTTCTCCTTGGTTCCACCTTGGTGAAGCCGTCGTTGTCCTCCTCCATGGGAATTTGGTTGTTCCGATCGACGAGATCGGCCCAACTCGTCGATGGAATGCCTGTGCCAGGCTGTTGTTTATTTGTCTCCTCCGTCGCCGGAGAAGTGCTGATTGCATCAGCAGTTGAAGATGGCACTTGGCTTTCAGCCAAGGCTATTGGTAATTCGGGGGGCGGGGAATCCCCCATAAAAATTTTAAAAATTCTCTTCTCTTCGGAGGCGGTTAAAAATTCAAGCCAGCAAAATTTGGGGCAGGAGCGCGCGCCCGTGCATCCTTGCAGCTCGAGAGAGAGAGAGAGAGAGAGAGAGAAAATAGAGGTAACCCGGGCTCCTGGAGCATAAATCGCCAACTACCCGGGCTCAACAAAGTCTATATTAGGGACACTCATCCCATACAGGATTTTCCTAGATAGGTAAACATTAGTAAACATTGTAGAATGACATTTGAAAATTATCCCGCATGTGTTTCTTTTGAAGGAAAAAATCGAAATTTATTTTAAGGAGAAATAACGATTATTTCTAACCTTAGGGATGAAGTATGAAATGATGAATTGTGAAGAGTGATGATAAACGGAAAAATAAAAATATCCAGGGATGGAAATCGAACCTACAGTGTTTTACTTACCGGGCAGATGCCATGTTCACTAGGCTACCTTGGACATATTTTTTCGTTCGTAAATATTATATAAAGTAATTTATAATACGATATAATGCGGCTTATATAACAAGAGGTAAACATAACAGTTATTTACAGTAAGTGGAGAATAACATCAATCTTTCCTTAAGCCCCTTGGTATGGGGATTATATGGTTATCTACAAAACTACACACATTGTCTCTCCGTAGTTTTAAATTTCCGAAGAAAATAAATACTTCACACAATGTGGCTCCCAAATTTTACTAATATTCAAACCCCAATCATCGAGTGAATGTTACCAAACAGGAAAGAGCATATATACTTTTTGGTCGCAGTGGTTACAGCCTACTCCACGCTGACGAGCGCCAACAGCGCTAAACGCGTTCGTGGATGGCTTTTCTTGATTGATCAAGAAATTGGGTTGGCCAAATATCACGGAGCAAATTAAATAAACGTTTAGTTTATTTTTGCTCCATTAGATGGCGCTCTGCCATCTAAAAAGCACATGTGCTCGCGGTCAGGAAATGCCTTCTTTATTTTTAATACTTTCATGTGCAAATATCAAACTGATTTCTACATATGCAGACATGTGGTGCACTTACATTAAAAAGCAGTCGCTAATTATCCACCATGATTAACATGGCCATTACCACTTGTACTTTGAATCGCGTAGAAATTACTCTTTATAGAAGCGAATAATTGGTTCTAATGATGAAAACGTTGACATTTTATCATTAATAGATACATTTCATATTTCAAATTTGCATAAGCATTCCTTTCTATAGCTTTAAAAATCAATCTCTACGATTTAAAAAAAATCAAAACTTTAAACACTGATGATAAAATAAATCATCTCAACATCACAGAGTAATTCTTCAATGCTTCACACCCAAGTGCTTCGCAAGAAGATGAGGTTTTAGATAAAAAAAGAAAAACCCAATCAATTGCCTGTGAGAAGAGAGGAAAGCCTTTCGACGCAAACTATTTTGGTCGTCTATTCCCATTGGGGAAAGAAATTAAAATACAAAACACAGAGAAGGCTGAAGAGTGAGTAAGCTTTTAAATTGAATCCCACAGAGCTGCCGGTGGCAATTAAAAAAAAGCTAAAGAGCACGCAATAGAGAAAGAGAGAGATTGGAGGCGGAGAAAGGAGTTTCCATTCTTGGCAGAGGCGCCCTGGCGTATAATGGAGCCTTACCGTAATTCTAATGGGAAAGCATCAGCATAAAACCAGCAGATAAAAGAATGGCGGCGATGACTTTAAAAAATGAACTTTTCGTCTGATTTTTCCCGCCTTTTTTTTTCGAGCAGACGATTTTTTTAAATAAATAAAAAGAACGTTATATTTTCCCTTCTCCCTCTTTTCTATACGCGAAGACGTCTTTGTGTCATTTCCACTAATTAGATTCAAACATTGTCTTCCGGTCCCCTCCCCCGTCTTTTTTTTAATTGCGTGTTAATCATTTAAAATTAAATTTTGTTATTAGAGAAAGTTCTATGAGTGAGGGAGCTCCCTCTTTTAATAAAGGACTACACCTCTTCTTTTTTTTTCCTATCTTGACTACAATAATAATGATCTGCCTTAAGGCATGTTTGTCGTGTCTTTAAAATATCCCTTACAGGTTTTTTTTTTTATATATATCGGAAATGTTAAAGCGATGATGATAGAGAAATATTAATTAATTCAAACGATAATTTTAGTTTCAATTTTATAATTATTGATCAATTA
The DNA here is from genome assembly GCA_030710605.1 of Cordylochernes scorpioides. Classification (NCBI taxonomy): domain Eukaryota; kingdom Metazoa; phylum Arthropoda; class Arachnida; order Pseudoscorpiones; family Chernetidae; genus Cordylochernes; species Cordylochernes scorpioides. The sequence goes on from CP092884.1 coordinate 49,135,025, forward strand.
AAAGCAGACGATTCTCTCAAACTCTCCAACAACTTTTTTTTTGCCTCCAAAATTTCAAAAGACAATTACACCCTTAAAATAGGATTAATTAATTGTCTTATGTAAATAATTGAATTATGCAAATTGACTTGAATTGTTGCTCGTTTCTAACAAAAAGAAAAATATTTCAGAAAGCTAGCATTTAAAGTATAATATTTGATTAGGTTTCAACTTATTCAATAGTAATTACATAATTTTAATAGTTTGCCGTTTCGAACCTTTTTTGCATATTTCCCTCCGTAATTTTAAAAGGGGAAGTTATAACTAGGGAATTATTTTTAAAGGAAATAACTTGAAATTTTACTTAATACTTTATTAATTACTTTAAGTGTCTAACTTTCCCTCAATTTTTGTAAAATAAATTCTTCTAATTAACTTTGACACAAAACGTTTTTAAAAAATGTATCTCCAATAATAATGAAATTATTGTTATTAATATTAATGATGATAAATTGTTTAGGTAAAATTGTAGAAATATTTTAATTGTTACTGTTAAGGAGAGATGGTGTAAGCGTGACGCCAACTACACTCATGGATAAAAACTTAAGGAATTGAAAAATATTTGATGCCACCGGTGTGTGGTCTATTATTATTATTTTTTTTTTTAAGGAAACAGAAGTTGTTCACACTTGGTTATCTAGTGTGTCTTCAATTAAGGTCACTGTAATATCTTTCAGAGTTATTGTCTCAATCTAGATATACACGCTAAAAGGTAGAACTTAAGTTTTGTCCATGAGTGTATATTGGTTATCTAGTGTGTCTTCAATTAAGGTCACTGTAATATCTTTCAGAGTTATTGTCTCAATCTAGATATACACGCTAAAAGGTAGAACTTAAGTTTTGTCCATGAGTGTATATTGGTTATCTCGTGTGTCTTCAATTAAGGTCACTGTAATATCTTTCAGAGTTATTGTCTCAATCTAGATATACACGCTAAAAGGTAGAACTTAAGTTTTGTCCATGAGTGTATATTGGTTATCTCGTGTGTCTTCAATTAAGGTCACTGTAATATCTTTCAGAGTTATTGTCTCAATCTAGATATACACGCTAAAAGGTAGAACTTAAGTTTTGTCCATGAGTGTATATTGGTTATCTCGTGTGTCTTCAATTAAGGTCACTGTAATATCTTTCAGAGTTATTGTCTCAATCTAGATATACACGCTAAAAGGTAGAACTTAAGTTTTGTCCATGAGTGTATATTGGTTATCTCGTGTATCTTCAATAAAGGTCACTGTAATATCTTTCAGAGTTATTGTCTGAATCCCGATATACATGCTAAAAGGTACAACTTCCTTAAGTTCTGTCCATGAGTGTAAATTGGTTATCTCGTTTGTCCTTAATAAAGGTCACTGTAATATCTTTCAGAGTTATTGTCTGAATCTAGATATACATGTTAAAAGGTACAACTTCCGTTAGTTTTGTCCATGAATGTATATTGGTTACCTCGTGTGTTTTCAACAAAGGTCACTGTAATTAACTTTCAGAGTTATTGTCTCAATCCCGATATACACGGTAAAAGGTACAACTTCCTTAAGTTCTGTCTATGAGTGTTTATTGGTTATTTCGTGTCTCTTCAATAAAGGTCACTGTAATATATTTCAGTGTTATTGTCTGAATCCCAATATGCATGGTAAAAGGTACAACTTCCTTAAGTTTTGTCCATGAGTGTATATTGGTTATCTCGTGTGTCTTCAATAAAGGTCACTGTAATATCTTTCAGAGTTATTGTCTCAATCCCGATATACATGCTAAAAGGTACAACTTCCTCAAGTTTTGTCCATGAGTGTATATTGGTTATCTCGTATGTCTTCAATAAAGGTCACTGTAATATCTTTCAGAGTTATTGTCTCAATCCCGATATACATGGTAAAAGGTACAACTTCCTTAAGTTCTGTCTATGAGTGTATATTGGTTATCTCGTGTGTCTTCAATAAAGGTCACTGTAATATCTTTCAGAGTTATTGTCTCAATCCCGATATACATGGTAAAAGGTACAACTTCCTTAAGTTTTGTCCATGAGTGTATATTGGTTATCTCGTGTGTCTTCAACAAAGGTCACTGTAATTAACTTTCAGAGTTATTGTCTCAATCCCGATATACATGGTAAAAGGTACAACTTCTTTAAGTTTTGTCCATGAGTGTATATTGGTTATCTCGTGTGTCTTCAATAAAGATCACTGTAATATCTTTCAGAGTTATTGTCTGAATCCCGATATACATGCTAAAAGGTACAACTTCCTTAAGTTTTGTCCATGAGTGTATATTGGTTATCTCGTGTGTCTTCAATAAAGATCACTGTAATATCTTTCAGAGTTATTGTCTGAATCCCGATATACATGCTAAAAGGTACAACTTCCTTAAGTTTTGTCCATGAGTGTATATTGGTTATCTCGTGTGTCTTCAATAAAGGCCACTGTAATATTTCCAAGTTATTATCTGAATCCCAATATACACGCTAAAAGGTACAACTTCCTTAAGTTCTGTCTATGAATGTATATACACTATAATATACAATTATCTTTATGTCCACTATAATTTACACCTTGATTTCGCTATATGTATTTTTTCCAATGAATGAAGACATTAAGACGTGAATCTCTTCATTCGTTATATACGAGATATATGTAGATTGCGCGTTATTGCTTTGTATTAATTTATACCTAACTTGTACTTATTGTTTGCGGAAGAGCATTGCTCGATGCAAATATTTATATGTAATTCTACTGCCCTAAAACCTATGTCCATAGTTTGCTTAAATACCATTTCTAAGATTCCACCCTTCAGTGTAGCATATATAAACAGAATGATCCAATACAGTATTAGAACTCTAAAGAAGTGGTCTGGTAGATTAAATTGACGAAACCGCTGGGAGGGTTCACCACTGATGAAGCCAAGCCCCCCTAATATTTTTTCATCGAAATAAGGAAAGTAGAAGTTTGATTTATTTGTGAAAAGAAACATTCGCATCTTAATGTCTTCTTTCGTTGTGTATGAATGGCGCATTATTGCTTTGTATATGTATTTATGTACAGTGGCTAGCTCCAAGTTTATTCACTCGCCTATTGGTTCTCTACTATCACGTGACCACAATCAGCCAATCAGCGTTGAGTTCATTTTCCAATTAGCATGCATTAATTTATTTTAGCTCAACGGTTGCACTTAGAGCAACAAAGTACTTTATTGAATACTAGACGAATGGCCCGGGCAACGCCCGGGTTTTACCCGAGTGCGAATATATTTTAAAAACGTTTTAATCTTGTCTTCATCTTGTCTACACCTTGTATACATCTTGCTTCCTAGGGTTGCCCGGCAACGCCCGGGTTGGGTTTACATGATTAAATGTATTATTCAAACACATTAAACATGTGCCCGTTGGCTGCCAGCGAGTAAATGTCGGCGCCCGTTGACTCCCGGCGAGCAAGCGACCGCTCCCGTCGGCTGCCGGCGGGCGAGGGGCTTCCCGGCGCATGCGCGCGCCCGTTGACTCCCGGCGAGCAAGCGACTGCTCCCGTCGGCTGCCGGCGTGCGAGTGCCTTCCCGGCGCATGCGCGCGCACAGGGAAGCCACGTGTCGCAGGCGTCCAATGGGCGCGCCCCGCCATCAGATTCCACCGCGTTCTAGATGAGCTATTTAGAATAATTTGAATATATAGTTTTAATAATTGATTTATATATTTTTTTAAATAGCCTATCGTCATCCTCGTTATTTTTTACCTATGTATTGAAATTTTGGTTTGAATTAGTGAACTACTGCGAATTTGTATACCGGACATACAAACCAACCAACCAACCAACCAACAGACAAACATACAAACATTCATTTTTATATATATAGAAGATAAGGTTGCGGGTTCGAATCTCGTAAAACCTCTCTATTTTTTTTTTTTTTGTAATGTTAAAAATATTTTTGTGTTGCCATTTTATTTGTATTCCATATTTTTAAATAAGCAAATTTATTTCAGAATTTTGTATTTATGAATTAATTCTCATGTCGAACTTTTTTTATTTTTTGTATTATAGAGATCTGATTACATTTTATCTTCTTATATTCTGTAATAGGAAAGTTTCATGGTATCGACGCCTTTTTTGGGTTCAAATTCTATATAAATGTTGATTTTGATGGGAGAAGGGCTAATGCTCTAGTAGGCCTACGTGTAATGCGTTTTATCCACGCTTCTGATTGGCTATTCTCTGTCACGTGACCTCAATCACCCAGTCAACCTTAAGTTTATCATCCAATCAGCGAAGGTCTAGAGAGGGCTAGGAACTCTCTGGGAGACGATGAATGTAGATGAAGCACAAACGTTTCTTGAAAATTGAGGAAGATAAACTGAAGATCGCTGAGAAGAATGAGGCTATGGATGCTATGATCTACATTGTCAGAGACTGGCTCCAGGATTCGACCGCCGTGTCAAAGCCAAGACTTCCTTCCAAGATGACGATGTTCCTATAGACGATACGACGATAAAGCCGCTCTTCAAGCCGCAAGAAAAAGGACGCAAAAGGAGGAGGTTACAAGACTCCGAAGCAATCCTTGGCACAATCACGTCAGATCCATGTCAGTAACTACAATAATTACAAGCTGTGGGTCACAGCTCCCTTAGGGAAGGAGCAATGTAGAAAAGTATTTATTAATTTATTAACAGAATATAAATTTTTATGTTTTATATTTTACTACTCTTTAAATCATTCTCATTTCTTACCTTGTATTTTATCAATTAGGGTTTGTTCTTTCCTTAAATTAATTGCCGTGTCATTCTGAAGTTTGTCTTTTCTAATTTCCCCACGTGGCAGGTCTATAGAGAGTGAAGGGTTCTAGAATGTAGATATGAACTATGTTTACCTTGTAATAGCGGGTCTAAGGAGGGCTAGAAAATCTGTGGAGACGATTAATGTAGATATGAACTATGTTTACCTTGTAATAGCGGGTCTAAGGAGGGCTAGAAAATCTGTGGAGACGATTAATGTAGATATGAACTATGTTTACCTTGTAATAGCGGGTCTAATGAGGGCTAGAAAATCTGTGGAGACGATTAATGTAGATATGAACTATGTTTACCTTGTAATAGCGGGTCTAAGGAGGGCTAGAAAATCTGTGGAGACGATTAATGTAGATATGAACTATGTTTACCTTGTAATAGCGGGTCTAAGGAGGGCTAGAAAATCTGTGGAGACGATTAATGTAGATATGAACTATGTTTACCTTGTAATAGCGGGTCTAAGGAGGGCTAGAAAATCTGTGGAGACGATTAATGTAGATATGAACTATGTTTACCTTGTAATAGCGGGTCTAAGGAGGGCTAGAAAATCTGTGGAGACGATTAATGTAGATATGAACTATGTTTACCTTGTAATAGCGGGTCTAAGGAGGGCTAGAAAATCTGTGGAGACGATTAATGTAGATATGAACTATGTTTACCTTGTAATAGCGGGTCTAAGGAGGGCTAGAAAATCTGTGGAGACGATTAATGTAGATATGAACTATGTTTACCTTGTAATAGCGGGTCTAAGGAGGGCTAGAAAATCTGTGGAGACGATTAATGTAGATATGAACTATGTTTACCTTGTAATAGCGGGTCTAAGGAGGGCTAGAAAATCTGTGGAGACGATTAATGTAGATATGAACTATGCTTATCTTGTAATATCAGGTCTAGAGAGAGTGTAGATATCTAGAATGTAGATATAAAGCATGCATGGCTCATCCTCGAAGAACTAATCGATCTAGCTAGTCAAACAGAAGACAATCCCGGACGCACAAAAAGTTGCTCCATTATAAATGACCCAAGCCGCTCACCTGTCGTCTGCCCATTTAATTATTCAGTACTTCTAACTATTGAAATGTTCGTCTTCTTCACGCGGAGAAATTGATTGATTACTTCTATCGTAGTACTCAGCAGTAATAATTAATCTTCTTACTATTTTGTTAAACTACCTCTTCACCTTCCTTTTTTTTTTTGGAAATGTATAGTAATAGGTGATCTTTTTGGATAAAGATTAAAGGAGAAATAAATTTTATAAAAAGAAATATATCCATCTGTCGGTTAAAAATCTTATTTATATGGTTATGTTTTTTATTTATTTATCTCTAGTACAAGTAGTACAGACCATGATAATCATGGTGGGTAGAAGTTTTACTGATTTTTACTGTATGTGCACAACATGTCTACACATGTGAAAAGCAGTTTGACTTTGCACTTATAAATGTGCCAGAGGCCCGTTTAGTTACTTGCACTCGCTGGTGGTGTTGGACTTTTGAAAGAATCGGGGGCCATTGGAGCATTTTTTTTTTTTTAGAAAAATTGCCCAATGCGGGGATTCGATCCCGAATCGTAACAGTCGAAAACCAATGGTTTAGACAACCCTTCCACCAAACCCCTGGTTAGGTTTAGTTTAAGAGAAGTAATTTTGATTATTATTTCTAAGTTCTCCAAGCTATCTTTTTACATGACAAAGTAATTAAAGGATTAGTAAAGTGATCATACTTGGATCTATATAAAAGCCCGGTTTTTTATTTCCAGACTTAAGTCTGGTCATCTACGGACAAAGATTTTCCATAATGGTTGCAAGGTTTTCCCACTATGTACTACGTGCAATCAACCTGAAACCACATCATTGACTGCATTAGCTCATCCAATTGATGAGTTCTACTCATTCCCAGCAAACACACCAAAGATCCACCTATTTTATGACACCTCGACAGAATTGAGATTTGTTACAAGGTTTCCCCACTAAGTTCTAACTGTAATTATCAACTTGAAATCTTAAACCACATCATTGACTGTATAGACTAATTTATTGATGAGCTCTACTCATCCCAAGCAGACACAGCCAAGATCCACATACTTACACCTTAACAGAATTGAGAATGGTTACAATGTTTCCCCACTATGTACTAACTGTAATTATCAACCTGAAATCTCAAACCACATCATTGACTGTATATACTCATCCATTGATGAGCTCTACTCATTCCCAGCAGACACACACAAGATTCACATGCTTACACCTTAACAGAATTGAGATTTGTTACAAGGTTTCCCCACTGTTTAACATTGCAATTCTCAACCTGCAATCTCTTCAAACCACAGCATCGAATGTATAGACTCATCCATTGATGAGCTCTACTCATCCCAAGCAGACACACCCAAGATCCACATACTTGCACCTTAACAGAATTGAGATTTGTTACAAGGTTTCCCCACTGTGTAACATTGCAATTCTAAACCTGAAATCTCAAACCACATCATTGACTGTATAGACTCATCTATTGATAAGTTCTACTCATCCCCAGCAGACACACCAAAGATCCACAGATTTTATGATACCTTAACAGAATTGAGATTTGTTACAAAGTTTCCCCAGTGTGTAACATTGCAATTCTCAACCTGCAATCTCTTCAAACCACAGCATCGAATGTATAGACTCATCCATTGATGAGCTCTACTCATCCCAAGCAGACACACCCAAGTTTCACAGACTTTACGCTACATTTAACAGAATTGAGTGGAGATAAGAAATACAATGAGGAAGAGATAACGAATGTTCTAGAAGATCAACTTCAATAATTTCTCTAAGTGCAATTAAATCACGTTTGAAACCCACACCCCATTGGTAAATATTCACCAATGGAGTTATTGCCTGGTTATAGTCAATAATCCAAATTATTTGTTGCTCTAACTGCACACACAACTTAATTATGTCTAATTTAATTAGCTACTTCATCTTCTCAAAACTAATTGGTGTAAAGCTTGTCAGAGAATTCTGCGATGCGTGATAGGTTAGATTGGTCTGCGCATGCCAAATAAACCAGCCAATCACAATTGATCACGTTCTACTTGCATATGCAACTTTTGAAATGTGCATATATGTCCCTTTTTGCATATTTATTTACATTTTGTTGATAGGTCTAAAGTATTTTGTTTTTTATTCACAATAGTGTTTCAGATAGGTAATTGTTATCTTACGATGCAATTGAAAGAAATGTTTCTTCCAAGATTCTTCTAAAAGTAATTCTTTTTGTACTCTTTTGTTGATATGTCTTAAGTATTTTGTTATTTATCTACCATAGTGTTTCAGATAGGTAACTTGTCTTTCGATGCATTTGTGAGAAATCTTTCTTCCAAGATTACCTAGAAGTAATTCTCTCTTTTCTCCTTTGTTGATATGTCTTAAGTATTTGTTATTTGAAAGAATTTAAAAGCACGAATGTTTCTTTTATACATAATACAAACTTCTACTGCCCTTACTGCGATGAAAAAATATGTAGAGAAAAAGAAACATTCGTGCTTTTAAATTCTTTTATTTTATATGTATAGATGGCGCGTTATTGCTATGTGTTATTTTTTTTTTATTTATTTACCATAGTGTTCCAGATAGGTAATTGTTATCTTACAATGTAATTGTTTGAATTATTTCTTCCAATATTACCTAGACGTAATTCTCTTCAGTTGATATATCTGTAGAAGAGGAAATTCGGTCAGATTATGAGATAATGTATGGGAAGATATTGTTAAATCAGGTTGCAGTTTTGCCGAGTCATTGACCTTGATTTCCTTCTTTGGGCAATTACATTTATCAAACGGGTTTCCATAATCAAGACAAAAAAAAGTAATTAATGAAGTAATTATCTTTAAAATGTTGTTTATTTATTTGATGTCTATCTTCTTCGTAGTTCCAAGTCTTCACGTCCGTGGCTCTCTGTCAAAATCGATGTGTTCCTCACGTCAGAATTCAAAGTGGTGTGTTGTTCCAGTGGTTTATTTTTTTTACTTCTCCCTAGTACACGTGGTACAGGCCATGATAATCATGGTGGGTAAAAGAAGGCGACTGCTTTTACTGTAAGTACACCACATGCCTATACATATGAAAAGCAGTTCGACTTTGCACTTACAAATGTGCCTGAGCCCCCGTAGAGTTCAGTGGTATTAAATATACATATATATATATAATACAAGGTTGTCCCAAATGTTCGTAAACACTTGCAAAAATTTGAAATACCAATATTTATTCGCTGTTATGTTTAATGTCTTTGTATTATGTATAAAGTAATTGTATTATGTATTATTATGTATTCGCCAAGAAATAAGAAAAAAACAAAGTTAAAAAAAAAAAAAAAAAAAAACACACGAACTTTTGGGGTACCTTATAATAATAATACATATACTCTCTCACTATGAAAATATAATGCATAACCAATGAAAAGTAAATTTATATTATAATTTTAAATAAAATTTTTATAAATATTATAATTTTGTTTATATACAAAAATAGTGTATAAAACTTTATGTAGCAATATACACTCATCAAAAAAACTTAAAAAAAAAAACAACCAAAAGGGGCTTTTGTTTCTCCTTAATAAAAAATAGACGACCGAAGACATCAAAGACTTTCCACTTCCTCAAGTTTTGTCCATAAGTGTATATAGTGTGAAAATATTCTTAATTTCATTGATTTGTTATCGCGTCTTGTCACAAATAATAATTTAAAAAAACCTATATATTAATTTCAAAGCGAATTTTAAGCATATTTTGAATTTCTTTTAATATATGAATTTTAATAAAGTTTAACATTATAGAAGTTTACAAAACTATTTTAGAGGCGTAATATTCTTTTTAAAATAAAACAATTTCTACTGTCCTTACTGCAATGGAAAAATTAAAGGGAGGGCCTGGCTCATCAGTGGTGAACCCTCCCAGCGGTTTCGCCAGTTTAATCTACCATACCGCTGTTATATTGCATTTTTGGAACTTCCCTTTATAGTTGACTGTTGCAAGACTCTTGGAATGGGTATTTTAGAAGAACTATGGACATAAGCTTTTAGGACAGCAGAATTAAATATAATTATAAATATATAATATGCTTCGAGCAATCGCTCTTCCGCAAATATCAAATTGTGTCTTGTGTAATAGTTTTGTAATTTGATAACAGATGGCGCGCTAGTGCATCGTAATATAATTGTTCAAATAAAAGACACAATTTGATATTTGCAGAAGAGCGATTGCACGAAGCATATTATATATTTATAATTATATTTAATTCTGCTGTCCTAAAAGCTTATGTCCATAGTTCTTCTAAAATACCCATTCCAAGAGTCTTACAACAGTCAACTATAAAAGGAAGTTCCAAAAATGCAATATAACAGCGGTATGGTAGATAAAACTGGCGAAACCGCTGGGAGGGTTCACCACTGATGAGCCAGGCCCTCCCTTTAATTTTTCCATTGCAGTAAGGACAGTAGAAATTGTTTTATTTTAAAAAAGAATATTACGCCTCTAAAATAGTTTTGTAATTTGATAACAGATGGCGCGCTAGTGCATTGTATTATAGAAGTTTCATAAATATATTTAGTCTATATTAATGTATGTGAATTTATAATTGTGTGTTAATGAATTTATTTAAATCTATTTATCTCCATAATTAATTAAAACGATTTTAAAATAATTTAGTTAACTATCTACAGCGTCGATTTTTCAAAGTTTGTTTGGAAAGAGAACAATGAAATAATTAATTAAGTTTTATCATTATCATTTGGGGGGGGTTTTAGAATACGAAATATGAATAAACATGACTGAATAATCCCTCCCACAGATTACTAAATAGAAAAGAGGAAAAGATTCTGAAGCAACAACAAAGTTTGTTTTAAACTTAGCTTGGTCACCCTGCCATCGACAACAAATTTATCGTCTGCTGCCAAATTATTTATACGGATTATTCGAGGGTCAACCTGGCAACCCTGACTTTTTTTTTTTTTTTAAATAAATCACAGAATATTCATGCTTCACTGATTTTTTGCGGAAAAATCATTGAATATCCTGATAAATATTTTTTATTATTGAATTTTAATCAATTAATTTTTGTATTTCGAAAGTTATTTTTTTGGCGGGAATTTTTTTTTTCTTTTGCTTTTAAAAATAATTTTAAAACTCTCTAGGAATATCTATATTTTAAAATTTTGCAAAAGTTGTGATTTTTTTTTCTAGTTTTTGCTTTTTAAAAAAAGGTATCTTTAATAAATAAACATAATTTTTTTTTTTACAAAATTTTATTTTTCAATTATATATATATATCTGTATCATTTGAGAGCTTAATGTTATTTGACTTTTAACTTTTCTGAATAAATGCATTGTGTTTATAAAAATGAAAAACAAACAAACAAATTCTAAAAGAGATAACGGCATAAATGTTATATTCATAAATATGTATTTCATATCCATATGCTTGTGATGTAAATTTAAAATTATGTATTTAAATATATTTGCATCCAATTTTTGTATCATAAATAAATATATAGATGTGGAAATTTTTCAGCGAAGATATTTTGATCAATAAAGTGAAAGCTGATCTTTCCCGTTAAAAATATACGCTAAATTTTGTGGCTTTGTCACTGACCCGAGTCCGTTAGTGTGCTGGTCGTTCAATAGATGGCGCTTAGTTTTAGCGTCTATTTTGACGAGAGAGATGACCTTTCTTTTCAGTGAGCTAATACGTATAAACATAAAGTTATTGGAGGATGGTATTCATGTATTTAAAAAGGTGCACCTCTCCCTTTGAATACACTGAATCAGTGTATGCATAATATCCCTCACTCCATTGAATATGCAAATGTTCAGAGATAAACTAAAAGAGTCATTATACTATACACGGCCATGTCATTAAAAAAAGAACTAAAGTCTTATTTTATGAACTTTAGCATTATACACTGCGTGACATTGAAAATGGAACACCAAGAAATAGTGGCCAGAAAATTATGCAAATTTCAGGGTACACGCGCCTAACCGAGTTATGCAAATGATGTAAAATGCGCAGCTCTCGTGCGCACATGGAGTAAGATATAAGGGAAGGAACTTGCAGAAAGGACAGTATTCGTGTCGTTATTTCTTCAAGGAAAATCATTGTAGAAATTTTGTTCTTGTGTCAAAAGACACGTGTAATAACAGAGAATGCCAGGTCATCGTAAACGGAGGCAGTTCAAGCAGACAGACGCTTTTACGAGGGGCATGGTGATCGGACTGAAAAGGGCAGGTTGGTCCATACGTCAAATCGCAGCTGATACACACCTTGGTGCGTCCACGTTGCACCGACTGTGGAGAAGATGGTTGGAACAAGGAAATGTGGCAATTTATAGGAATGTCGGTGCAACCAGAGTGACGTCAGCACGTGTGGGTCGGCGTATCCTTCGACAAGCAGTGGCGGCTCCACAAGCCACTTGTACCGCCATCCTGCAACATGTGCAAGACACCCTAGATCATTCCATCTCGACCAGAACCATTTCCCGTCGATTGGTTGCTAATGGCTCGCACTCATGCCGTCCGCTAAGAAGACTGCCATTGACCCCACCGAATAGGCGCCAACGTTTGGAATGGTGCCGCGTGTGGTGTCGACGTGGAGAAAGGTCCAATCCGGCAGCAATTGTGGAACGCCCCACCGTGCGACAACGTGGAATCATGGTTTGGGGCGCAATCGCGTATGATTCCAGGTCACCTTTACTTCGTATTCAGGGCACTATGACGGCCCAACGATACGTTGATGATGTGCTGCGACCGGTGACACTCCCCTACCTTCAGGGGGTACCCAATGCCCTTTATCAGCAGGATAACGCCCGACCGCACACTGCTCGCATTAGCCAACAATCTCTGCAAGACGTACAGATGCTTCCCTGGCCACCGTACTCTCCTGATCTCTCACCAATCGAGCACGTCTGGGACATCATTGGACGCCGTTTGCATGCCTTGCCACAGCCGCGTTCAGAAGACGAACTGTGGCAAATGGTTGAGAGGGAATGGAGAGCCATCCCTCAGGACGCCATCCGTACTCTGATTGACTCTCTACCTAGACGTGTTGCTGCGTGCATCGCCGTCCGCGGTGGTCCTACTTGCTACTAAACCGACGCCGTTCTCGCTCTGTATTATGACTATCATTTTGAAATAAAGATCACTTATTGTTCGTCCCTGTCTCTCTCTGTCTGCCGAGTTTCATCACTTTCTGGCTACTATTTCTTGGTGTTCCATTTTCAATGTCACGCAGTGTACGTACGACAAAACTACAGAAAAAAATATATACTCATAGACAAAACTTAAGTAAGTTTCATATTTTGACTTCACCGGTCGTCTCTCTCTCTTTTTATTTTTTTTTTTCGAAAGGCAATTTTGTTCACACTTGGTTATCTCGTGTGTCTTCAATAAAGGTCACTGTAATATCTTTCAGAGTTATTGTCTGAATCCCTATATACATGCTAAAAGGTACAACTTCCTTAAGTTTTGTCCATGAGTGTATATTGGTTATCTCGTGTGTCTTCAATAAAGGTCACTGTAATATCTTTCAGAGTTATTGTCTGAATCCCTATATACATGCTAAAAGGTACAACTTCCTTAAGTTTTGTCCATGAGTGTATATTGGTTATCTCGTGTGTCTTCAATAAAGGTCACTGTAATATCTTTCAGAGTTATTGTCTGAATCCCTATATACATGCTAAAAGGTACAACTTCCTTAAGTTTTGTCCATGAGTGTATATTGGTTATCTCGTGTGTCTTCAATAAAGGTCACTGTAATATCTTTCAGAGTTATTGTCTGAATCCCTATATACATGCTAAAAGGTACAACTTCCTTTAGTTTTGTCCATGAGTGTATATTGGTTATCTCGTGTGTCTTCAATAAAGGTCACTGTAATATCTTTCAGAGTTATTGTCTGAATCCCTATATACATGCTAAAAGGTACAACTTCCTTAAGTTTTGTCCATGAGTGTATATTGGTTATCTCGTGTGTCTTCAATAAAGGTCACTGTAATATCTTTCAGAGTAATTGTCTGAATCCCGATATACATGCTAAAAGGTACAACTTCCTTAAGTTTTGTCCATGAGTGTATATTGGTTATCTCGTGTGTCTTCAATAAAGGTCACTGTAATATCTTTCAGAGTTATTGCCTGAATCCCTATATACAGGCTAAAAGGTACAACTTCCTTAAGTTTTGTCCATGAGTGTATATTGGTTATCTCGTGTGTCTTCAATAAAGGTCACTGTAATATCTTTCAGAGTTATTGTCTGAATCCCTATATACATGCTAAAAGGTACAACTTCCTTAAGTTTTGTCCATGAGTGTATATTGGTTATCTCGTGTGTCTTCAATAAAGGTCACTGTAATATCTTTCAGAGTTATTGTCTGAATCCCTATATACATGCTAAAAGGTACAACTTCCTTAAGTTTTGTCCATGAGTGTATATTGGTTATCTCGTGTGTCTTCAATAAAGGTCACTGTAATATCTTTCAGAGTTATTGTCTGAATCCCTATATACATGCTAAAAGGTACAACTTCCTTAAGTTTTGTCCATGAGTGTATATTGGTTATCTCGTGTGTCTTCAATAAAGGTCACTGTAATATCTTTCAGAGTTATTGTCTGAATCCCTATATACATGCTAAAAGGTACAACTTCCTTAAGTTTTGTCCATGAGTGTATATTGGTTATCTCGTGTGTCTTCAATAAAGGTCACTGTAATATCTTTCAGAGTTATTGTCTGAATCCCTATATACATGCTAAAAGGTACAACTTCCTTAAGTTTTGTCCATGAGTGTATATTGGTTATCTCGTGTGTCTTCAATAAAGGTCACTGTAATATCTTTCAGAGTTATTGTCTGAATCCCTATATACATGCTAAAAGGTACAACTTCCTTAAGTTTTGTCCATGAGTGTATATTGGTTATCTCGTGTGTCTTCAATAAAGGTCACTGTAATATCTTTCAGAGTTATTGTCTGAATCCCTATATACATGCTAAAAGGTACAACTTCCTTAAGTTTTGTCCATGAGTGTATATTGGTTATCTCGTGTGTCTTCAATAAAGGTCACTGTAATATCTTTCAGAGTTATTGTCTGAATCCCTATATACATGCTAAAAGGTACAACTTCCTTTAGTTTTGTCCATGAGTGTATATTGGTTATCTCGTGTGTCTTCAATAAAGGTCACTGTAATATCTTTCAGAGTTATTGTCTGAATCCCTATATACATGCTAAAAGGTACAACTTCCTTAAGTTTTGTCCATGAGTGTATATTGGTTATCTCGTGTGTCTTCAATAAAGGTCACTGTAATATCTTTCAGAGTAATTGTCTGAATCCCGATATACATGCTAAAAGGTACAACTTCCTTAAGTTTTGTCCATGAGTGTATATTGGTTATCTCGTGTGTCTTCAATAAAGGTCACTGTAATATCTTTCAGAGTTATTGCCTGAATCCCTATATACAGGCTAAAAGGTACAACTTCCTTAAGTTTTGTCCATGAGTGTATATTGGTTATCTCGTGTGTCTTCAATAAAGGTCACTGTAATATCTTTCAGAGTTATTGTCTGAATCCCTATATACATGCTAAAAGGTACAACTTCCTTAAGGTTTGTCCATGAGTGTATATTGGTTATCTCGTGTGTCTTCAATAAAGGTCACTGTAATATCTTTTAGAGTTATTGTCTGAATCCCTATATACATGCTAAAAGGTACAACTTCCTTAAGTTTTGTCCATGAGTGTATATTGGTTATCTCGTGTGTCTTCAATAAAGGTCACTGTAATATCTTTCAGAGTTATTGTCTGAATCCCTATATACATGCTAAAAGGTACAACTTCCTTAAGTTTTGTCCATGAGTGTATATTGGTTATCTCGTGTGTCTTCAATAAAGGTCACTGTAATATCTTTCAGAGTTATTGTCTGAATCCCTATATACATGCTAAAAGGTACAACTTCCTTAAGTTTTGTCCATGAGTGTATATTGGTTATCTCGTGTGTCTTCAATAAAGGTCACTGTAATATCTTTCAGAGTTATTGTCTGAATCCCTATATACATGCTAAAAGGTACAACTTCCTTAAGTTTTGTCCATGAGTGTATATTGGTTATCTCGTGTGTCTTCAATAAAGGTCACTGTAATATCTTTCAGAGTTATTGTCTGAATCCCTATATACATGCTAAAAGGTACAATTTCCTTAAGTTTTGTCCATGAGTGTATATTGGTTATCTCGTGTGTCTTCAATAAAGGTCACTGTAATATCTTTCAGAGTTATTGTCTGAATCCCTATATACATGCTAAAAGGTACAACTTCCTTTAGTTTTGTCCATGAGTGTATATTGGTTATCTCGTGTGTCTTCAATAAAGGTCACTGTAATATCTTTCAGAGTTATTGTCTGAATCCCTATATACATGCTAAAAGGTACAACTTCCTTAAGTTTTGTCCATGAGTGTATATTGGTTATCTCGTGTGTCTTCAATAAATGTCACTGTAATATCTTTCAGAGTAATTGTCTGAATCCCGATATACATGCTAAAAGGTACAACTTCCTTAAGTTTTGTCCATGAGTGTATATTGGTTATCTCGTGTGTCTTCAATAAAGGTCACTGTAATATCTTTCAGAGTTATTTTCTGAATCCCGATATACATGCTAAAAGGTACAACTTCCTTAAGTTTTGTCCATGAGTGTATATTGGTTATCTCGTGTGTCTTCAATAAAGGTCACTGTAATATCTTTCAGAGTTATTGTCTGAATCCCTATATACATGCTAAAAGGTACAACTTCCTTAAGTTTTGTCCATGAGTGTATATTGGTTATCTCGTGTGTCTTCAATAAAGGTCACTGTAATATCTTTCAGAGTTATTGTCTGAATCCCTATATACATGCTAAAAGGTACAACTTCCTTAAGTTTTGTCCATGAGTGTATATTGGTTATCTCGTGTGTCTTCAATAAAGGTCACTGTAATATCTTTCAGAGTAATTGTCTGAATCCCGATATACATGCTAAAAGGTACAACTTCCTTAAGTTTTGTCCATGAGTGTATATTGGTTATCTCGTGTGTCTTCAATAAAGGTCACTGTAATATCTTTCAGAGTAATTGTCTGAATCCCTATATACATGCTAAAAGGTACAACTTCCTTAAGTTTTGTCCATGAGTGTATATTGGTTATCTCGTGTGTCTTCAATAAAGGTCACTGTAATATCTTTCAGAGTAATTGTCTGAATCCCGATATACATGCTAAAAGGTACAACTTCCTTAAGTTTTGTCCATGAGTGTATATTGGTTATCTCGTGTGTCTTCAATAAAGGTCACTGTAATATCTTTCAGAGTAATTGTCTGAATCCCTATATACATGCTAAAAGGTACAACTTCCTTAAGTTTTGTCCATGAGTGTATATTGGTTATCTCGTGTGTCTTCAATAAAGGTCACTGTAATATCTTTCAGAGTTATTGTCTGAATCCCTATATACATGCTAAAAGGTACAACTTCCTTAAGTTTTGTCCATGAGTGTATATTGGTTATCTCGTGTGTCTTCAATAAAGGTCACTGTAATATCTTTCAGAGTTATTGTCTGAATCCCTATATACATGCTAAAAGGTACAACTTCCTTAAGTTTTGTCCATGAGTGTATATTGGTTATCTCGTGTGTCTTCAATAAAGGTCACTGTAATATCTTTCAGAGTTATTGTCTGAATCCCTATATACATGCTAAAAGGTACAACTTCCTTAAGTTTTGTCCATGAGTGTATATTGGTTATCTCGTGTGTCTTCAATAAAGGTCACTGTAATATCTTTCAGAGTTATTGTCTGAATCCCTATATACATGCTAAAAGGTACAACTTCCTTAAGTTTTGTCCATGAGTGTATATTGGTTATCTCGTGTGTCTTCAATAAAGGTCACTGTAATATCTTTCAGAGTTATTGTCTGAATCCCTATATACATGCTAAAAGGTACAACTTCCTTTAGTTTTGTCCATGAGTGTATATTGGTTATCTCGTGTGTCTTCAATAAAGGTCACTGTAATATCTTTCAGAGTTATTGTCTGAATCCCTATATACATGCTAAAAGGTACAACTTCCTTAAGTTTTGTCCATGAGTGTATATTGGTTATCTCGTGTGTCTTCAATAAAGGTCACTGTAATATCTTTCAGAGTAATTGTCTGAATCCCGATATACATGCTAAAAGGTACAACTTCCTTAAGTTTTGTCCATGAGTGTATATTGGTTATCTCGTGTGTCTTCAATAAAGGTCACTGTAATATCTTTCAGAGTTATTGCCTGAATCCCTATATACAGGCTAAAAGGTACAACTTCCTTAAGTTTTGTCCATGAGTGTATATTGGTTATCTCGTGTGTCTTCAATAAAGGTCACTGTAATATCTTTCAGAGTTATTGTCTGAATCCCTATATACATGCTAAAAGGTACAACTTCCTTAAGTTTTGTCCATGAGTGTATATTGGTTATCTCGTGTGTCTTCAATAAAGGTCACTGTAATATCTTTCAGAGTTATTGTCTGAATCCCTATATACATGCTAAAAGGTACAACTTCCTTAAGTTTTGTCCATGAGTGTATATTGGTTATCTCGTGTGTCTTCAATAAAGGTCACTGTAATATCTTTCAGAGTTATTGTCTGAATCCCTATATACATGCTAAAAGGTACAACTTCCTTAAGTTTTGTCCATGAGTGTATATTGGTTATCTCGTGTGTCTTCAATAAAGGTCACTGTAATATCTTTCAGAGTTATTGTCTGAATCCCTATATACATGCTAAAAGGTACAACTTCCTTAAGTTTTGTCCATGAGTGTATATTGGTTATCTCGTGTGTCTTCAATAAAGGTCACTGTAATATCTTTCAGAGTTATTGTCTGAATCCCTATATACATGCTAAAAGGTACAACTTCCTTAAGTTTTGTCCATGAGTGTATATTGGTTATCTCGTGTGTCTTCAATAAAGGTCACTGTAATATCTTTCAGAGTTATTGTCTGAATCCCTATATACATGCTAAAAGGTACAACTTCCTTAAGTTTTGTCCATGAGTGTATATTGGTTATCTCGTGTGTCTTCAATAAAGGTCACTGTAATATCTTTCAGAGTTATTGTCTGAATCCCTATATACATGCTAAAAGGTACAACTTCCTTTAGTTTTGTCCATGAGTGTATATTGGTTATCTCGTGTGTCTTCAATAAAGGTCACTGTAATATCTTTCAGAGTTATTGTCTGAATCCCTATATACATGCTAAAAGGTACAACTTCCTTAAGTTTTGTCCATGAGTGTATATTGGTTATCTCGTGTGTCTTCAATAAATGTCACTGTAATATATTTCAGAGTAATTGTCTGAATCCCGATATACATGCTAAAAGGTACAACTTCCTTAAGTTTTGTCCATGAGTGTATATTGGTTATCTCGTGTGTCTTCAATAAAGGTCACTGTAATATCTTTCAGAGTTATTTTCTGAATCCCGATATACATGCTAAAAGGTACAACTTCCTTAAGTTTTGTCCATGAGTGTATATTGGTTATCTCGTGTGTCTTCAATAAAGGTCACTGTAATATCTTTCAGAGTTATTGTCTGAATCCCTATATACATGCTAAAAGGTACAACTTCCTTAAGTTTTGTCCATGAGTGTATATTGGTTATCTCGTGTGTCTTCAATAAAGGTCACTGTAATATCTTTCAGAGTTATTGTCTGAATCCCTATATACATGCTAAAAGGTACAACTTCCTTAAGTTTTGTCCATGAGTGTATATTGGTTATCTCGTGTGTCTTCAATAAAGGTCACTGTAATATCTTTCAGAGTAATTGTCTGAATCCCGATATACATGCTAAAAGGTACAACTTCCTTAAGTTTTGTCCATGAGTGTATATTGGTTATCTCGTGTGTCTTCAATAAAGGTCACTGTAATATCTTTCAGAGTAATTGTCTGAATCCCTATATACATGCTAAAAGGTACAACTTCCTTAAGTTTTGTCCATGAGTGTATATTGGTTATCTCGTGTGTCTTCAATAAAGGTCACTGTAATATCTTTCAGAGTAATTGTCTGAATCCCGATATACATGCTAAAAGGTACAACTTCCTTAAGTTTTGTCCATGAGTGTATATTGGTTATCTCGTGTGTCTTCAATAAAGGTCACTGTAATATCTTTCAGAGTAATTGTCTGAATCCCTATATACATGCTAAAAGGTACAACTTCCTTAAGTTTTGTCCATGAGTGTATATTGGTTATCTCGTGTGTCTTCAATAAAGGTCACTGTAATATCTTTCAGAGTAATTGTCTGAATCCCGATATACATGCTAAAAGGTACAACCTTCTTAAGTTTTGTCCATGAGTGTATATTGGTTATCTCGTGTGTCTTCAATAAAGGTCGCTGTAATATCTTTCAGAGTAATTGTCTGAATCCCGATATACATGCTAAAAGGTACAACTTCCTTAAGTTTTGTCCATGAGTGTATATTGGTTATCTCGTGTGTCTTCAATAAAGGTCACTGTAATATCTTTCAGAGTTATTGTCTGAATCCTGATATACATGCTAAAAGGTACAACTAACTTAAGTTCTGTCTCTATAAGTGTATACATTGATATATATAAATAATGTGAAAATAGACGTGCAAATATTATATATTTACATATTGTCGATTTATACCATGTTTGTATTATTTAGAATATAGATAAGGTGAAAAAATAATAGGTGATGAATTATAGATAATGTAAAATAAACAATGTGTAATATATATGTATATATATAGACAATCTGCAAATGGATAATATGTAAATAAAGAATGTGTGGCTATTCAATATGTATATATTAAGAAAAGGGATATATTTATTCTAGAAATATATATATATACGCTGTTTATTTCATTATAGCCTGAAGAAATTCTGTTTTAGGGAATTTATTGTTTCACTAGACAATTCATTTCGTTGAATTTGTATCTTTCAGCTAAAATATTACATATGCAAATTAAATTTCCTTAAACCAATTGTCATAATAGAATCGTATTTTGATAAAAACAAACGTATTGTTTGTCGGAATTCAATAAAATATTCCATGTAAATGTGTAAATATGTCTGTGGATTACAAAATCTTGGAAAAGTAAAATCTTCTGCAGTATATTTAAATATTACGTCGTACTCAGAAGCTGTTCGTGTGTTTCGTCTGATCATGATGGTACAAAGATACGCGTGAGTTTGTGAGAGATGCAATAAAAGTTATCGCCTTGTTATACTTCGCACTGAAGGAGTACAATAAGTGAGACTTGTCTTCAACCTCCCCGTCAGAAGAATCCTTGGCGCCGTGGATGTCACTCTTGTGTTCCACTCCACACTATACATGTCCAGCCTGGACTACACCGTCTTGTAGGCCATTCCAATGTCAGTCTCTCCTGGCACCGTCTTGCAGGATCATCCACACTGCACAGAAAGCAAATTCATACGTCTTCTACTTGCAGCAGATGTAACCAGACCGTCCGTCACACTGGAATTCCTTTTTTGGTGCATGTACCCCTCACACATGGCACCTGGAGTCCACCGATATTTCCCCAACCTTACTCTGGAATCTTTGCCTCTTGAATAGTTTGTCATAAAAAATTTGTAAAGATGTAAATATATTAGGTAAATATATAGCAGCTACTAACGATTCACCACCATTCGCGTTGCTCCTGTAGAAGGGCCACCATACCCGAAAGCTAGAGCATTATTAAACGTTCTAAAAAAGAAACACAACCTCGGAGGCTTTGTCATTTTATCCTAAAGTTTGTCATACATTTCAAAATAATAAACAAAACGGATTTCAATGATGAGTTTTTTGTTTTATTGTATATTCACACACATCTCAAGCTTCTTAAAGAGTATATGATGTAGAAGAGTTTGTGATACATGAGAAAAAAATCACCCTCGGAAACTGTTTTGTTTATTATTTATATATTCCAAGATCTCTTTACAATCAAAATGTGAAACTGATATAACCACCAAATCTCTACCTGACAATTTGTGGGAAACAAAAAAAAAAAGATTTGACTTTTAAAAAATAATTTCTTCGTTTTTTTTGAACCTGTGGTAGATCTGTTTGTGATTTTAATTTAGAGGTATCCACCTTTTTTTCTACAAAAATACCAAAATATATCCTTTTTTAAATTTAATTTTGGTATCCACCTTTTTTTTTAAGAGAGGCTTCCGACTATCATTTCTTCTTCAATTTGAAAAAAGGCTGTGTTCGAGAATTATATATATTATATATATATGACACACACAATACATTATTAAAATAGAAAAAGAGTTTCTATTATACATTTGAATCATTTTTTTTCTCCAGCTAAATGAATGGTTCTGGTGTGTTTAGAGAATATTGCTACCGCTGAAGAAAGTGATACACAAGGTAGGTGGCATTTGTACTAGAGTTATCTCTAATACACAAAACACCAGTACTACATTGTAAGTGTATAATACAATATAATGCGGCTTATGATTGTAGAACGACATTTGAAAATTATCCCGCATGTGTTTCTTTTGAACGAAAAATCGAAATTTATTTTAAGGAGAAATAACGATTATTTCTAACCTTAGGGATTAAGTATGAAAGGATGAATTTTGAAGAGTAATGATAAACAGAAAACGGAACCCTGGACACTTTATTTTTCCGTTTATCATTACTCTTCACAATTCATCCTTTCATACTTCATCCCTAAGGTTAGAAATAATCGTTATTTCTCCTTAAAATAAATTTTGATTTTTCGTTCTGTAAAAAAGAAACATTTGCGGTAAAACTTGTTTAAGCGTCGTACTGTAAGTGTATGGAAATTAAGTATTTGTGACCATTCAATACTACATCTCACTCATTGGTTAGCCGTTAGCTATGAACAGACGTCAATATTTGTACTATATTTAGGTATTCCAGTATCTATATCTTACAAACAAGGAGGGTTGTTCGATCAAATAATCAAAGTTTCATTTAATATTTATTCGATTTTAGATTACTATTCCACTCTCTATTATTGCTTGCTGTTTTTGATTGTTTCTACTTCTATGTTTGTGTCCTTGTAGTTCCCAGATTTTCTTATATATATATGTGACAATATAGTGGTAAATGTGTGGTGAGGTGAGAAATAATCACACGACGACTTGGTAGAGCAAAATCCAGGCAGCCAGCCGAGAGAGAGCGAGCGAGCGAGACGTTATCTGCTGAACGACTGTTTTCCCTGTGTACACAAGCGGGGCTAACAAAAGATTAGTCGCCAGGTGTTGACGCCCCCCTCAGGAATGTGGCCAAAAAATGGTCGTAAGTTAGTTTTCTAAAGTGTCTCGCTTTAGCTGTCCATTTCTCTCTCGTTGGCTGTTGGTTTGTTTTATTAATCCTGGAAGAGCATATATTATGACATATGGCCCCCGTTGAAGAAGGCTGAACATGGTTTAAGTATATTTAAAGCTGGAGAAGCCAGGAATAGGGAAATTATTTTACAGTTAAAATTAGTTAAGGTAATGGTGACACAGTTTTATGTAAATAAAATATTGTATAGTACACAAAAAAAAATATTATTTACAAGCAGTTTTACAACACCGGGGAGTTTGACATTTAAGGAAATCTTTGAAAATATCAAGGTTATAAAAAGCTATATACAACAAAATCTAATGTACTATAAGGGAAGTGATATGGAGGAGTGTGAACAACGAGAAGAAGAGTCACATACATATGGTGAAATTCTGAAGATCATTAAGACTGGGGAACTCTACACTTTAAGATATTTTTCAGGCGGACATGGCAAGGGGAAACTTGTCATGGGCTTTCTATGCTATAAGTGTAGAGTACGAGAAATGAGATTGAGGTTGACAATTGTGTGAGCTCAGGACTGCGGTAAATATAAAACTACATACAATGTTAGAACCTCGGCGAACAGAGCGAGGGGAGACTTGCTTTGGGCCAATCTAACTTATCTATGCAGTTACTTGTGTAGCGAGTCCGAGGGAAAAAGTCCCGTGTGTAGGTGAGGAAGTCGAACGGACTTATATTTAATTTGCGGAAAGTATGCGCGCACAGTGCCGAAAATTGGGACGAGGACTGCGTTTTCCGTTACAAGTGACAAGCTGCTCGGACACGAGGTGTTTGAACCGTCGTGGGAGCTTTTGCAAGGCG
Source organism: Cordylochernes scorpioides (assembly GCA_030710605.1). Lineage (NCBI taxonomy): Eukaryota > Metazoa > Arthropoda > Arachnida > Pseudoscorpiones > Chernetidae > Cordylochernes > Cordylochernes scorpioides. The sequence continues at coordinate 49,158,971 of CP092884.1, forward strand.
ATGATTTCGCGGTGGGTTGAAAGTAAGACCCATGTCTGCGCGAAATGATGACGGACCGGACAGAATCAGCGACGATGTTTAACGTACCTCCGTGGGAAATATCGGAGGTAGGCTATATCGTGCTGGTTTGGACAATGGACAAACATAGATTTGAAGACAGGGTCCGTGTGGCGAACGTGTGGCGCGAGAAGAAGGGGCGAACTGTGTCGCTCGATGCAGATTGTTCAAGTGCGAACAAAAAGGGGTTGATAAATATCTAGCAGTTAGTCAATCTTCACCCTGTGACGAACACACCATTGGCTAGATGGTGTGGGTCGGTGGATATGCTAGAGGTGAACTACGAATTATATTATCATAAATGAAGGGCGAAGGTTAGTATTTTGAAATGACAATATAGAAGTTCGATAATTGATTAATTAATAATTCTCTATAAAAGGTCCTGAGCTGGTATAAAGTTAACAAAGTTGTAAGAATGAGAGGGGCATTAAGGGAAAGATAGATAAGAGTCACCAAGGGTTGGTTGTAAGCAAGGCTCACGTGATGGTTGAAATTCTTCAACGCCTGTCTTACAGGGTGAATTTTGAATCGATTAGGGAAAGAAATTATTTTTCGTGAGCCGTGCTTACAAGTAGGAGAGGTCTATACAAATAGACATACAAAAGTTTAAGTGCTGGAGGCATATTTTTATAAATAATTTGATTATGAAAAATCTATTGTTAATAGTAAAAATCGTAAAGCGTTAATAGGTAGAATTCTTTTTTTTTTTTAAGAGTTTTTTTTTTTTTTTTAAAGAGTTACGTTAAAAATGGAAATTATTTAATTAAAATAACGATTGTTAAATTCTACTGGTAAGGTAACTAATTAAATGAGTTACAAATGTCTAGATAAATAGTTTGGAGCATAAAATCATTGTTAATAGGCATGGAGAGAATAAATGGAGCTAATTATGTAAATATTGGGACAATTTACAATGGAATGACTGCATAAAATCATTGTTAATAGGCATGGAGAGAATAAATGGAGCTAATTATGTAAATATTGGGACAATTTACAAGGAATGACTTATTTAAAGAATGAATGGAAGGGGTAAAACAATTTCACTAACAGGTTATGCTGGTTTAGAGAGCAGGTAAGTTCATTGAGATTCGGGAGAGTTCTGTCTGTGACACTGAGTGTACCAGTGTTGTACATCACAGTAGCGGCAGGGATATGGCGGAGTCTTGTCCATGATGGAGGAAGGTGTCCTGCCCTGGCACGGTGGTCGTTCTTGGGTAGATCTAGTGCTGGAAGAAGTGTGTGGCAGCTCCATCTCCGTCGTAGGTGAATACTTCTTCGGGATCACGGTTCAAAGGTTGGCGAGGAAGGGGTTGAGGGCTCGAAGAGGAGTGGTTACAGTTGAGTTGGGTTTGGTCGATCATCGTGGCTTGGCTTCTTGTTTCTTCATACTCCGGTATATGAGGGATTCGCTTCCCGGCCAGATCTTATCCTGTCGACTTTTCAATGTGACAATATAGTGGTAAATGTGTGGTGAGGTGAGAAATAATCACACGACGACTTGGTAGAGCAAAATCCAGGCAGCCAGCCGAGAGAGAGAGCGAGCGAGCGAGACGTTATCTGCTGAACGACTGTTTTCCCTGTGTACACAAGCGGGGCTAACAAAAGATTAGTCGCCAGGTGTTGACGCCCCCCCTCAGGAATGTGGCCAAAAAATGGTCGTAAGTTAGTTTTCTAAAGTGTCTCGCTTTAGCTGTCCATTTCTCTCTCGTTGGCTGTTGGTTTGTTTTATTAATCCTGGAAGAGCATATATTATGACATATATGTCATAATTTGCCTAATACCCAAGAGATATAATTTATTTTCACCATAATTAGAATGTTAAAATGTAAAATACAAATCCATCCATCTATAAATACACTGTACAAAATAAACGTGGGTGCCAGCGTGAGCGGGTGAATGCTACGGCACACCGCCGCGTGCACGCGCCCATTAGTGTGAAACAAATTCTTTTCGAAGCTTACGTACATAACGGCTGCGCCTTTCGATTCGACCACGACAGATACGACATGTATATATATATATATATTTTAATAGCGGATCGCCATCTAAGGGAACAAAAATCAACTAAACGTTGAATTTTAACTTGTTCCTTGATATTTAGCTAACTCATTTTCTTGATATATGTGGAAAATATTAATATATTTTTATATAAGTATTATATATATGTCGTAGCTGTAGTGGTCGAATGGAAGGGAGCGACCGTTGTGCATGTATGCGTCAAAAAAAAAAAAACTTGTTCGACACTCGTGAGCGCTCGCTGGCTCCCAGATTTATTTTGTACAGATTTATACATGGATGAATTTGTATTTACAATTTAACATAATAATTATGGTGCATAATGTAGCTGCTGTATTGTCCGTGAGGTCAAGAGACGTACGGACCTCTGTGGTCACCCCGGAAGCCCTGAACTGGCTGAAGGCCTTGCCTCTCAGACTTTAATGAACGATATGTCCTCACTTCTTTTTTCTAGATTTAATTCATTCTGTCTCCTCTCTAATTGTAAATACGCTGCTGTATCACCTCATAAGCATAAATAAATAAATAATTATGGTGAAAATAAATTATACATTTTGGGTATTATACAAATTATGACATATATATATACTCAAACCTAAGTCATAAATATGCTTTAAAATATTGAAAGGCTGAAATTTTCTCTTCTTAAAAAGGTTTATTTATAAGAGTAAAGGCGCTGTCAAAATTTTCCAGGCGTCTTATCACAAGACGGAGGGTTATCATGAAAGCTTTATACCCGGGGTGTATTGTGCTTAGCTTATCCATGCTAAGGATAGTGCTATACATCAGCGTTGTATATCACGTATGGATACACTCCGGGGCGGCACGAGAAACTTCCAGAGAAGAAGCCAATCTGCTGAGAATAAAATCCGCTGCAGAAGATTTCCGTCCTGACTCCCGCCAAATCTGGGTTGATCGTCTGGAATTTATAATCTGGAATGGAGAGAGAGGGGGATTTGGATGAGGCCCCTCCCTCTGAAAGAATCTAGGCTTAACTTCACTCAGTGCCTTTCTCGAGATATCACGGCAGACAACCCTATACTAGCATCAATAACGACCATACATCTTTAGCGACCATTTAAAAAAGACCATTGTCCGATGTACACTTGTATAGCGACCATTTAAAAAAGACCATTGTCCTATATAGCGACCATTTAAAAAAGACCATTGTCTTATATAGCGACCATTTAAAAAAGACCATTGTCCTATATAGCGACCATTTAAAAAAGACCATTGTCCTATATAGCGACCATTTAAAAAGACCATTGTCCTATATAGCGACCATTTAAAAAGACCATTGTCCTATATAGTTTCCATTTAAAAAAGACCATTGTCCGATATACACTTGTATAGCGACCATTTAAAAAAGACCATTGTCCTATATAGCGACCATTTAAAAAAAGACTATTGTCCTATATAGCGACCATTTAAAAAAGACCATTGTCCTATATAGCGACCATTTAAAAAAGACCGTTGTCCTATATAGCGACCAATTAAAAAATACCATTGTCCTATATAGCGACCATTTAAAAAAGACCATTCTCCTATATAGCGACCATTTAAAAAAGACCATTGTCCTATATAGCGACCATTTAAAAAAGACCATTATCCGATATACACTTGTATAGCGACCATTTAAAAAAGACCATTGTCCTATATAGCGACCATTTAAAAAAGACCATTGTGCTATATAGCGACCATTTAAAAAAGACCATTGTGCTATATAGCGACCATTTAAAAAAGACCATTGTCCTATATAGCGACCATTTAAAAAAGACCATTGTCCGATATAGCGACCATTTAAAAAGACCATTGTCCTATATAGCGACCATTTAAAAAAGACCATTGTCCTATATAGCGACCATTTAAAAAAGACCATTGTCCGATATAGCGACCATTTAAAAAAGACCATTGTCCTATATAGCGACCATTTAAAAAAGACCATTGTCCGATATAGCGACCATTTAAAAAGACCATTGTCCGATATACACTTGTATAACGACCATTTAAAAAAAGACCATTGTCCTAAATAGCGACCATTTAAAAAAGACCATTGTTCGATATAGCGACCATTTAAAAAAGACCATTGTCCTATATAGCGACCATTTAAAAAAGACCATTGTCCTATATAGCGACCATTTAAAAAAGACCATTGTCCTATATAGCGACCATTTAAAAAAGACCATTGTCCTATATAGCGACCATTTAAAAAAGACCATTGTCCTATATAGCGACCATTTAAAAAAGACCATTGTCCTATATAGCGACCATTTAAAAAAGACCATTGTCCGATATAGCGACCATTTAAAAAAGACCATTGTCCTAAATAGCGACCATTTAAAAAATACCATTGTCCTATATAGCGACCATTTAAAAAAGACCATTGTCCTATATAGCGACCATTTAAAAAAGACCATTGTCCTATATAGCGACCATTTAAAAAAGACTATTATCCGATATACACTTGTATAACGACCATTAAAAAAAGACCATTATCCTAAATAGCGACCATTAAAAAAGATCATTGGAAACAAGGATGATCCTTTCATAGCTGGTGTGTCAGTTCTTGGTTGCATTAGTCCATCAGTTGGGAGAGATTGAGTATTTGAGGTGTAGCCCTTCGACAATCTAACTTAGGGCTGGTGATACCTTCCCTTCAAACCAACACTCTACAGAATCAATTAAATAGAGCATATAACTATAATTTGTTTTTTAAAATAGAGAAATCCATATTTAAATCATTATATAATAAAAAGGCATATATTGGATTGAATAAAATATTTATTTGCCAATATTTCTCTCGGCTGAACGCCAAACCTTTATCAAGGCATTACATTTTTGTATACACAAACTCAGCGCCGCATAGTTTGTTTATACAAAAATGTAATGCCTTGATAAAAGTTTTGCGTTAAGCCAACCGAAATATTGGCAAATAAATATTTAATTCCAATCCGATATATGCCTTTTTATTATATTGTCGCGGAAATAAATAAAGCAAGGGCAAGTTTGGGAATAATTAATTTATTATAAGGGGTATTTATAGGGAGAGAGAGAAAGTACAACTTACCCCAAGTTAAAGATAATAATAATGAGCGGCGTCAGCCACCGTCCCGTTTTCCTTATTTACAGATCAGCTTCCGAGAACCCCTCACACCTGTGGTCCCCCCCGGAGTCCAGGGATGATTGACAGGTGTCCCATCTGGATGGAGCTACTTGACAATATAATAATTCTAATGGTTCACCGCAGTCACACGCTTCTTCACTATCGTACACAAATATTCCATTTTTGATTCGCATATTAAAAGGTCTACAAGCTAGACAAAGAGAGCATTTAATAACCCCTTGTATCAATATGGAGTGAAATTAATCATTTCTCCGGGGAAAAGTATCTTTTCAAATGATTTTTATTCTCTAGCTTTCAGGCACGGACGCTCTATTACAGGAGAAAACTTGGTATAATAGTTCACCAATAGAACCCGAGTTAAATTAAATTTGTTTGTCCTCTTATTAGATATATATTTTGAGAATATTTTGTCCCCATTTGTATAATAGTTAATATCAAATATTAATATTTATATAAAGGTCACTGTAATATCTTTCAGAGTTATTGTCTCAATCCCGATATACATGGTAAAAGGTACAACTTCCTTAAGTTTTGTCTATGAGTGTATATTGGTTATCTCGTGTGTCTTCAATAAAGGTCACTGTAATATCTTTCAGAGTTATTGTCTCAATCCCGATATACATGCTGAAAGGTACAACTTCCTTAAGTTTTGTCTATGAGTGTACAAATATACAAATTGAAAAAGTCGTGGATAAATGTGAATACGGTCAATAGTATCCATTTCTCTATTTTTGATCTCAATACCTGATTTATATATGAGTAATTAGTGAATAAAAATTCATTGTTAAATAAAAATGGACTTAACTTTGATTGATACAGTTTATAATTCGAAATTTAATTTGTTTCGGTGTTATTAACAAAACACTCGCGATTAAATAAATCACTGTAATGGTGAGTAATGGTAATATTGTGTTTATATATCGGTGTTTTGTTGTTAGTGTCTATCAAGTCCAGTTCGATTTTTGTGACCATATGAACAAATATTCTCCAATTTGGTCTGATATTTGGTTGATATAGTTTTCTCAGCAGTGTTTGTTACAGAAGTGGATTGCCAGTACATTCTTACATCTATGCTGTTGGACAAATATATTTGTTTCTTCCACCTTTTAGGGCGATTTCTCCCCTAAAGACAAGAGAATGTCCTTCTTCATTACAAGAATGAATTTGAAAAGCTATTCCGGGATTATTTCTGTCTTCTTTTATGTCAGCCATCCCATTAGAATGTTGTCCGTCCTGTACCAGGGTTGTATTCTCACTGGGAAGTACAAATAGGAGATTTCTATTCATTGGGATTGAGACCCAATGGTGTTTCTCAAAACCCTACAATACTTTTAGAGGACATTGGTATATATACACTCATGGACAAAACATAGAGAATTGAAAACACTTGATATCGTCGGTTGCCCGTTTTTGCTTTTTTTTTTTAAGGAGACAGAGACAATTTTGTTCACAATTGGTGATCTCGTATGTTTTCATTATCTTACAGAGTTATTGTCTGAATCCCGATATATACATGCTAAGAAGTACAACTTTCTTAAGTTTTATCCATGATTGTACAAATGTACAAGTTAAAATGATTATAATGTGAGAGGGAGAGAATTAAAAAATAGTTTATTTTCTCCAATATTTCGTATGTCTACACGCCAAACTTCAGAATCACAACTATTTTGAGAGTCTTGCGTATCACTTCACATTCCTAATAAAATATATCTAATATAAAATATGTTGGCTTCCGTAGGCGTTTCTTACTGGGAAAAAGAAAGAGAGGATCCAATGAAATAATTTAGTAGAGTTTATTAGAACCAAAATCATGATAGTGAACAACAAATATAACAGAGAGTACCGTCGTCTTCCGGGTATTCCTTCTACTGGGGAGCTCGGATTCTATATTCTGTGCGTTTATAATCTGTTTATCTGTGGCTCTCTGGTCGGGATGGCGCCTACATTCGGCCATTCCTGGATTTCAATCGTCCTCGATTGAACCTTGCGTTGCAGGAACGTCGTGGGTTGCGTCGGGGGGTATCTTCTACTTCTGGCTCCTCGTCCGGACTTTCTTCTTCATTTTTCACCATGCGGAAAAGTCTGCCTCCTTTGTAGCTGTAGTCGTTAATTCTATTTTGTTCTCCTACTGTCCTATCACACGGGTCCTTTCGAAAGATCTGGATCAGGTCTCTCAATTCAGGGTCGGAATGCTGAATCATCAAAATTTGTTCTTCCAGTGTGATTGTGAGGCACACTTCAAGGTTTTTCTCCACGATTTCCTCCATCGTGTCTCTAGGGTCGTCGACTGGAGCTCTACTCATTCCGTCTACGTGGGCCATCTTCTCCCCTGGTTTATGTCGAATTTCGAAATCGTATTCCTGAATCAGATTGTACCATCGCGCTATCTGAGGATTTGTAGTCTTCTTCGCGTTCATGTAGACCAGTGCTTGGCAATCTGTAACCACTGTAAACTTGATTCCTACGAGGAACTGACGTAGTCGATCCAAGGTCCACACTATCGCCATCAGCTCCAATTTGCTTGAGTGGTAAATCTTCTCGGCCTCTGTTGTCTTCTTGCTCACACAGTAGACCAAGCGCCATTTGCAGTCTTCGTCCATCTGTAGCACCATTCCTGCTAATCCCTCAGCACTCGCATCGCAATGTACTTCTGTCTTGAGTTCAGGGTTGTAATGAGCTAGTACCGGATATTCGACCAGATCCTTTCGTAGTCCTCCAAATGACCTTCGCTGTTCTTCCTTCCATTCAAATTGTGAACCTTTCTTCGTAAGTCTGCTTAGCGGTTCTGCTTTCCTCGCGAAGTCCTTTACAAATCGTCTGAAGAAGTTCGTCAGTCCCAGAAAGCGTCGTATGTCGTGGACATTCTTGGGTTCTGGAAATTCTTCTATCGCTTTGATCTTTCTTGGGCCTGGCTTAAGTCCGCCTGTACTGATGACATACCCTAAGAACTCAACTTCCCTCCTTCCGAACTCACATTTAGAGGGTTTCAGTGTCAACTTCGCTGATCTTATTCTTTCGAGGACTTCCCTCAACCTTTCGATCATCTCCCGCCAATCCTTTGCCGGGATAATCACGTCGTCGAGATAGCAGAATGCCTTCTTGTTCAGCAGCGGACCTAGGACAGTGTGCATCAGTCTTTGGAATTCAGCTGGTGCGTTGGCGAGTCCAAAAATCATCCTTTCGAATTGACCTGTATCATCTGGGGTGATGAATGCTGTCTTTAATTTTGCCTTATCGGTCAGTGGTATCTGCAGATATCCATGCGCCAGATCCAGAGTGGTGAAGAATTTCGCATTCCTTAGGCCTTCCAGAAGGTCGTCTATCCTTGGTAATGGGAACTTGTCCTTAACTGTTTGGATGTTGAGTCTCCTATAATCTACCACCAGACGATGATCTCCAGTTTTCTTCCTCACAAGTAGGACGGGACTAGCGTAGGGTGATCTAGTTTCCGTGACTATTCCATTGTCCTTCCACTCTCTGACAATCTCCCTGATTGCTTCGCGTTCACTTGCAGTCGTCTTATACGGTCTCAGACAGACTGGCTTGCTTCCATCAACCTCCTTAATGTCCATCTTGGTGACATCGGTGCACCCTAATTCCTCCATGCCAAGAGCGAAACAGTCTCTATACTCGTTTACTACATCTAGGATTTCTTGTCTCTCTTTCGAAGTCAGAGAATGATTGACGTTGATGTCCTCAGGCAGTATGGGGCGCTTACGTTTCATTTGGTCTTGTCCTTCCCTCTTCTCTTCATTTTTAGTCTGAAACGAATCCTCTGCGACGTCCAGGTTAACAACAATATCATCAAGGTTCAGTAGTTCAACCCGCCCTACACATTGGTTCTTCCTTACTCTCAACTTGCCCTTGCCAGCTGAGATGATGGGTACGGTCGTCTTTCCGTCGACCACTTCCAATAGGGAATCGACACAGGCGTCATCTACTCCTGTGAACAATACATATCCGTCCTTTACCTCGTCTGTGATTGCACTTGTAAAGTTAATGGAGTCGCTCTCCAACTGAACAGTTTCGGTTGCTCTCAGTTCGATGCGACGCGACTTGATTTCTTCTTGCAGATTAGCAAACGGAAATTCGGATGAATAGCCAATATGCAGTTCCTTACCGATTCTCGCGAAGGATACGTAGGGCAGATCTGTCCATGTTCTTCCAATTAGTAGGTCATAAGGTTGGGCATCATCGTTAACAATGAATACAGTGATTTCCCTTCCGACGATGCCATCAATCTCCAGGTCGACTGTCGTCTTCCCAACGGTCCTGGCAGCTGGTGCAGTCTGGTTACCGATGCCGTACAGACTAGTCGAGTCTGGTTCGATGTCGACGCTGATCCTCCTTGCGACCGATTCTCTCATTAGACAACTGCTGCTCCCGGTGTCTATCATTGCCTTCACGGTTTCCTTGTTGTCGATCTTGACATCCTTCAAATATACATCTGGCGGGACAGTCTCCAGTCCTTCGACTTCCAGGTTGGCTACTTTTAGTCCTTCTTTGGGTCTTGTGCAATTCCTTTCCTTGTGTCCCGTTTGACCGCATCCTCGGCATGTCAACGTAGTCCTGGGTGCTGGGCAGTCTCTGGCAATGTGTCCAAACTGATTGCAGTTGAAGCACTTCGGTTCTCCCTTGTCGTTTCTGATCGTACGGTTGACCATTCTCCTCAAGGTGTTAGGGTACGTTTCACTGATTTCGTTCCTTGCAGCGTCTTGACCCGAAACATTCGTTCCTTGTTTAGTCTCTTTAACTTCGCTTTGGTTGGGGAATCTCGCAGATTTCTGCTGAAACGACGGTGGTATGAGGTGTTTCGCATTCCAATGCGGAGGTCCCATCTCGGTGCGAACATTTTCGTACTCGTCCAGTTTATCCGCCAACTCATCTGGGTTGTTTAACTTGGTCCAATCGTCAATGAGATGATTACGCAGCACATTTGGAACTTTTTTCTTTAGCTGGTTAGTGACGGACAAATCCTTTAGGGCGTCGAAATTTTCCACGTTCATTCCTTCGATCCATTCGTTGAAATATCCTCGCAATTCGAAAGCGAAGTCTCTCCAGGAACCCTTTTGAGATCTCTCGTGCTTCTCGAATTTTTGTCTGAATTGTTCGGGGCTCAACTTGTACCGTTTTAGGAGCAACCTTTTCACGAACCTATAATCGCCGCTTTGTTCTTCTGTTTCCCGAGCGATTAATCGAGTCATTTCGTAAGGTAGCAATCCTAGGAGGCTGAACGCCCATTGGTCTTCATCCAATCCTAGTCGCTTTGCCTGTCTTTCGAAAAGAATTAGGTAAAAACTCAAATCATTGTCCTTCGACTCGTACTTGGGCATCAGTTTACGTATCTCGTAATGTGCGTCATTGCTGGTACTTCGAGACGTATCGTTGTTTCCGCGTGTAGTCTGGATGCGCAGCTTCTCAAGCTCGAATTCCATTACCATCTGTTCTTTTCGTTCCCGTTCTATACGTTCTGCTTGCTCTGTTTGTGCTGTTTGTTCCCGTTCCTCGATCAGAGTCTCCAACAGTTGTTTTGCGAATTCTTCTTCGTAAGATTGACTATTCAGGATAAGGCGTTTTAAGTCGACGATCCTGCTCTCTGGCGGTACTACCTCGCCGAGTTCATACGCCAACTTGCTCAAATCGCATTTCCTTACTTTCGCTAAATAAGTCATGTTTTTCAAAAGGAAAAATAAACAAGGCAAAGTTTTTTTTTTAAAATAAACAAATAAAACTGACTAAACCAGATACGTACTGTTTCAATTATTTCTTTAAACGAAATCAACTTTTCTTTGGTAATTTTGAGACAATACTTTTTTTTTCTTTTTACCGCGATACTTTGCGATAATACTTTTTATTTGTTTCTTCAATTTACTTTAAAAATACTTTCTTTAGAATACTTTACTTTACTTTAAAATACTTTCTTTAGAATACTGTACTTTACTTTAAAATACTTTCTTTAAAATACTTCACTTTACTTTAAAATACTTTCTTTAAAATACTTCACTTTACTTTAAAATACTTTCTTTAAAATACTTTCTTTAAAATACTTCACTTTAAAATACTTCACTTTACTTTAAAATGCTTACTTTAAAATACTTCACTTTACTTTAAAATACTTTCTTTAAAATACTTCACTTTAAAATACTTCACTTTACTTTAAAATGCTTACTTTAAAATACTTCACTTTACTTTAAAATGCTTACTTTAAAATACTTCACTTTACTTTAAATTGCTTACTTTAAAATACTTTCTTATCGAGATGATTTTGCAATAATATTTTACCGAGGTGACTTGTAATAATACTTTTAGGAATAGGTAATTAAATTTCGTACATACCATGCAACTCCTCTTACGTTGATCGGTCACCGCGCCACGTCCTTCTCGTTTCCAAATTATTCCAGTGAATCTTCAATTTTCTTCAGGACTATCCCACTTCTGAATTTCTGTTGGCTTCCGTAGGCGTTTCTTACTGGGAAAAAGAAAGAGAGGATCCAATGAAATAATTTAGTAGAGTTTATTAGAACCAAAATCATGATAGTGAACAACAAATATAACAGAGAGTACCGTCGTCTTCCGGGTATTCCTTCTACTGGGGAGCTCGGATTCTATATTCTGTGCGTTTATAATCTGTTTATCTGTGGCTCTCTGGTCGGGATGGCGCCTACAAATAAAACATATAAAAATAACTAAAATATGGATAATGCTCAATTTTCAGACATATATATGAAAGAGGTATAGTAGAACATTGTTATTTTCACAAAAAGTAAATAAAATCGCAATAATTGTTCTCCACTTTATGAGATTTTACTTGGATCGGATGATTAAATTAAGAAAAAAATGCATCACCTGATCGTGAAATATTTTTATTTTATAATTCATTATATTTTTCAATATATATACCGCATAAGTTTCTTTTCTGTGAAAAATCAACATTTATTTCAAAGATAAATATTTACTATTTCTAACTTTTTTGGATGAAGTATGAAAGGGTGAAAATATGAAGAGTAATGGCGAACGGAAAAATAAAATTCCCGCCCCTGGACACTTTTATTTTTCCGTTCTCCATTACTCTTCATATTTTCATCCTTTCATACTTCATCCAAAAAAGTTAGAAATAGTAAATATTTCTCTTTGAAATGAATGTTGATTTTTCACAGAAAATAAACTTATGCGGTGAAACTTTAAATGTTGTTTTATAATATATATATATATATATATAGAGAGAGAGAGAGAGAGAATTGCAGTAAATACTATTATAATTATAGTTATATTTGAAAAAGAAACAACATCCGCACTAAAATAGTTCATATTTTCAAATACAGATGGCATGCTAACGCGCCATATTTATGACAAAAATGTTCCCGGATGTTTAAAAGTACCAAAATGATTTTAATTATTTTTGTAAATGTTTAAATTGTTTCCATAAAATTATAACGAAGCGACGTAATAGTTATTAATAAATATGTCTACATATACAATGTATTACAATGTGAAAAAAAACATAAAAAAATATATATATAATATAATTAAGGTTAGGTGTTGATATTAAAAAAAGGCATATCCTGACCAGGGGCTCACATGAGCTTTTCTAAATGACAGAAAGCCATCTGGTGAAACAAAAATAAGATATAATATTATATATTGTAATAAAATACCTTAACAAAAGATAACTTTTAAAAAATAACTTCTGATAATCTACGTTTGATAAAAGGGAAAACATATGTTTTTATAAATATTTACTTTAAAAAAAATACCTATATATATTAAAGGGAGAAAAATTTATATTTATTATATTGAAAGAGAAGACATCAAAACACACATGTAAGCCATCTTAAAGTAAAATTTTGACCCAAAATATTTGCATGGGAGAGAGGAAAATATTTGCAGACGAACACAGGGCGCGGTGTTCGTCTGCCGCTATATTCTCGAGGAGAAATTGGCGGGAATATTTTATTCAAATTTGGGTTTTATAACAAGGTTTGGCGTATTACCACACGCTGGGAAATAAATGTATGTTTTTGGATGGATTATACATGAGGGGGGTCAACAAGATTGTTTGTATAATATATAAAAAATTCTACTTATAAATATGTAACATTGTATTTCTCATTAATATATAATTATACCTCATGTATATATCATTGTACCACATATATATATATCATTGTATCACATATATATATATCATTGTACCACATATATATATCATTCTATATATTTAATATATATGTCATATATATGTAACATTGTATCTCTCATTAAAATATAATTATACCACATGTATATATATCATTGTACCACATATATATATATATCATTGTATCACATATATATATATCATTGTACCACATATATATATCATTCTATATATTTAATATATATGTCATATATATGTAACATTGTATCTCTCATTAATATATAATTATACCACATGTATATATATCATTGTACCATATATATATATATCATTGTATCACATATATATATCATTGTATCACATATATATATATCATTGTACCACATATATATCATTCTATATATTTAATATATATGTCATATATATGCAACATTGTATCTCTCATTAATATATAATTATACCTCATGTATATATATCATTGTACCACATATATATATATCATTGTATCACATATATATATATCATTGTACCACATATATATCATTCTATATATTTAATATATATGTCATATATATGCAACATTGTATCTCTCATTAATATATAATTATACCTCATGTATATATATCATTGTACCACATATATATATATCATTGTATCACATATATATATATATCATTGTACCACATATATATATCATTCTATATATTTAATATATATGTAACATTGTATCTCTCATTAATATATAATTATACCACATGTATATATATCATTGTACCACAGGGAGAGGCGCTCTATGCTTCTATGGATTAATTTCCTCCCGGCAAATTTTCCATCTATATTCTAGCCATAGATTTGGCCCAGCCACCTTGCCAGCAAAACACCTCTTTGGTAGATTGTGAAGATTCCATTAGATCCCTTGTGGATCTCATGGAATAAAGTCCGCCCTAGACTGACGAGGGCCATTAGCCCGAAACCATGGTCTCTAGGTGGACGCTTCTCAATTTGCCAAAGCTGGCGTTGTCGCTTGTCATCGACCCGAGGCCGCTAGTTGCGGCGACGGTCAATAGATGGCGTCAGGTTTTGACGTTTATTTTGACGGGAGAGGCGCCCTATGCTTCTATGGATTAATTTCCTCCCGGCAAATTTTCCATCTATATTCTAGCCATAGATTTGGCCCAGCCAACTTGCCAGCAAAACACCTCTTTGGTAGATTGTGAAGATTCCATTAGATCCCATTGGGATAAATATATATAATCATTCTTTCGTAAATTTTATATATATCTAGAATCATGTAATATTTAGAAGTAGTTTTTCTTCTTGAATCAATATCTTGAAAGATCTTAGAAAAATTCCAATTTGTGTAATGAACTGTGGGCGGCATGGAATTCTAGGCGGAGTCAGATAACAAATTATTTATTGTAAAATTAACTTTTAATTATATTTATTTAATACAAATTATCAAAATGGGTTCAATTAAAGCACCCGAATTTTGGCCAAACGATCCAAAATTGTGATTCCAATGTTATGAACCACAATTCTGGATCGTTTGGCCAAAATTCGGGTGCTTTAATTGAATCCATTTTGAGAATATATTGTATTGAAAAATTATATCTCCTTAAGAGATATTCAAATTGAGATTATTATAATACATTATAAAGGACTACGGCATGTGATTATAAAACAATACTTAGAGTTTCACCGCATAAGTTTCTTTTCTGTGAAAAATCAATATTTATTTCAAAGAGAAATATTTACTATTTCTAAATTTTTTGAATGAAGTATGATTCCCGCCCCTGAACACTTTTATTTTTCCCGTTCGCCATTACTCTTCATATTTTCACCCTTTCATACTTCATTCAAAAAAGTTAGAAATAGTAAATATTTCTCTTTGAAATAAATATTGATTTTTCACAGAAAAGAAACTTATGCGGTGAAACTTTAAGTATTGTTTTATAATCACACGCCGCAGTCCTTTATAATGTATTATAAGTTACTTTAAGTATTATTTACGAACGGAAGAATACGTCCAGGGTAGCCTAGTGGACATGGCACCTGCCCGGTAAGCAGAAGGTTGTGGGTTCGATTCCCGCCCCTGGACACTTTTATTTTTCCCGTTCGCCATTACTCTTCATATTTTCACCCTTTCATACTTCATTCAAAAAAGTTAGAAATAGTAAATATTTCTCTTTGAAATAAATATTGATTTTTCACAGAAAAGAAACTTATGCGGTGAAACTTTAAGTATTGTTTTATTATTATAATTATTAAAATTCAGAATTATAATTTTGAATTTTTCTATTTGATAAGAAAAAATATTTGAATATATTATCAAGTTATAATTTTTAAATTGTAAGTTATATAAATATATATGATGTAATTCTATAGATGTGTGAAAAAAAGAATTAGCAGTCGTTTGTGGCTGTCTCCACCTCAATCATCATCTCTTTATTTTTTCAAATCTTTTTAAACAAAACAAAAATTTACATACTCCATTTAGTTAAATCTTCAGTAAAAACAAAAAGAAAATTACATTCTATCATTCAAAATGTATCACTACCCCCCACAAAAAAAAAATTGTATTAATTTTTTTCTTAACGGAGGTTGGGAGGGGATGGAAGGTAAAGAATAAGATACATTGCAAAAAATTATTATACACAAGTAACCATATTGTTAGAGGTAAAAGGCTACCAAAGCCTGTTAGTTGGGGAAAATCACAGGAAAAGGTGGCCATACAAAACCTAACTAACAATAGGCAGGAAAAAAAAATATATATTAAAATTTGGACATTACATGTCTATGGAGACACTCTCCATGTAGAATCCCATTCCAGGGCAACTTTTTTGTTATTTTCCCAATGAACCGCACCCCAGTTCTTGGAATTTATATGACCTTTTTCACCTTTGGAAGACCTCACAGGATACAACTGGTTCCGATTCAGTTTGGGTGTCTACCGAAACCAGCAGTAGTTTCTCCAGGGGCTCTGTGGGGTGATCTGGATTTTTTTTCTTTAATGGAAGAGAATAAAACCTGAGGACTATCGGTGGAAGCTTGCTTGTTAGGTTCGACACCCAAGCATCCTTCCAAATCCTCTTCTTCCTGAAATGGGAATGGTGGTTCAGTATTATCTTCAGTTACCGGATCCCAGAGCTTTACTTTAGAAATATTAACTATTGTTGCATGCTTATTTTCGGGTTGGCAAGGCTTATCTATTTCTATGGTTTGTGGTGAGGGTATGGAAATTATGGTGTATGGTTCTGGATAAAAGGCTGGCATGAGCTTACCTTGACCTGATTGGTAAGGGATCTTATAAAAGACCTCATCCCCTATTTTTAGATTAGGCGTTTTATGGGATTCATTATATCTTTTTACCAATTTAAGATGTAATTTTCCTGTATTTTCATTTGCAATTCTCCTAGCCTCTTCTATGGGTGGATATGCTCTTGTTAAATTATTGATATATGATGGCGTTATGCCAAAAAGCAAATAAACGGGAGGCATTTTAGTTATGGAATGAGGAATACTCCGATATTCTTCTAAGGCCTTTTGTAATAATTTTGGCCATGGTATTCTGGGATTTTGTTGATGGTGAAGTCTAAGTTTTGAGATAATTGTCGCATTCGCCCTTTCTACAAGCCCATTACACTGTGGGTGCGAAGGTGATGTCTAATGGTGTGTTTAATGTGTATATAAATTTCGTTTAATATTTATTTCTTAAAATTATATTTGATAGCGATTTGTTTTTAAGTTGAAAATTTGCCTTGAATTAAATACCAAACGATGTACGTTTTCGTTGTTTTTAAATATTGCGAAATATGTTATAATTTTTGTTTTAAATATAAATATTTAATATGTGTTTCTTAAATATTTATAATTTGATATTAATGTTAATTAATATAAATTTAATCTCTCTATATATATAAAAATGGATGTTTGTTGGTCCGTTGGTCCGTCCGTCCGTTCGTTCGTCAGTGATAATCTTCTACATCGCTCAACCAATCGTGATGAAACTTTGGGAAGATGTTTAGTATACTACCGGGATGGTTTCTGGCTAATTACTCTTTAGAAATAACCTTTCGTTACTTTTTTATTTACAATAAAACGTAGATTCACTCGCAATCAGCGCCCCCTCGCGGCAGACGTATGGCCTGAAATAGCCTCGCATGAGCTTATTTGTAACGTCAAGCTTAGCCTATAGGTTAGGTACACAGCTTCGTACCCCCGCAACCTAGGTTCGAGGCTCAGCGTGGGTGTTTTTTTTTCATTTCTTTTATATTATTGTAGCAAATTATTTAAAATATTATTTTATTTAAAATGTAGGCTTTTTAAAATAAAAATTAACATAAACAATTTTTTAATAATATTTGTAACAAACCTAGGTTCGAGGCTCAGCGTGGGTGTCTTTTTTTATTTTCATTTCTTTTATATTATTGTAGCAAGGTCTGTTTTTACAGCATTATTATATTTTGATTGGTTTATTTTAGACATGTTTATTATGAAGGCTCTATGTAATACTATTTAGAGCACATTTTACATTTTAAACACCTAAGCCCCCCTCTTTTTAATATTGTAGCAAAGTATTAAAAGTATTATTTTATTTTAGATGATTGCCATGAAACTTTGGGAAGTTGTTTAGTATACTACCCGGACGATTTCTGGCGAATTAATTTAGAATAATATTTATAACAATAATTATAGCGAAATTAAGACATAGTGATTATATTCTGTGTTTGTGCATATATAAATATTTTACATAAAATGTGAGAACGTTCTAGCAAATTATTAAAAATATTATTTTATTTAAAATGTAGGCTTTTTAAAATAAAAATTAACATAAACAATTTCTTAATAATATTTGTAACAAACCTAGGTTCAAGGCTCAGCGTGGGTGTCTTTTTTTATTTTCATTTCTTTTATATTATTGTAGCAAGGTCTGTTTTTACAGCATTATTATATTTTGATTGGTTTATTTTAGATATGTTTGTTATGAAGGCTCTATGTAATACTATTTAGAGCACATTTTACATTTTAAACACCTAAGCCCCCCTCTTTTTAATATTGTAGCAAAGTATTAAAAGTATTATTTTATTTTAGATGTTTGCCATGAAACTTTGGGAAGTTGTTTAGTATACTACCCGGACGATTTCTGGCGAATTAATTTAGAATAATATTTATAACAATAATTATAGCGAAATTAAGACATAGTGATTATATTCTGTGTTTGTGCATATATAAATATTTTACATAAAATGTGAGAACGTTCTAGCAAATTATTAAAAATATTATTTTATTTAAAATGTAGGCTTTTAAAAATAAAAATTAACATAAACAATTTCTTAATAATATTTGTAACAAACCTAGGTTCAAGGCTCAGCGTGGGTGTCTTTTTTTATTTTCATTTCTTTTATATTATTGTAGCAAGGTCTGTTTTTACAGCATTATTATATTTTGATTGGTTTATTTTAGATATGTTTGTTATGAAGGCTCTATGTAATACTATTTAGAGCACATTTTACATTTTAAACACCTAAGCCCCCCTCTTTTTAATATTGTAGCAAAGTATTAAAAGTATTATTTTATTTTAGATGTTTGCCATGAAACTTTGGGAAGTTGTTTAGTATACTACCCGGACGATTTCTGGCGAATTAATTTAGAATAATATTTATAACAATAATTATAGCGAAATTAAGACATAGTGATTATATTCTGTGTTTGTGCATATATTAATATTTTACATAAAATGTGAGAGCGTTCTATTAGAATATCTCGAAAACAAAAAACAATACATATAAACGAGTTCACTGACATTTATTAATGCAGTGATTATAATCAATGATTACAATGAAGGGCTATATTATCTATATATATAAAAATCACTTTCGATTTTTAACGTGACGTTCCATTCTCGATCCCGTAGGGCTTTAGATCGGCTAAAACGTTTTTATCTTTATAAGTGAATATTAACTTTACTGTACTGAATAGTTTAGTATAATGTTAATTTAACATATTACAATTTAGCCACAGCAACGCGTGGCCGGGTTCGCTAGTAAAGTATATTTTATGAGCATTATATATCTAAAATATAATTTAATTTAATATTTGAATTAAATAGTTATTAAACAAATTAAAACTTATAATTAAAATATGAAAAGTTAATATTTGGGAGCCGCTACAGAACACTAGAGCTAAAATGTTTAAATTCCAATTACCATATCTTAATTTTGCATATTATATTTACACATCTGTCCAATATATATATGTAGTAATGTAAATGGATATGGGAATAAAAACACTCCAGAAGTTAGTGGTGACAAGAAGCCTACGTCCCTAGAAACAGACGTACTGACACGGCTCCATCAATGAGATTGCCCAGTACATCTCCTTTGTACTTTTCCTCCCAACTGTTTTCTAACAGCCCAGGCTCTGGAGTGCTCTCCCTACGGGGGCCAAAGGTCGGACCTTTCCTGTTCCTTGTTGTCCTGTTGTGAAGTTATGTGTCGCCAGGTTGTCACGACTGTCTCTGGGGAGACATCAGCATTTCTTTAACTCTATTAGTTCCAAGCAAATAAAACAAAATATAATTTGATTTTTATATTATAACATACGTATATATTAAGAAAAAGGCATCTCCTTATCGTGCAACTGAAAGTTGCTGATGGCTTGCGCCATCTATCGGAATAAATATCAACTATTCTCGTTGATTTTTAATTATTCCAGAATTGTGGCCAAATACCCATTCTTGATTAATCAAGAAAAGCTAACCACGGACGCGTTTCGGGCTATTGGCCCTCATCAGCGTGGTGCAAGCTGTACCTCAACGACCAAAAAATTGGTCATTAAGGTTCCTGAAAAATCATGAAACGGGTAGTTAAGGCCAGAATTGCGTGAGGACGCTACACAATGTGAAAAAGTGTCCGTGGTTAGCTTTTCTTGATTAATCAAGAATGGGTATTTGGCCAATTCTGGAATAATTAAAAATCAACGAGAATAGTTGATATTTATTCCGATAGATGGCGCAGGCCATCAGCAACTTTCAGTTGCACGATAAGGAGATGCCTTTTTCTAAATTTATGCACCTTATCCCAGTACAATATTGCATTTGTACTATTTTTTCATACGTATATATGTTCAATATATTTATAATATACACATTATGTTTCATTCGAACGATGTTTCTCTTATCATTTTTTTACGTTGAAGAGATAAATGAATAAATAAGTTTTTAATATATTGGTATGAAAATAAACATGTTTTTCTTCTCTCGCTTGTTTGACGGACAAATTCTCTAGTATATGCACTCATGAACAAAACTTCCCACTTATTTATCTCGTTAGTCTTCAATAAAGGTCACTGTAATATATTTCAGAGTTATTGTCCCGATATACATGCTTAGAGGTAAAACTTACTTAAGTTTGTCCATGAGTGTATATTGGTTATCTCGTGTGTCTTCAATAAAGGTCACTGTAATATCTTTCAGAGTTATTGTCTGAATCCAGATATACATGCTAAAAGGTACAACTTCCTTAAGTTTTGTCCATTAGTGTATATTGGTTATCTCGTGTGTCTTCAATAAAGGTCACTGTAATATATTTCAGAGTTATTGTCTGAATCCAGATATACATGCTAAAAGGTAAAAATTCCTTAAGTTTTGTTCATGAGTGTATGTATTGTATGTACTGCCTGGAATATAGAATCTCCATCTATGCTTCTTTCCTGCAATGCATCTGTTTATTACCTTTATAAAGCTGTTTATGTGTGTATTGTAGGCATTTTCAAAACAATTGGCCTGATGATAAGCTCACACATATACAACCCACTTAAAGACTTGGCATTATAAACTAAAAACTAGAAACGTATAGCAATTCTCACGATTGATAAATTGTATATCTACTTTTGAAATTAATCAAAAAATCTTCAGTCTCAACATGTAATTATACTGGCTTCAACGTGTATATGTCCATGGTGTGCAAATACCATAACCAAGATTTCCCTCTACAGTAACGATTCTATATAAACAGAATATCCACCAATACAGTATTAGAGATCTAGAAAGTGCGATATGTGGTTGGATAAAAAAGCGAATTATCTGAGAGTTTACAACTGATAATCCAGGTTCTTCCATTATTTCTGCATCGAAAAACATTAAAAGGTTTAGATAAAGGCATCTTCTGATCATGCAACTAAAATTTGATGATGGGTTGCGCCATCTGTCGGAATAAATATCAACATATTGGCAATGTGTTTCTTTTCAATAATATCAAATATTATCTCTACAGACCTTACTGCTGAGAGGATTCACTACTGATGAACCAAACCCTCTCATTCAATAACTTATATCATTGCAGTAAGGTCTGTAGAGATAATATTTGATGATATTATTGAAAAGAAACACCATTGTTAGTAAAATTATTTGTTACAAATTTTATCGTTAGATGACATACTAACTATTCGTTGGTTTTAAAGTATTCAGGAATTAGCCAAACAAGAATGGGTATCTGGTTAATTCTGGAATTATTAAAAATCAACGATTAGTTGGTATATTTATTCCGAAAGATGGCGTAAGCCATCAGCAACTTTTAATTGCACAATTAGGAGATGCCCCTTTTTTTCAATTTGTTCACCAGATCCCTGTACAATTCCATCTTTTTACTGCTTTTTTCATACATTAAAGAAGTTTTTTTTTAATTCTAAATTGAAAAAGGTTGTGCTTGATAGTTTAAAATTTTAAAATAATTTATTATCTATGATATATTCGACTCGGGAAATATGTAAAAAAGAAAGGCCAAAAATGAAGCACACGATGACAAATCGAAGACAAATGGACCACAGAGACAATATAAAAACCATCATTTTCCTTTAAAAGACAAATCACCTTAGTTGTAGACGTCCTACGGATTGGCAAGACATACCGAAGAAGAAAAATCACCTTCAAGACAAAAATTGAATTTGTTCAAGTTAAATAAATCGTAAAGTTGCTGCTCGCTAGATATTTCTTCTTTTTTTTCCCCCTCAGATATATTCCCCTCAACTTTATTTTTCCTCTTTTTTTACCCCCTTTTCCCCATCATCTTAAAAAAAAAAAATTATAACTCTATCGTAAAAGAAATAATAATTATTTTGTCCGTTTTCCCCTAAGAAAAAAAGTGAGAAAAGTTTTCATTTAATCCCCCCTCCTCCCTATTCTATAAATTAACGAAACCCTTCTAATTCGAACGGAAAATAGAGAGAGAGAAAAAAGTTGAGGGAAAACTGTAAATAAAGTTGTTTCGCCCGCACTTAAGGCAATTGGTTTTAGCACAATTTCTTCTTATTTTCTCAAGATCTCTCTCTCTCCGTGAGGTCTTTATATTTCTTCTATAAATATTGATGAATGGGTCCATTTAGCCTTTTGTGAAGTCCTTGAATTCATTTCTTTGATTCCAGCTGAGGTATAAAAGGTTTGGTTTAAGAATTTGTATTCGTAGAATGCTATCCTATTTCATTTGCTGATTGAGAGTATAGTGAAAAAAAAGTACAGTTACTTTAACCAATCTTCTATATCTTTATTTTATGACGTTTTGGTAACTCATTGCTACTTTCTTTAGGAGAAAATGAGTCATGGAAAAAAAAACAATGTGTATATATTTATAAGCTAAAATTCAAAACGCATTTCTCCCTGAGGAATGGGAAGGAATTTGAAATGTATGACATGGAGAAAGCTATTCAGAGTGTCATTGACAGAATTTGTTGTTGTTGTCGTGTCCAATGAAGAGCCTCAGATGTCTCCATACATCTCTATCACAGCAGTCGTTCTCTATCTTGGATGTGTATACTGTATTGTTGTTGTTGTCGTGTCCAATGAAGAGCCTCAGATGTCTCCGTACATCTCTATCACAGCAGTCGTTCTCTATCTTGGATGTGTATACTGTATTGTTGTTGTAGTTGTGTCCAATGAAGAGCCTCAGATATCTCCGTACACCTCTATCACAGCAGTCGTTCTCTATCTTGGGTGTGTATACTGTATTGTTGTTGTTGTCGTGTCCAATGAAGATCCTAAGATGTCTCCGTACATCTCTATCACAGCAGCTGTTCTCTATCTTGGGTGTATATACTGTATTGTTGTTGTTGTCGTGTCCAATGAAGAGCCTCAGATGTCTCCGTACATCTCTATCACAGCAGTCGTTCTCTATCTTGGGTGTGTATACTGTATTGTTGTTGTTGTCGTGTCCAATGAAGATCCTAAGATGTCTCCGTACATCTCTATCACAGCAGCTGTTCTCTATCTTGGGTGTATATACTGTATTGTTGTTGTTGTCGTGTCCAATGAAGAGCCTCAGATGTCTCCGTACATCTCTATCACAGCAGTCGTTCTCTATCTTGGGTGTGTATACTGTATTGTTGTTGTTGTCGTGTCCAATGAAGAGCCTCAGTTGTCTCCGTACATCTCTATCACAGCAGTCGCAATGTTCTCTATCTTGGGTGTGTATACTGTATTGTTGTTGTTGTCGTGTCCAATGAAGAGTCTCAGATGTCTCCGTACATCTCTATCACAGCAGTCGTTCTCTATCTTGGGTGTGTATACTGTATTGTTGTTGTTGTCGTGTCCAATGAAGAGCCTCAGATGTCTCCGTACACCTCTATCACAGCAGTCGTTCTCTATCTTGGGTGTGTATACTGTATTGTTGTTGTTGTCGTGTCCAATGAAGAGCCTCAGATGTCTCCGTACATCTCTATCACATCAGTTTTTCTCTATCTTGGGTGTGTATACTGTATTGTTGTTGTTGTCGTGTCCAATGAAGAGCCTCAGATGTCCCCGTACATATCTCTATCACAGCAGTTGTTCTCTATCTTGGGTGTGTATATTGTATTGTTGTTGTTGTCGTGTCCAATGAAGAGCCTCAGATGTCTCCTGCATCTCTATCACAACAGTCGTTTTTTATCTTGGGTGTGTACTGTATTCTTGCTGTTGTCGTGTCCAATGAAGAGCCTCATATGTCTCCTTACATCTCTATCACAGCAGTCGTTCTCTATCTTGGGTGTGCAAAGTCCTAGCTTCATGTCAATTATAATGACTTGTTGTTGTCGTGTTCAATGAGTGTTTCTTTCTCTCAGCAGTCGCATTGGAAAATGGGGACCTTTATCACGTTAGTCACTTAGGCAACGGACCAGAATTTGGTCAAATATTTCAAGGGTCCAGGGGGGACCATAGGGAGGTGTGGTTGAACTTCTCCCCCCTGACCTACTCTAGACATATAATGAGAGCAAATAGTTTAAAAAAGAAGCTGATGTTGGGAAAAATTGAAGTAAAAAAGGAAGACCTTCAATAAGCTGGCTAGAAGGAGTCAAGAAAACTACCAGAAGGTCACTAGATGAGCTGTGAGTCATGCTCACTAACATATCAAATTGGATAATATTTGTTTATGTAGACACCAAAAGTTGACTTGATGGACATTAAAAACAGTGATTTACCGAAAACGTTGTAATAAACGTAAGAGAGTAGTAAAATTAATAACACACTTTATTAAATTTAATTATCATTATGGAAAAACTCCATTTTGCGGGTTGGTTTCGTAATTGAGTTATAAATTTATTTACATCAATCATTTTTTTTTTAAATTTGAATCTAAGCTTTAAAATACTAGATATCGTAAAGAATTTACATAAAAGTATACAGTAGCTGAAAGAAATCTTGGAAAGGTCGACAGAGGGTTGTTCAAACCTTGGAAGTAAAGTAGTAAATAAAATAATTTATCATTTTTATTAGAGATTGAGATTGAAACTGAATCATTACAAAGTCCATATAAGATTATATAAGGTTAAATACAGAATAAATATGATTATATAATGATAAATATATGAATAAATATATAAATAATTGATAAATATACATTTATATGAAATATATAAGTCTTCATTGGTAAAGAGAGAAATATACTGTTATTATTTACATATAACCTTTATCACTGGACACAACAATACAAGTAAGGGACTGCCCTGTAGTACGGTGTCGTGAGCCGCTACGGTAACCGTGAACAAGGAACTCTGAAATATGGCTGACTAACGGGGCAATGGCACCCCCCCATTCCACTTTTCTTTGCGTATACAGGAGAGATGACATATCTCTCAAGGACTCATGGTACAGAATCTGCTAGAAACATAGCTGTCACTAGTCTGGACAGGACACCACCACCAACAACAACAATCTATGTCACTGTCACTGCACATGTCTTTTGGATATTGTCATGAGGAAAGAACTTTGGAGAAATCTCTGATGATCTTTGGGGAAAAAAGGGTAAGAGAATATCAAATAACGAAATTTTGCTTCTTTTTCTCTTCTTTTATTTAAAAGGTAATTAATTTGTGATTTACTTATTTACATATTTACCTTTTATATAAAATGGCGAAACCGCTAGAAGCTTCACCAATGATGAACCATTACCTACCTCTTTCGATTTTTTTATTCCTTGCATTATAAGGCTTATAAGATTTAATTATTAATGAAAAAATGAAAGCCTCACAATCACAATACAGAAATACATTATGGTATAGTGAATTACACACTCAAACAAGACCATATAAACCAAATTGTGAAAATTTAAAATTATGTATAACAATTATCAGGATAAACACTCGCAAGACTATTTTTTTTTAGAAAGTTGGACATTAATGAAAGATAGGAACAGCATCATTGGAACATCCCTACGTTATATTTACAGTTCAAATCTACTTAGCATTCTTTTATTATATACACTTATTATAACCTATTTATATTACTATTAAATTTTATAAATATACATACAACAACAACAACAAAAGCCTTTATTGAGGACCTCTCGTCCTATAAAGGATTCGCCAGTTTACAGAGTAATTGAAGAGAAGAGAACTAAGAATACAGAGAGAAACCTATATGTAGTAGGTATAGTATAGTATTTTCTACACTGTGACTATATACAACAGCAGCAACAAGCCTTTTACTGGAATCAAAGTCCCATACAGGATTCGGCATTCTAATCCTGACAAAGATTATTTACATATGATTATTTACATCAATTAGATTATGTATATAGCTTCCCCTTCTCTTCAGCCGTCTTCCAAAATTTGAACAACGCAAACGTTCCAGCTCTGTTTCTCACCACCTCATTCAACAGGAGCTCCAAAGATAGTCCCTCAAGGCCTATTTCACTAAGGAGCACTTCTCGTTCGTCTTTCAGCCCCATACATGAGAGTATATGGTGATGTAGCCCCGGCTCCATTCTAGAAATATAAATACATAGTCTTATATAAATCTGTGTGTATATATTTGAAATGTTATCCACAGAGCGTGTTTTGTAAATATCTTATATAGCATTGCGCTAAGACATCACGTGATTAACCAAAAGCCTTTTCAAAATAAGGAAAGACCCTGACAAAGATAAGCATAAAGCCTAACGAAATATTGGAATTTTGTAATTAATAAACTTTTTTATGTCATTTTTGATTCCAAAAATATATCGTTAGATTACTATTATGTTAGAGTTATATATATATAGGTTATTTAACTTCGTTCATGTTGCATATTAATATTTGAAATTTTCCGAATTGAAATATTTTTGTACCAAGTTCTTTGATTTTTTTCGAGATATCAGAAGTAATTGTGAATAATCCAGGTCTTGATTGTTGTCGGGAATATGTTAATCTTCTGTATAGATTTAAAACTATGTAAATTTAATTCTTTTTTTTTTTTAGTTTTATGTAAATACTTATGTGTATTCGCGACTAGAAATAAAATCAGTTGTTGTAATTCACTGGCTGGACTCTCGTGTTGTATCTTGGTAGATCATTGCCAGATACCTGCCCTAGAGACAACAACGGAATTCCGCAGTTTGCTTTTTCTTGGAGTCGCTCTTCCCCTACATAGAGATAGGTCAGTTCTCCTCCCGGGACCTGAAATAGAAAATTAGAGCGTCTGGGCAAAATAGAGCCTGGGCAATGCGCCGCTGAACGCGACAATTGTTATCCTTTTTATGTCTTTCAATAGCCATATCAGACGAAACACAACCAGATCTCTTTAAGGTCCCATCCACTTTACATCAACGACATCCCTACTTAAAATCCGCCCCGATTCTAATCTTTATTTTATATAGGTAATTCAATAGTTGAGATTCTTTGAGGTTCTCAATTCTCTGAGAGAAAACTGACAAAAAATATAACAAGACTTAGAACAAAACACTATATAAAGGAATGGCAATACATCCAGATGGCACAATAACCTATAGAGCATGCAACAACTGTCCTGGTGTGAAACTAACACCTACCCACATATTCTCATGCCCAGCAATGGCCGCAGCCTTTCAGAAAATTTACTTAGACCCAGAGCAGCAGCTTTACACACCCAAGATAGTGGATATTGCTGCTGCTGTGTTGGAGATGTATGGAGACATCTGAGACTCTTCTTTGGACACGACAACAACAACAATAGTTGAATTCTTTAAATTGAATTATATAACAGGTTTCTGGAGATGCGAGTTTATTTCAATTACTAATGGTTTTTTCCCTTATCAATCTGGTTACTTATGAGAAGAAGCTCATCTCCAGAAACTTTCAGCATTATTTAATCCCTATATACAACAACAACAAAAATCCTTTATTTAGGGTCACTGACCCTGTTGTGTTGTGCCCGTTGTTTTGTCAATAATCCACTCTGAGTCGTCGGAGCTCCCTTGGTACCGGTTTTATTTATAACCAGTGCCGGAACATAAAGGGAATACCACACACAGCTAGACGCGGAGTTAGTCCTCCCTCCAGCCGACACCAAAACAAAACTGGCGGGATCCAGTTTCGGCCGGTTCCCGCCGTCACCTCGGCGCCGCTAGGCTCGTGAGGATTCTTGCTGAACCCTCAACATCTCCCCCAAAAAGTTTAGAGGAGGTTAGCGCTGGACACGCTTGTATCTTCTCCCATACCGCGACACTTTCCCAGGTGAGGGAGACAGCTGCTTTATCTCTGGAGCGATTGCTGGCAGCTGTTGTTGCTCCTCTGCAGGCAGTTCATTTCCCGGAGTTTCCTCCGTTTCAGCGGGGAGTTCACTGTCAGGAGATGTCTCACTGGGGTCGACCTGTTGTTGGGAAGAAGCCAGAAGAAGAGAGTTCCGCCTGTAGGTCCCTACAGGAGTTTCTACGATGTATGAGCGGGGCGCTGAAGCCTTCTCGAGGACACTTCCCCACGCTCGAAGATCTTTCACCCAAACTTTCTCTCCTGCAATTAGTTCCGCCTTTTTCGTGGTCGCATGGCGTCTGTCAAAAGCCGTTTTCTGCGCCATCTTCCGCTGCTCCTCTTCCCCCCTGAGTTTGGATTGATCCACTGTTTTAGGGGTTAGTGATGATGAAGTGCAGGGAACCATAGTGCGAATTTTCCGTCCAAATAGAAGTTCCGCAGGGGAGAGTCCGTTTGCCAGGGGTGTTGCCCGATACTCCATGAGTGCTAGGACCGGATCTTTATTCTTTTTCATCAGGTTTTTCACAATTTTGAGAGCAGCCTCTGCTTGACCATTTGATTGTGGATGCTTTGGGCTGGAAGTGATGTGTCGAAACCCAACTTCAGAGGCAAACTTCGTAAAAGCTGAAGTTGTTGATGGGCGAAATTGTGGTCCGTTATCACTGATTACAATGTCAGGGATGCCATGACGAGCAAAGATAGCTTTGCATTGATCTACCACAGCTTCCGAGGAAAGTTTAGTAAGTCGTACGACCTCGATAAATCGAGAAAAGTAGTCTACGACGACTAAATACTCACTTCCTTCGTAATGGAAGAGATCCATCCCGACCTTTTGCCACGGTCTTTCCGGAAAGTCGTTGGGGATGAGTGGTTCGTGCTTTAGAGGTTGATTCTCTATGCATTTATCACAGGTTTTTACCATATCCTGGATTTCTTGACCTATTCCTGGCCACCAAACATGATCCTTTGCTCTTGCTCGACATTTTGTTATTCCTTGATGACCTGCGTGGACGCGGTTCAAAACATCTTTTCGCATGGTAGAGGGGATGATCACTCGCAGTCCTCTCATTAGTAAGCCGTTCTCTTCCCCTATCTCGTCGCGAACATCGTAGAACGAGCGTTCTAAGGGAGAGAGCTGACATTTGGCGGGCCAACCGTTTTTGGAATAAAATGCCACATTTTGAAGGGTAGGCTCCAGCTTCTGGTTGAGGGCTATTTTGACAAGTCGTTCGTCTGTCGTGGATTGATGCAGGACGATGCTACGCACAAAATGTTCAACTTCTTCTTGGAGCTCTTCATCTTCGGGAAGATGACCTGGAAGTGGTTGTCTCGAAAGGGCATCAGCGGTGATTAGGTCCTTCCCCGGTGTATGAAAGATATGAAACGAGAACTGAAGCATCCTCATACGGTACCGTTGAAGCCTTGGCGTTAGATCGTTCAGATCTTTAGTGGTGAAGATGGGGACTAAAGGTTTGTGATCTGTTTCGATGAGGAAGGTTTTTCCAACCACAAAGTCCTTGAAGCGCTCACACGCCCATGTGATTGCAAGGGCTTCCTTCTCTATTTGAGCATATCCCTGTTCCGTCTTCGTCATTGTCCGTGATGCAAAGGCCACTGGGCGCCACTCGTTGGCTTCATGCTCTTGCTTGAGGACAGCTCCCAGGCCATACGATGATGCATCAGCTGAGACCATGCTCTTCTTAGAGATGTCAAAGCTTGCCAGAACTCGGTCACTGGCCAGAACGTCTTTGACTTTCTCGAACGCCTTTTTCTGTGGTGAGCCCCAGATGAAACTAACATCTTTCTTTCTTAGGTCGTTTAGGGGCTTTGTGATTTCCGCTAAGTTTGGAACAAAGCGGCCTAAGAAATTGACCATGCCCATAAAACGTTGCACCCCGTGCACGTCAGTTGGCGGTTTCATCTCGGCGATGGCTTTGACTTTCTTTTCGTCCGCCTTGATACCGTGTTCGTCGATGTAATGTCCCAGGAATGTGACGTTGCTTACACCGAACTGGCACTTTTCTTTGTTGAGCGTAATTCCTGAGTTCTTTAGGCGTCTCAAAACTTCGCGTAGTGTCTCGTCATGCTCTTCCTTTCTCTTTGCGAAAATGAGGATGTCATCCATGTGACAGATTACCCCATTGACTCCGCGTAGGATAGCAGACATGCGTTTCTGGAAGTGTTCTGGAGCGCTAGAGATCCCAAAGGGAAGCCTTTTGAATTTATATCTGCCAAAGGGCGTAATGAAAGTCGTCAGCGTTTGGCTTTCTTCAGAGAGTTTAATCTGTCAAAATCCGCTGTTAGCATCCAGCCTGGAAAAGATTTTGGCCCCGTTGAGTTGAGCTAGTTCATGTTCAAGGACAGGAAGCGGGTGAAGCTCACGTTCCACACTCAGGTTAAGCCGGGACAAGTCTACACAGATCCTGATTTCCCCGTTTGGCTTTCCAGCTAGGACGATCGGTGCGCACCACTCCGTTGGCTCATCAACTGGTTCGATGACTTCCTGAGCCACCATGGCATCCAGTTGCTCTTTTAACTTCGGCATGAGCGGAAGAGGCACTCGTCTTGGGACTGGTATGGAGAAGGGCTTGGCACCTTCCTTCAACTTGATGTGATAGGGCTGTTCAAGAAGCCCCAGTCCTTTAAATAGCTTAGGGAACTCTCGTTCAGGATTGACATCCGTTGTTCCGTTGATGACAAGATCAATTCGTTTGACGAGTTGGAGGTCTTCACAGGCTCCGACACCCAGCAGAGGTTGCTCCAAATGGTGGACCACGTACACGGTTTCCTTCACTTCACGTGTGTTAGCTCGGAGCTTCGCCACGAAGGTCCCAGCATTCTCCAATCTTTGGTTCGCGGCCGCCATCAGTTGACCGTCAGTAGGCGTCAGTTGGGCGTTGCTGAAATACCGCTTGTACAGAGAAAATGGTATCAGTGTCACATCCGAGCCCGGATCCAACTTGAAGTGGATTGCAGTGCCGTTGACTCTTACTGTTGACTTCCACCTGCTCTTTCTGCTTCCCAGCGTAGGCTCGCGGACAGCATATACATATGAGACCTTCTCCCGCGCTGGGGTTTCCTCCGAGGATATGGCGTTCACCTCATTGTTTTTTCTTCGACAGAGATTAGTGTAATGTCCCTTTTTCCCGCACTTTCCACAGACTTTGTCCTTAGCGGGGCACTTATCTCTGTAACGATAATGATGTTTGGTAGTCCCACAGTTAAAGCAAGTTGGAAATTTTTTTCCTTCGTCTGTTTCCTTGGCACTGTCTGTTTGTCTAAACGTTGATCTGCCATTGTCCTTGCCATGACCGGATGCTTTAGGCTTCTGCTTGGCCACTTTCCGCGTTGTCGACCTGCGATGTAGAAGGGTTAAGATCCTGTTGTTCACGCATCACAGCTTCCCACTGACGGGCGATCTCGACTGCTTTGGCCAAGGTCAGGTTTTCGTTTAGCATCAGTTTCTCCGACAACTTCCTATCTTTTACTCCAAGCACTATACGATCACGAATAAGCTCCTCGCGCAGATTAGCGTATTCGCAGTGCTCAGATATTCTGTGCAAAACTGTTACGAATTCCTCGATGGTTTCTTCCGGCCGTTGACTCCTTAATCCGAACAAAGCCCGTTCATACACCACGTTGCGATTGCCAATAAAGTGGTTGTCGAACGCTTCAATGACTTTGTCGAGGTTCTTTGCGTAATCTTCTGAGAGATTGAACGCAGAGTGGATTTCCTCAGCCCTCTCCCCCATAAGATATATCAATGCTGTGATCTGATATTCTTGTTCCTTGGTGTTCAAGTTGGAGAGAAGTCTGTATCGAGAAAATCGCTGTTTCCAGCTTGGCCAATCCTTGGCGTCGAAACTGAAGTTAAGAGGCGGAAGAAAGGAATTTGATTCCATATCAGGTTTGATTGCACAAGAGTGGAATTAATTAAAAAGGCACTTACTTGGGCTCTTCACGATCCCGGCGCTGCCACCATGTTGTGTTGTGCCCGTTGTTTTGTCAATAATCCACTCTGAGTCGTCGGAGCTCCCTTGGTACCGGTTTTATTTATAACCAGTGCCGGAACATAAAGGGAATACCACACACAGCTAGACGCGGAGTTAGTCCTCCCTCCAGCCGACACCAAAACAAAACTGGCGGGATCCAGTTTCGGCCGGTTCCCGCCGTCACCTCGGCGCCGCTAGGCTCGTGAGGATTCTTGCTGAACCCTCAACAGACCCTATACAGAATTCACCAGAGGTATGCATAAGAACATAGCAGTGAGACAAAGGCAATAACGATATATACAGAAGAAAAAGAAAAAAAAAGGAAAAAAAAAAACAAGAAAGAGAAAAAGGGAAGCAAGAAAAACAACACAAAAAGAGTAGCAGTAAGAAAGTGAGAAGTGAGTGTCACATTTAATCCCTATATAAGGGAGGTTGATGGAAGGGTGATCTAAACCGTTGGTTTTCGACCGCTACAACCCGGGATCGAATCCCGCATTTAACACTTTTTCTCTAAATGAAAAAAAAAAATGCTCCAATGGCCCCCGATTCTTGCAAAAGTCTAACCCCACCAGCGAGTTCAAGTAATCAAACAAAACTCTGGCACCTTGTAAGTGAAAAAGTCAAACTGTTTTTCACATGTGTAGATACTTTTTTTTTTGACAATCAAAATAATTTTATTGACATCTTGTTAATACATGTAAAAGTGCACATTCTGTACTATTTAAAAAAATATTCTATTTCTATTACTATATTCTATAACTTGTTACTATATTCACATGTGTAGACATGTGATGTACGAGGTGTGTTCAAAAGGTATCGCGACTTTTGTGTTTTTTCAAAATTTTTTATTTATTCATGAATACCTATTTTTTCCCCTTCAAAGTAATCCCCATGAGATATTATACACTTGTGCCAACGGTTTTTACAATCTTCGAAGCACTTCAAAAAATAATTTTAAAAAAAATCTTTTTCAGCTCCTCCTTCGATGCCGTCTTTATCTCGTCAAGCGTAGCGTAACGTCGTCCTTTCATGGGCCTCTTCAGTTTAGGGAACAAGAAAAAGTCACAGGGAGCCAGATCTTGGGAATACGGTGGCTGCGGCATCATTAGTGTGTTGTTTTTGGCCAAAAAGTCGCGCACAAGCAACGATGTGTGAGCAGGGGCGTTATCGTGGTGCAAAAGCAAATTTTTGTTCTTCCACAAATCCGGGCGTTTCAGGCGGATTGCTTCGCGCAAATTGCGCATAACTTGCAGGTAATATTCCTTATTGACCGTTCTACCCTGTGGCAAGAACTCATGATGCACCACGCCCCTGCAATCGAAGAAAAGTGTCAGCAAAGCTTTCACATTCGACCGAACTTGGCGCGCTTTTTTCGGTCTTGGTTCGTGCGGCAGCTTAGCATTAGCAATGTTCATGCGATGCTGTTTTTGGTCGCAATTGAGCAATTTTGGTACGAATTTCGCGGCGACCCGTCTCACGCCCAAATCATTGATAAAAATCGAATGGCACGGGCCAATCGATATGTTTAGGTCCTCAGCAACTTCTCTAACGGTGATTCGACGATTGGCCAATATCATTTTCTCCATTTCATTAATTTTTTCGTCTGTTGTTGAAGTGCTCGGGCGTCCGGCACGCTCTTCGTCGTTCACATCTTCTCGGCCTTCTGAGAACATTTTGTACCACCGATAAACGTTGCTTCGGTCCAAGGTAGCTTCTCCGTATGCCACAGTCAACATTCGGGATGCATCCGCGCACTTAATTTCGTTTTTCACACAAAATTTGATACAGGTTCTTTGATCCATTTTTTTAAAAGGTAAAAATCGAAGACGATCCAAAACACCTGCAAGCAAAGCAGCTGTCAGCAATTAAGTGAACATTCAAAATGGCCGAGCTTGTCGGCATAAGTGAGAGAGATGAGTACCAACATAAAGCCACAAAAAGATCGAAATTCGAATATACGTAACCCGCGAAAATTCATAAGTCGCGATACTTTTTGAACACACCTCGTACTTACAGTAAAAGCAGTCGCCAATTTCTACCCATCATGTTTATCATGGCCATGTGTGATAAGGTTAATAAATAAAAATCCTATACAAGAGTTAAATGCCTTAAATATGTTGTATGTTATACTTTATATACGTGTTATCTCTTTAAAGATTTATGTTATACATGACTTGTTCACATTTCACTTTACAATAGTGTCACAAGCAATTGGGACACCAAAGTTGGGAGGTTGTAAGGTGGTCGTTCATTGGACAGGAAATTACAGAGGTGACGTCATCAAGGATCCATTTTAGTTCCGGATGTCTCCTTTGAAACTTCATTTATTTCTTCACTCCCTCCAGAAATGATTAGTTCAACTTCCTGCCGGTCCCACTCAGCACAATCCTTTGTCAGAAAACCCCCCCTTCTCTTTAATAAAAGGATTTTTCTGGTTTGAAATCTTTTCCGAATGGGATTCATGTTGGCGATATAAATTAAGGTGAAAACACATCTAGCTTTCAGAGGGATATTCTTTCTACCTCTTTCCTGCGGTGGGCGCTACCAATGAAGACTTGGAATATATTTTGTATATTACAATATAATCCCTTCGGTAAAATATATAAATGAAAGACAATTTGCTGAGGGAAGAGTTTCTTTTTACATATATAAGCTTTCGAGCTCAACAGTTCTTCGATAGGTATAACTACTTACTCTATGCGTTAATAACTGTCGAAGGGCTGTTGAGCCCGAAAGCTTGTATTGCCGTTATACAAGGTATGTCCCATATTAAGTTCCCGGACTAGGTCCACAAAAAAAAAGGTAAGATATTTTTCTAAAAAATATATTAAAACTTTTCAAAGTAATCCCCCCTTGCTCAATGCAATAGCACATCGCTTCACCCAATTGTCGAAACAGTTTTTATAGGTCTCTTTTAGAATGCTCTTCAATGCCAACAGCGATTTTTCTATTATGTCATCCCTGGTGTCAAAATGTCTTCCTTTTAGAACTGCCTTAAGTTTGGGGAACAGGAAAAAGTCATTTGGTGCGATGTCTGGGGAATAGGGTGGTTGAGGTAGGATTTGTGTCCCGTGTTTCGCCAAAAAACTCGTCACCAAGTGCGCTGTGTGAGAGCGGGCATTGTCATGGTGTATAGGATCCAGTCACCATTAGTCCATTTTTCTGGCCTTTTTTTCCGAATCGCTTCCCTTAGACGGCGAAGAATGCCCAAATATATTTTCATAATAACTGTTTGGCCTGCAGGAAGATACTCGTGATGAACAATGCCCTTGTTATCCAAAAAAAAACGACCAGCAGCACCTTGTTTCTGGATTTCAATATCCTGGATTTTTTGGGTCTAGGCTCACCCTGACCTCTCCACTCGGCAGATTGACGCTTGGTTTCAGGGTCATAGCCATAGACCCATGTCTCGTCGCCTGTGATTATCTTGTCTTTCCATTCCGGATCCGTTCTTGTCATTTCCAACATGTCCTCACAGGTTGCAAGCCGACACCATTTTTGCTCATTAGTGAGGAATCTTGGGAAGAATTTTGCAGGAGTCTTTTTGAGCTCAAATCTTCGGTTACGATCCTTCCAATCGTTGTTTTAGAGATACCTGTGTCTTGCTCTAGCTCCAGCAAAGTGGTTCGAGGATTTTCTTTTATCAAATCGGTGAATTTTTGCACATTTTCATCAGTCCTTTGAAATTTTGGGCGTCCTTTACGAGGATCATCATCAATGGAAATTCTGCCAGCTTTAAATCTAGAATGCCATTCAAAAACAGTTGTCCTCTTTAGGGCGTCATTGGTGAATGCTTTATTAAGCATTTCAAAAGTTTCGGTTGCTGATATTTTAAGTTTCACACAAAATTCTATGCGAATCCTCTGCTTCAATTTTTGTTCCATCGTAAAATCGCCGCAGCGCTAGGTGTAACCTTTAAATAAATTAGAATGACCTTGGCGCGCGTGCACGTACAGCCTCGATATTAGTACCACCGTGTTGCCAGATATTTTTTCTATAATAAACAGTCAAATATATTTACATTTTTCTTTTTTTTATTATTATTTTTTTATGGACCCAGTCCGGGAACTTATGGGACATACCTTGTATTTGTAAAAAGAAACTCTTCCCTCAGCGAATTGTCGTTTATTTATATATATGTATATTTATCAATTACTTTATATATTTACATATATCTATTCATATATTTATCATTATCTAGTTCTATTCATTCTATATTTAACCAGTTTCAATCTCTCTCTCTCTCTCTCTCTCGCTGATCAATAGTAATTTAACAATATATTGAAATATAAAAAATTAGGAAAGACAAACTTCAGGATAAATTAATACAAAGCAATAACTAGCCATGTCCTTATTGTTTGCAGAAGAGCATTGCTCGATGCAAATATTTAGATATAATTATATTGTCCTAAAACCTCATGTCAATAGTTTACTTAAATACCCTTTCTAAGATTCCACCCTTCAGTGTAGTATATATAACAAGAATGATTCAATACAGTATTAGAGCTCTAAAGAAGCGGTCTGGTGGATTATATATTCGCGAAACCGCTGAGAGGATTCACCACTGATGAGCCAAGCCCTCTCAATATATATTTTATCATAGCAGTAAGGACAGTATAAGTTTGATTTATTTGTGAAAAGAAAAATTCACGTTTTAATGTTTCATTTATTATAAATTAAGGTGAAAACACATCTAGCTTTCAGAGGGATGTGTGAGTGTTCTCACTAATAGATAAATAATATCTTGAGTAATATAATATCCTGGAACAAATACATAAAAGGTACGAAATCATAAGGCGAAAGATTTTCTTCAAAGTATTTTATTTTTTTATTTTGCCGAGCTTTTGATCATTACTGCCCGTCCACAGGAGAAAGGATGCAAATGCAATTCTTTAAATACAAATCTCTTAATATATTTCTTGAAAATAAAGATTTTCGGCCAGTAAGAGGTAATTTCTATTACCTTGTGGAAGAGCAGTAATGCTCGAAAACTCGGCAAAATAATTTAAAAAAACTGTGAAAGGAACCTTCCGCCTTATGATTTCGCGCTTTTTATAAATAAAAATATAAAAAAGAATTGATTATGATATACTCTAGGCCTCTGCCAGCTGCCGTTACAGACTTTTTTTTGCTTATCCCTAGTACACGTGGTACAGGCCAAGATAATCATGATGGGTAGAAGTAGGCGATTGCTCTTACTGTAAGTGCACCACATATCTACACATGTGAAAAGCAGTTCGACTTTGTACTTACAAATGTGCCAGAGCCCCGTTTGGTTACTTGCACTCGCTGGTAGGGTTGGACTTTTGCAAAAATCGGGGGCCATTGGAGCATTTTTTTTTATCAGAAAAAAGTGCCCAATGCGGGAATTGAACCCGGGTCGTAGCGGTGGAAAAACAATGGTTTAGACCATCCTTCCACCAACCCACCCCCCTTTACTGGAAGCTATGAATAAATAAAGAACTCAAGATAGAGAAATCACTGAAAACCAGAATCTACTCAAGAACAGAGAAACCAAAAAATCTAATTTGAAGATTTTCTTTCAATTTATAAGGAAAAATAGTCTTTTCTTAGCAATTTTATGACATCTTGGAAAATATGTTTTATCTTTAAAAAACCATTTATTGAATACTCTGTCATCTATTTATATTATTTTTTACCATCTCATGCCTTTCATTAATTCTTCTGAAATCTTCGTTATTGGCAACATTACAGCTATGGAAATACGTACCATTCATTTAGTTTCGATTTTATCTTCGAAATTTGATTTTCTATAATTTATCTTCGCCCACAAATACAATTTCTTTATATTTTATTTTTTTCGATTTGTAATATCTTTAGACATTTTTTTTTATTATGCCAGATAAGAGATATTAAAGTAATTTCTCATTTTTTTAATAAAAAAAAGGAATATCCAAACATATATATATTTCTTTAAAAAATGGATTTGACTATTTAAATATTCTTTTTCTCTTTTTTTTTATATATAAAAAATATTACATATATTCTAATATTTAGAGAGAGAGAGAGAAAAAAAATTACCTCAAAAATATTTCTTTCAAACATTTGCCGAACTTACTTTTCAAATTTTGAAAAAAAAAAATGTATGGGTTTAGATAAAAATTTGATTCCTTTCCCCTTCTCTTTTAAAAATACTATATTTACAAACCAATCATATTCGAATTGTTCTTTAAAAATATTCTTTCGAATATATATTTTTTTATTTTAACAGAAAAAAAAAAGTTTTTTTTTTCTTCAAAAAAAAAAAAAATCAACCGGTGGAAAGCCTTCTATTCCGTAATCCATCAAAAGTTACCAGAAGCAAGTTCAGACGTTCAATATGCAAAGGATTGTGGGTCAATAATATTTTGGGCGGGAAAAAATAGGGTTAGGGGAAAAAAGAGAGAGAGATTTATTTGAAATCTAATAATGATCGTTTAGCCTTCCTAAATTTCTCTAAATCAAATAAAAAAACAATTCCAACGTTTTTTTAAATTTCGTATTTTTTTTTCAAATATATATATTTATGAAGTGAATAAGCAGTTGAAATAAAGAACGTATTAGAAAATAGAAATTTGAGCGGGAAAAGAAATATTGATCGTCTGCTCACACACTTTCTCTCTCTCTTCGAAGAGATTTTCTTTTCCAAAAGATTTGAATAAAATATCGTCTGGAATAATAATGGAGGGG
The DNA here is from genome assembly GCA_030710605.1 of Cordylochernes scorpioides. NCBI lineage: Eukaryota > Metazoa > Arthropoda > Arachnida > Pseudoscorpiones > Chernetidae > Cordylochernes > Cordylochernes scorpioides. The sequence continues at coordinate 49,197,936 of CP092884.1, forward strand.
AACGGAAATCGTCTGAATCACACGGAAGTCAGCGAGCTGTTGATTTTTACTGTTGCCCTTAGTGTTTTATTTTCTTGAAATAGTCGTCTGTCAAGAAATTCTCCGATTGGTTGACTTAAAAATCGAACAATTCTGAAATACAATGGTATATTTACATAGTTAACATATGGTAAAATAAACGCTATTATTTCCATTTTTTGTATGCATGTTTATAATCTTGTTTATAAATGTTTAATATAACATGAATTTGAGATATACATGTTTCAAAAAAGCCACCTCTCCCTTTAAAAATGAGTTATCAACATTGGAAGTTTCTTTTTTTAATCTATAAACTATATAGACACACACACATTCATGATATAAAACTTAGGAAATGGAAACTCTTTGATATCGCCGGGCGTATATTATTATCTTTTTAAGGAGACAGAGGCTGTTCACTCTTGGTTATCTCGTATGTCTTCAATAAAGGTCACTGTAATATCTTTCAGAGATATTGTCTGAATACCGATATACATGGTAAAAAGAACAACTTCCTTAAGTTTTGTCCATGAGTGTATATTGGTTATCACGTGTGTCTTTAATAAATGTCACTTTAATATCTTTCAGAGTTATTGTCTCAATCCCGATATACATGGTAAAAGGTACAACTTCCTTAAGTTTTGTCCATGAATGTATATTGGTTATCTCGTATGTCTTCAATAAAGGGCACTGTAATATCTTTCAGAGTTATTGTCTCAATCCCGATATACATGGTAAAAGGTACAACTTCCTTAAGTTTTGTCCATGACTGTATATTGGTTATCTCGTATGTCTTCAATAAAGGGCACTGTAATATCTTTCAGAGTTATTGTCTCAATCCCGATATACATGGTAAAAGGTACAACTTCCTTAAGTTTTGTCCATGAATGTATATTGGTTATCTCGTGTGTCTTCAATAAATGTTACTGTAATATCTTTCAGAGTTATTGTCTCAATCCCGATATACATGGTAAAAGGTACAACTTCCTTAAGTTTTGTCCATGAGTGTATATTGGTTATCTCGTGTGTCTTCAATAAAGGTCACTGTAATATCTTTCAGAGTTATTGTCTCAATCCCGATATACATGGTAAAAGGTACAACTTCCTTAAGTTTTGTCCATGAATGTATATTGGTTATCTCGTATGTCTTCAATAAAGGGCACTGTAATATCTTTCAGAGTTATTGTCTCAATCCCGATATACATGGTAAAAGGTACAACTTCCTTAAGTTTTGTCCATGACTGTATATTGGTTATCTCGTATGTCTTCAATAAAGGGCACTGTAATATCTTTCAGAGTTATTGTCTCAATCCCGATATACATGGTAAAAGGTACAACTTCCTTAAGTTTTGTCCATGAATGTATATTGGTTATCTCGTGTGTCTTCAATAAATGTTACTGTAATATCTTTCAGAGTTATTGTCTCAATCCCGATATACATGGTAAAAGGTACAACTTCCTTAAGTTTTGTCCATGAGTGTATATTGGTTATCTCGTGTGTCTTCAATAAAGGTCACTGTGATATCTTTCAGAGTTATTGTCTCAATCCCGATATACATGGTAAAAGGTACAACTTCCTTAAGTTTTGTCCATGAGTGTATATTGGTTATCTCGTGTGTCTTCAATAAAGGTCACTGTGATATCTTTCAGAGTTATTGTCTCAATCCCGATATACATGGTAAAAGGTACAACTTCCTTAAGTTTTGTCCATGAGTGTATATTGGTTATCTCGTGTGTCTTCAATAAAGGTCACTGTGATATCTTTCAGAGTTATTGTCTGAATCACGATATACATGGTAAAAGGTACAACTTCCTTAAGTTTGTCCATGAATGTATATTGGTTATCTCGTATGTCTTCAATAAAGGTCACTGTGATATCTTTCAGAGTTATTGTCTCAATCCTGATATACATGGTAAAAGGTACAACTTCCTTAAGTTTTGTCCATGAGTGTATATTGGTTATCTCGTGTGTCTTCAATAAAGGTCACTGTGATATCTTTCAGAGTTATTGTCTGAATCACGATATACATGGTAAAAGGTACAACTTCCTTAAGTTTGTCCATGAATGTATATTGGTTATCTCGTGTGTCTTTAATAAAGGTCACTGTAATATCTTTCAGAGTTATTGTCTTAATCACGATATACATGGTAAAAGGTACAACTTCCTTAAGTTTGTCCATGAATGTATATTGGTTATCTCGTATGTCTTCAATAAAGGTCACTGTAATATCTTTCAGAGTTATTGTCTGAATACCGATATACATGATAAAAGGTACAGCTTCCTTAAGTTTGTCCATGAGTGTATATTGGTTATCTCGTGTGTCTTCAATAAAGGGCACTGTAATATCTTTCAGAGTTATTGTCTCAATCCCGATATACATGGTAAAAGGTACAACTTCCTTAAGTTTTGTCCATGAATGTATATTGGTTATCTCGTATGTCTTCAATAAAGGGCACTGTAATATCTTTCAGAGTTATTGTCTCAATCCCGATATACATGGTAAAAGGTACAACTTCCTTAAGTTTTGTCCATGAATGTATATTGGTTATCTCGTGTGTCTTCAATAAATGTTACTGTAATATCTTTCAGAGTTATTGTCTCAATCCCGATATACATGGTAAAAGGTACAACTTCCTTAAGTTTTGTCCATGAGTGTATATTGGTTATCTCGTGTGTCTTCAATAAAGGTCACTGTAATATCTTTCAGAGTTATTGTCTCAATCCCGATATACATGGTAAAAGGTACAACTTCCTTAAGTTTTGTCCATGAATGTATATTGGTTATCTCGTATGTCTTCAATAAAGGGCACTGTAATATCTTTCAGAGTTATTGTCTCAATCCCGATATACATGGTAAAAGGTACAACTTCCTTAAGTTTTGTCCATGAATGTATATTGGTTATCTCGTGTGTCTTCAATAAATGTTACTGTAATATCTTTCAGAGACATTGTCTGAATCCCGATATACACGGTAAAAGGTACAACTCCCTTAAGTTTTGTCCATGAGTGCATATTGGTTATCTCGTGTGTCTTCAATAAAGGTCGCTGTAATATCTTTCAGAGTTATTGTCTGAATCCCGATATACATGGTAAAAGGTACAACTTCCTTAAGTTTTGTCCATGAATGTATATTGGTTATCTCGTGTGTCTTCAATAAAGGTCATTGTAATATATTTCAGAGTTATTGTCTCAATCCCGATATACATGCTAAAAGGTACAACTTCCTTAAGTTTGTCTATGAGTGTATATTGGTTATCTCGTGTGTCTTCAATAAAGGTCATTGTAATATATTTCAGAGTTATTGTCTCAATCCCGATATACATGCTAAAAGGTACAACTTCCTTAAGTTTTGTCTATGAGTGTATATTGGTTATCTCGTGTGTCTTCAATAAAGGTCACTGTAATATATTTCAGAGACATTGTCTGAATACCGATATACATGGTAAAAGGTACAACTTCCTTAAGTCTTGTCTATGAGTGTATATTGGTTATCTCGTGTGTCTTCAATAAATGTTACTGTAATATCTTTCAGAGACATTGTCTGAATACCGATATACATGCTAAAAGGTACAACTTCCTTAAGTTTTGTCCATGAGTGTATATATATTGGATCAAGCTATTTATATTTTACCATTCCTTATGTAATAGCATAAGGCTAAACAGCGCCATCTATATATATAAAATATAACTATTAAGCACGAAATATTTTTCAAAATAACAAAATATTAATAATATTGGCAGGGCTTGGGTCATCGGTGATGAACCCTCCTAACGGTTTCGCCAATTTATCCTACCCGACCGCTTCTTATATCTTTAATACTGTATTGGACATTTCTACTTATATATACGATATTATATAAAAAGCACATATGCTCGTGGTCAGGAGATGCCTTCTTTATTTTTAATATCAACACCTGACCCACTTATCTTTTATTTTTTTCTATTGTTTTTTCATGTGTTAAGCGTCTTTACGCAAATTTGGCCTTAAATACCCATTTCTTGATTTTTCGGGAAGCCATTGGGACCAAAAATATTTTTTTGGTCGCAGTGGTTACAGCCTTCTCCACGCTGACGAGCGCCAACAGCGCGAAACGCGTTCGTGGATGGCTTTTCTTGATTCACCAAGAAATTGGGTTGGCCAAATATCACGGAGCAAGCTAAATAAACGTTTAGTTTATTTTTGCTCCACTAGATGGCGCTCTGCCATCTAAAAAGCACATGTGCTCGTGGTCAGGAGATACCTTCTTTATTTTTAATATACGATATTGTAGGATGGAATCTTAGTAATGGTGTATAAGAACACTATGGACATATGCTTTAAATATTGGCATCGAGTAACGCTTTACCGCAACAATAAAGACAAGGCCAGTTAGGTATGAATTAAACATAAGACTTTAAGACGCAATCTATATATAATCTACAATATTCACCTGCTAATGAAAGATTATCCCATGAATTGAGAAAATATGGCATAAAATGTTTATTTAGAAATTCCCGAACCATAGGCCAGATCATTAGAAACCCCATAACCAAATCCAATAATAATACAGAGTCTAGAAACAAGCAGAACGCTATATACTCCATCTCCTGCCGACAATGCAACGCCTCTTACATAGGAGAGACCAGCAGATCAATAGACATAAGAGTTAAAGAACATAGCCGTAATATCAGAAACCAAGATAACAAATCCTTAATATTCCAGCACGAAAATTCTTCAGGTCATCAATTCAACCTACAAGATGTCACATGTGACTTCCATAGCATATTCTCCAAATACAATAGACTCATTCTAGAATCCTTAATCTCCAAAGACAATAATAGCATAAACAGAAGAATTGATCTACCCCAACAGTTCCAGCATATTCAACGCAGATGATGCCAACTCCCAACGAAACAGTATCCTCTACAACTGCCACTATTTTTATTTTTGAATTTTTTAATGTATTTCTCTAAATCTCTATTGTATCTGTAGCAAGCATTTGCGGAGCCAGTGGCCTGATGAAGCGCGACCGCGCGAAAGCTTGTCTCCCATACCTTAATAAAGAAACTCGGCAAATATTTTAAATTTATTTAACTCAATCATAATATTATTTGCATCAAAACTTCAAGTATAAGGAATAGAGTTATAAAGGACGATTTTTTCTTTTCCAAATAAAAAAAATAATTAACCGTCTTCACTGCGATGATTAAATATTGGGAAGGCCCTGGCTCATCAGTGATGAACCCTCCTAGTGGTTTTTTCATACGTTATCCAAATGTATTTTTGAGATAATTTTTAAAAATATTATCTTTATATATATAGTAAACGTAATACAGACCATGATATTCATTGTAGATAGAAGTAAAAGGAGTAAGTGCACCACATGTTAGCATATGTAGAGAGCAGTTCGACTTTAGAACTTACAAGTGAGCCAGAGTCCCGTTTGGTTACTTGCAATTACTTTGTGGGGTTGGACCTTTGCAAGAAGGAGGGCTATTGGAGCATTTTTTTTTTAGATAGATGGAAGTTTATAGTAGGTATTTTATTTATTATTTACCAGTTGCAAATAAGACACGCTATATCCGATCTGGATAATTGCGCGTGAAACTATTTACAATAATTGTAGTAGAGTAGGTAACAGAATTATCAAAAAGAAAATAAACAATTAAGAGCATTGAATAAACATATACATTAAACAAATAAGCAACAACATAAGCAGATAGAAGAAACCGCAAGGTAGTTATTTACAATATGTTAAGCAATGATGGAAGTTGATGAAGTTATCTGTAATAATTAGTATCGTGGAGAGAGAAAGTTGATCAAGTTGAGTTATTCACAATGAGTTATGTTCTAAAGTAACTTATTAATTATTTACATTGATGTAAATCAAGTCGCATAGTAGTGTAGTTCCTCAAGCTGCATGAAGCTGTCTATTTATAATAAAAGTCTTCATAACCTATTAAATTTCGTATATCTTATAGTAGGCATAAAAAAGGCTTCGAGATAAACTATAATAAAACCTCTCCATCCAGTCTTATTCGCCATAACATCATCATCGTGTGTAAGCAACAAATTAGAAAAAAAAATCCATTCTTACGCCACATTTCCCCGCACGTCGGTGGTTATAAAATTTTAAAACCTAACTTAATTAGAGATAATTAAAAAAATGGGGAATCAATTATGTTAATTGGCTTTCTTTAATTACCTTACTCCTTAAGGAGGTGATCTATCGGTCATTAATATGGAGCGGAAAATTAAGATTGAAAAAAAAAAATGAAGAAAATTTAAGAGCAGACGCAAATGTTGCCGCCATGACAGTGATTGGGCGCGCAAAGTGGCGTCTGGGGATAACTAACGCATGCGCACTGAACATCTATTATCGTTTGGTATCACAATAACTAGATATTAGGTGCTTATTGCCCTTGTCTGGGATTGGATAATGTAGATAGGTATGCAATTATTATATTTACATATGTATTACGTATTTGCATATTACACTTTCCTCTCAACAATAAGTCATTTATTGGGGACCTATGCCCTACACCGCCCAGTAAATATTAGTTATATACATCGTTCATTTACATATCTATTTACATACTGTTCTGTTTCTTCAATGTTTCTTCTCTTGTACAGTTGTATAGAACTACCTTCGTCTCTGAAGGTTAGGCATGATTAAATCATTTTTGCATATAACGAGAGATGGTAATAAAGGTTTAGATATGCATGTATTCTATGTAAATATCAATGTTTTTATTCTTTATTTATTTAAAATGTGTCTGAATGAGGGTTCTCTCATGTGTATTTCTACTTTTTTGCGACACTTACAGGGGAAATCGCTAAAAATGACATTTAAATGTGAAAAAAAGTACAAATGTGATATTGTACTGGGATAAAGTTCATAAATTAAAAAAAAAGGAATCTCCTTATCGGGCCACTGAAAGTTGCTGATGGCTTGCGCCATCTATTGGAATAAATATAAATTATTCGTTGATTTTTTAAAATTATTTCAGAATTGGCCAAAGGGTATTTGAAATGGGTATCAAGAATGGCTATTTTGCCTATTCTGAAATAATTGAAAAATCAACAATTATTTTATATTTATTCCGATAGATGGAGCAAGCCATCAGAAACTTTCAGGTACCAGATAAGAGAGAGAGGTCTTTTTTTTTTCTATTATGATATTTAAATGATTATGAACAGTGTTCTATTTTATCCCAGTTAGAATATTGAAGAGAAATTTCAGGTCCTACAGAAAAGGAAATACATTAGGGTAATAATTAATCCATTTTGGGTGATAAAAAACGATGTTTTAACCGATGTCCTTTTTTTCCATAAGAAGAAATGAAAGGAGGTTTTCCTAATTGTAACACGTGATATTGTGAAGCCCCTATTACAGGCGTAAACCCGACTATGCAACTTTTAGTGATGATTTAGCAATCTATTTTAGCCACTATGTAAATATGTTGGAAGTTATATATATTGACAATTATAATTGGCTTGTTTACAAATGTATCTATTTGATAAATAAAACATTTGCGCGCTATCTATAATTAAAAAAATGAATAAAAACAATTTTTCACAGCCCCAACTGTGGTAAGAAATATATTGGGAGGGCCTGGCTCATCAGTGGTGGACCCTGATAGCTGTTTCGACAGTTTAATATGCAATATCGTTCTATATTTATATATTTCTAACGTTAGTGGAATTCTGAGTGTTGTTTATTTTTATTATCCCAAATACACTTGTGTATTGCAGTCCATGATAATCATGGTAAGGTAGTTAATGATTGCCTTTTAGTGTAGCTACATCACATGTCAACATTGTCGTATATTTATATTTTAATTATATGATATATATATATATTGCGTATGATATTGTTTTTTACAGCACAATATAACAATGTTGGCAAGTACTTATATGATATAATATATAATATGAAAAACAATAGAAAAAAATAAAAGATAAGTGGGTCAGGTGTTGATATTAAAAATAAAAAAGGCATCTCCTGACCACGAGCACATGTGCTTTTAAGATGGCAGAGCGCCATCTAGTGGAGCAAAAATAAACTAAACGTTTATTTAACTTGCTCCGTGATATTTGGCCAACCCAATTTCTTGATAAATCAAGAAAAGTCATCCACGAACGCGTTTCTCGCTGTTGGCGCTCGTCAGCGTGGAGAAGGCTGTAACCACTGCGACCAAAAAGATTTTTGGTCCCAATGGCTTCTTGAGAAATCAAAAAATGGGTATTTGAGGCCACTAGATGGCGCTCTGCCATCTAAAAAGCACATGTGCTCGTGGTCAGGAGATGCCCTTTTTCATTTTTAAAATATAATATATTAATATAATATGAAAAAAAAATAGTACAAATGTAATATTGTAATTCTGGAATAAAAAATTAAAAATCAACGAGAATAGTTGATATTTAATCCGATAGATGGCGCAAGCCATCAGCAACTTTCAGTTGCACGATAAGGAGATGACTTTTTCTTAATTATAATATAATAATAATATTAAATCCACAGATTCTGCGATATATATTGTATATATCATAACATATATCATCATATAATTCCATTGTTAACTTGTAATTCTTAAGCTTGCATCTAATACGGGGTAATATAAAAAAATCCATTTAAATAAATATATTTCTACTTTTAAATCAATCTAAATACACCAAATGTCAACACATCCAGAAAGCAGTTCGATATTTCCACTTACAGTATATATAAGAGAATCTACTTATATAATTGCCTTATTCTGTCTGTGTGAAGTTCACGGATAGATTTTGGTCAGAATGGATAAAATAAAAAAAAAGTGTCAAGGGATGGGAATCGAACCCACGACCTTCCGCTTATCGGGCAGATGCCATGACCACTAGGCTACCCTGGACATATTTTTCCGTTCATAAAGTTAATATATAATACGAATAGTATTTTAATTAAAACATTTTAAAAACACACAGTTTGGAACGGGACGTTTCACAAGAGTGATATCCATGGCGCCAATTTATAATTGTTATTTATTTATTTATGCTTATGAGGTGATACAGCAGCGTATTTACAATTAGAGAGGAGACAAAATGAATTAAATCTAGAAAAAAAGAAGTGAGGACATTTTATAATTGTAACGAATAGTATTTGAATTAAAACGTTTTTAAAATATATACGCACTCGGGTAAAACCCGGGCGTTGCCCGGGCCATTCGTCTAGTTATTAAAAAAAGACAATTCGCTGAGGGAAAAGTTTCTTTTATATATAACGGCAATATAAGTTTTCGGGCTCAACAGACCTTTGACAGTACCATAGTTATACCTGTCGAAGGGCTGTTGAGCCCGAAAACTTGTATTGCCGATATATATAAAAGAAACCTTTCCCTCAGCTAATTGTCTTTTATTAATAATTATACCGATGGGATTATATTAACAACAAAATATAAGAGAATACAATAATATTGTGATTTCGAATTTGTTTAATTTAAGTTTGAAGACTTTATCTTTTTTTATAAACGTTTATTGTCCTTTTGACGTTTAGACGACCCGCTGTCGCTCCTGAAAGCTAAAACTCCTAATAATAAAAAAGGAAAATCCTTGTGAAAAATCTTTGTAATTTATTGACAAGGGTACATAAATCAAGATACAGCAATACACACATACAAAAACCTTTATTAAGACACACAGGTCTTACAGAGGATTCTCCTTGGGGTTACAAGACGGAGAAACCCATGGAAGTGGGAAATATATAAAGGGGTAAAAATGGAGAAAGATTATTTACACATGGTAAATATATACAGATTATTATTTGAATAATCCTATGGAAAGTAAGAATACATTTTTGCAAATATGGGTGGGAGAAGTGGAGAGCGAAAAGAGGAAAGAAAACAGGTATTTACATATAGAACATACATATAATGGAACAAGTCAATTTAAGCTCTTCTGCTCACACAGCACAGGTGGATCATGGCTTTTTTCAAGAAATCTTTAAGAGATTTTCCAGGAAAATCCGAGTGTTCAGAGTTGTGAGGTAAACACCGTTTTATCGGTGTGGGGGGTTGGCTTAAAGATACAGCAATATATAAATTATCAAATCTTCATGTTTCGATGGTAGAAAATACTCTACTTATAATTATGCTTTGTTATACAGTTATTTGAGAAAATATAAGCCTGTAAAAACTACAACTGGGAGGGTTTACCACTGATGAGCTAAGCCCACCCAATATTTTTATAATTACAGTAAAAGTAGGCGAAATAGGGATGGCGCTGGGGTACAAATAGGGATAATACATTATGATTAAATCATATCCAATCATGTAAAAAATTAAGGAAGTTGTACCTTTTAGCATGTATATCGGGATTGAGACAATAACTCTGAAAGATATTACAGTGACCTTTATTGAAGACACACGAGATAGCCAATATACACTCATGGACAAAACTTAAGGAAGTTGTACCTTTTAGCATGTATATCGGGATTGAGACAATAACTCTGAAAGATATTACAGTGACCTTTATTGAAGACACACGAGATAACCAATATACACTCATGAACAAAACTTAAGGAAGTTGTACCTTTTAGCATGTATATCGGGATTATAACTCTGAAAGATATTGCAGTGACCTTTATTGAAGATATACGGGATAACCAATATACACTCATGAACAAAACATAAGGAAGTTGTACCTTTCAGCATGTATATCGGGATTATAACTCTGAAAGATATTGCAGTGACCTTTATTGAAGACACACGAGATAACCAATATACACTCATGAACAAAACATAAGGAAGTTGTACCTTTCAGCATGTATATCGGGATTATAACTCTGAAAGATATTGCAGTGACCTTTATTGAAGATATACGGGATATAAGTGTGAACAAAATTGCCTTTGTCTCTTTAGAAAAATATATAGACGACTAGCGACATCAAAGACTTTCCACTTCTTAAAGATTTATCCATAAGTGTATTAAGCACAAATTTATTATTATTATTATTAATTAACATCTCTCTGCTCTTGGTTCATCAGCGGTAAAACCCCTCCAGCGGTTTCGCCAGTTTAATCTACCATATATACCGGTTTTTAGATCTCTACTACTGTATTATAGGCGATTCTGATTATAATATGCGACACTGTAGGAGATAATATCTTGTGATGGTATTTACCTAAACTATGGAATTATTATCTTGTGTAGAACGTTAGAATTGAATATAATTACATATTTACATGTATTATGTAAATTTTGGGATTAAAAACATGAGAACATTGCGTATAAGAGTAAGTTAGCTCTGCTAGGCCATGTTCCTCCCTATGTAATACATGTTTTACATGGAATATGTGATCATATGCCAAGGATAGCTACAACTGTCTCCAGGGATACCACAAGATGGATGGACACACAAAAAGTGACGCCATGTTTGACAAATAATACCAAAAGATGTTTTTTTATTTTTTTGCTTCTTTCACCTCACTTCTTTTTATTGTTGTCTTTGTTGGTCGATGGTGGGTAGATGTTCCTTTTGAAATACGGGAGCTCACGCCCTTCTATGAGAGCTTTTAAAATATATCGATAACCTTCTATGATATATATTTTATAAAGTTTTTTTTTTTTTGACAAAGGACCATATGAATTGAATATTTTGAGACTAGTTTTTTCTCCTTTTATATATATATATGCAAAAATAATTTAAATATATAAGGTAAAATCAATTTCTATTTTTATTTATTTTTAAATAAAACGATGCTTTCAAGTTATTAACCATTCAAATTTTATTTTGAAAAAAAAGGAAATTATTATTTTTTTAAATAAAGTTAACTTTTCAAATAATGTCGTTTTTTTTTTAATGTTAGTTTATTTTTCAGATATTTTTTCTCTTATCTAAAAATCGTAAACATTAATACGACTGCTCTAGAGATGTATTTGAATTCATAGATTATTAAATTAAATGCTTTTTTTAAAATTTTGGAATGATTTTAAATAGGGTCCTAATTAATATACACTCATAGACAAGACTTAAGGAAGTGTAAAATATTTGATGTCGCCGTTCGTATATATATACATATGTTTTTGTTGTTTAAGAGAAAAGAAGCAATTGTATTCACACTTGGTTATCTCGTCTGTCTTCAATAAAGGTCACTGTAATATCTTTCAGAGTTATTGTCTGTATCCCGATATACATGCTAAAAGATACAACTTCCTTAAGTTTTGTCCATGAGTGTAGGAAAATATCGTTGACAAAAAAAAACATCCTGAAATCTTCAATGTTTTAATGCATTTTTAAAGGGAAAGGTGCCCATTCTCTACTTTTGAGAAATACATATCTATTCGACTAAGCAAGGTAAATAGCGTTAAAAAATCCATCCTGAAATTTGCATGTTTCCAATACATTTTTAAAGGGAGAGGTGCCCATTCTCTACCTTAGAAACGCACATATCTATTCGACTAAGCTAGAAAGATATCGTTTAAAAATCCATCCTGAAATCTTCAATGTTTACATGCATTTTTGAAGGGAGAGGTGCCCATTCACTACCTTAGAAACGCACATATCTATTCGACTAAGCTAGAAAGATATCGTTTAAAAAATATATTATGAAATTTTCAATGTTTAAATGCATTTTTAAAGGGAGAGGTACCCATTCTCTACTTTTGAGAAATACATATCTATTCGACTAAGCAAGGTAAATAGCATTAAAAATCCATCTTGAAATTTGTATGTTTCCAATACATTTTTAAAGGGAGAGGTGCCCATTCTCTACCTTAGAAACGCACATATCTATTCGACTAAGCTGGAAAGATATCGTTTAAAAATCCATCCTGAAATCTTCAATGTTTACATGCATTTTTGAAGGGAGAGGTGCCCATTCTCTACCTTAGAAACGCACATATCTATTCGACTAAGCTAGAAAGATATCGTTTAAAAAATCCATTATGAAAATTTCAATGTTTAAATGCATTTTTAAAGGGAGAGGTGCCCATTCTCTACTTTTGAGAAATACATATCTATTCGAATAAGCTAGAAAGATATCGTTTAAAAATCCATCCTGAAATCTTCAATGTTTTCATGCATTTTTGAAGGGAGAGGTGCCCATTCTCTACCTTAGAAACGCACATATCTATTCGACTAAGCTGGAAAGATATCGTTTAAAAAAATCCATAATGAAATTTCAATGTTTAAATGCATTTTAAAGGGAGAGGTGTCCATTCTCTACCTTAGAAACGCACATATCTATTCGACTAAGCTAGAAAGATATCGTTTAAAAAATCCATTATGAAATTTTCAATGTTTAAATGCATTTTAAAGGGAGAGGTGTCCATTCTCTACTTTTGAAAAATACATATCTATTCGACTAAGCAAGGTAAATAGCGTTAAAAATCCATTCTGAAATTTGCATGTTTCCACTACATTTTTAAAGGGAGAGGTGGCCATTCTCTACCTTTGAAACACACATATCTATTCGACTAAGCTGGAAAGATATCGTTTAAAAAATCCATTATGAAATTTTCAATGTTTAAATGCATTTTTAAAGGGAGAGGTACCCATTCTCTACTTTTGAGAAATACATATATCTTCGACTAAGCAAGGTAAATAGCGTTAAAAATTCATCCTGAAATTTGCATGTTTCCAATACATTTTTAAAGGGAGAGGTGCCCATTCTCTAACTTAGAAACGCACATATCTATTCGACTAAGCTAGAAAGATATAATTTAAAATTCCATCCTGAAATCTTCAATGTTTACATGCATTTTTGAAGGGAGAGGTGCCCATTCTCTACCTTAGGAACGCACATATCTATTCGACTAAGCTAGAAAGATATCGTTTAAAAATTCCATCCTGAAATTTGCATGTTTCCACTACATTTTTAAAGGGAGAGTTGGCCATTCTCTACCTTAGAAACGCACATATCTATTCGACTAAGCTTTTTAAATAGCATTAAAAATCCATACTGAAATTTGCATGTTTCCAATATTTTTTTAAAGGGATAGGTGCCCACCCTCGGAACACATATATCTATGAGGATAAGCTAGGGAAGCAGGGTATAGAAGATATATTTCACAGGATCGATACCCGGCCGAGCACTTTCTATCGAGCTTCCTCGAGGCACCGCTAGATTGAGCCACTGATATGACCGAACTCCCCTAACTACTTTATCTGAGTAACTTGTTTAGGTCTCTGGTTTACCTCACACAATATACTTCCTTTGTTTACTTTGGACAAATCTTTTATATATATGTTATGAATTATTTGTTTGTTGTTAGATAAAGGGTTGATAAGACAAAGGATCGATAAGATAAAGTATTGAAGATGCAGTCGTGATAAAAAAAATAAATAATTATTAACCATCGAGTAGCTTTTATTTCAATTACTTGAGGAAATATTACACATTAGTTATTTTCACATTATATAGAATTTATAAAGTTAATCTTATATTAGTGATTTAAAAGGATAGATATGTTAACTACGCATATTTACAACAAATCTGAAAGTCTTTCTAAAAACGATGATAACTAAAAGTAAAAATTATCAATGAATAAAATAAAAAATATATATTTTAAAATATAGAAATATTTGAATTTTTAGATTATATAATATATATGTATATTCGAGACTATTATAAACGCGTTATGATTATTTTAAAAATTAAACAATTTTTTACTGCCCTTACTGCAATGAAAAATTATTGGGAGGGCATGGCTCATCAGTGGTGAACCCTTCCAGCGGTTTCGCCAGTTTAATCTACCATACCTCTGTTATATTGCATTTTTCGGTTTTCCTTTTATACCGATACTTACTCTGACCTCTTGGAAAATGGTATTTTAAATGAAATATGGACATAAGCTTTGAGGACAGTAGATATACAATTATAAATATATAATATGCTTCGAGCAATCGCTTTTCCCGCAAACATCAAATTGTGTCTTTTTTATTGTTGTATATATATTAATTAATTGTTACCACAGAGTGTATGTAAGCTCACAGGTAAATAGGCGCTAACCGAAAAGAAAAAAAGTTCCTTTGTTTTAATATTGGTTTCCCTTTTATATTTTGTTATCTCTCTTGTAAATCAATAAATATAATATTTAATTAATAATTATTGGAATCAGTTTAATTAAAATTTCTAAGCAAAGTCAACATTTATTATAATATATATATTTTTGAATGTTTATTTTAATTATAATTCTCTCTTGATAGGGACAGAATGAAATTTTCCCCGAAACGTTCTGAAAAATAAGATATTTCTTATGGCCTAAATATACTCATATTCCTGAAGTGTGTGTCATATATATATATATATATATATATATATATATATATATATATAGTGTAGAAACTATATAACAAAATTATAACAGTTATTCTAATTTTAAAACTTAAGGAGCAAACTGATAATAATGATAACTTATATCAATTAGATTTGATTAGATTAGCAAGCTAAATCTAAATTAATTATAATAATAAATAGTTATTTAATTTTATAGTCCAGTTTTGTATTAAGATTATCTTCACTATTATGATCATTTAAATTTAAATTATAAAATTTGTAAAATGTTATTAATTTGTAGATAGAGAGAGAAAAAAAAATCCTTTACTTCTAATACATCATCAAGTTAATTATATATTTATAATTAATAACAATAAAAATTAACAACGTAACGTCTATTACATAGGCTTTTACACGTCATTTAGACATACTCTAATCCTATATATAGAATAATCGAAGTGAGGATATATATAATAGTTAGAAAAAAGAGAGAAAGACAGAACCATGCACTTTTAATCAAACTAATAATAAAGAAAAAAAAATTTTGTAAAGAAGGTAGATAAGATTGTTAGTATATATATATATATTTTTATAATTTTATATTTTATCCTTTTTTTTTTAAAGATTTTTAAAGGTTTTTTTTATTTTATAATATGATTATAAATAGTTGTATTTAGTAATATATCTATAGTATGAATTAACATTTGTTATAAGTTTGGATATTATGTTTTGAAACCCTAATGGTAGACCAAAAAAGCAACTATCTAAATCCCTGGATGATTTTAGGCCAATTAGTCTCTTGCCAATATTTGGAAAAATATTTGAGCGGATCATCCTTAAAAGACTCCAGACCTATATAGATACAAGAAATGTTCTAATTCCTCAGCAATTTGGGTTTAGAGCAAATCATTCAACAACTCACCAATTGATTACAGTTATTGATTTCATACAAACTCGCAAATCCCTTAACGAAGCTGTTGGAGTAGTGCTTTTAGACTTAAAAAAAGCTTTCGATATGGTTTGGCACAGAGGCCTCATCATTAAATTAACTTCTTATAACTTTCCTCAGAAATTCATCAAGTTCCTTGAGAATTATCTTCAGGATAGAACGTTCTCCGTAAAATTTGGAACATATATATCAAGTCCTCGGCAAATAGAATCTGGTGTTCCTCAAGGCTCAATATTGAGTCCTATACTTTTCAATTTATACATCAATGATATTCCACATATCCCACAATGCCGACTAGCTCTTTTCGCTGATGATACTGCCCTGTTATCCAGCTCGCGTTCCCCAGATATTTTAATTTCCCGCCTACAAAACTATCTTGAAATCATTTGCAATTGGTGTGATAAATGGAAACTCATTCTGAATCCAAAGAAATCTCAAGCAATTATCTTTCCTCCACAAAATAGCTTCAAGTTCACACCCAGGACAAATCTTATAATTTACTCATCTCCCATAAATTGGACCCAGCAGGTCAAATATTTGGGAGTCACTTTCGATTCTAAACTGAAATTCACCAGCCACGTGAAGGATATAATAAGAAAATCTAAAATAGCCAAAGCCTCATTATCCAACATGTTCAGTTCAAAAAGTGGTTTATCTGTTAACCAAAAATTTACTTTATACAGAAGCTGTATTCTCCCTATAGTAACATACGCATTGCCTGTATGGTTTAAATACATAACCTTGACTGATAGGAAAAGAATAGATGCATTCATGAGAATTTGTTTAAGAAGTACTGTAAATGCCCCATTTAATCTATCAAATGCAATTTTAAAGCAGGACTTGAACCAGCCTAATATAGAAGAAATATACATATCCTCGACCCAGAAATTATATCTAAAACTCTCTACTTCCCAAAATCCAGTTATAAAAGAATTGTTCCAATTTGATGGAGACCTCAATCCAAGACATAAAAGACCTGGACTTCACTCTACCTGAACTGTGACCTTCCAGTCAGTTCTGAAGGCCATTTTTTAGAAATTCTTGATGCCTAACATCCACGACAAAGTGACTCGTGAGCTTTATGCTCGAATGGTACACTGTAAATTTGAGAGGAAATAAATAAATAAATAATGGTAGACCAGACATACACAAAAAACTTTAAATTGAAATAAATTGGAAAAAGAGATCTGCTGGACCGGGGATCTTCAGATAAAAGCCCAACGACATTTCACCCCTTCTTTATTATGTCATAGATCTCTTTTAAACCGGATTTTATGTGTTAATATTAAGTTGTTTCAGTGAAATATTTAAATGAACATATATAACAGATACAAGTGTTAACAAATTCAAACTGTAAACCTACCTCGACCGCGGCGTCCTCCATTGTGAATATCTATTTCTGGCTGACACATGTTGCGGGGGGGGGGGACATTTCAAATTTAGACCATTTATTCAGAATTCTTTTGAACAACAAGAAAATTAAAGAAGAAAGGAAAAATAGTTAAGGGAAGAAAGCTGAATTTCATAATCTTTACAGCTAGTTATATCAAAATAACTGATTCAACACTTATTCATCTTTTAATATTCCTTTAAAAAGGCAAATTATAAGAGTTTAATAAAGCTATTAATTGTGCAAATTCACCTTTATTTAACTTCCATTTTCCTCCCCAGAAATTGGAGATTAAACAAAATGAACTATATACTATAACACTTTAAAAATCTTGTGAAAAAATCTTTTAATCAGTTATTTAATCAAAGTTTAATTAACTGTTAAAGATTATAAATTAATAAGCTAATAAATATAATTATAAATTTATCGACTCAAATAAAAAAATCATTAATTAATTAATGAACAATTGGACAAACATTGAAACAGTACACACATTTGACTTTGAGGACCTATATTCTAAAATAAATTTAAGAGATCTAAATAATAAAATAACCAATTTATTTAATGAATTCATTAATGACAAAACTTTCTACATTAAAATTATTCATAACAGATATAAAACATTTAAATTAGATCTTAAAACAGCAAAAACTCTACTGGAAACATTTTTAAATTTTAACTATATAGAATTTAAAAATAAAATATATATTCAATCAGAAGGCGTTCCCATGGGAACTTCTTCTAGTCCGTTATTAGCCAATCTAATATTGTTCTGGTACGAAAGAGAATACTTTCTACAAAATAATATTAATTGGCAACTATTCCGATATGTAGATGATATAATAATATTTAATAATCCACAGTTTAAAAAATTAATACCTGAAATATATCCTAAATACTTGAAACTTAAGAACAATGAAAAAAATTATAGAAACAAAAAGTTAACTTTTTAGACTTGAATATAGACCTTACAAATAGTGCTGTTAGAGTTTATAATAAAAATAGTAATTATAATTTCAATATTATAAAATACTGTAATATGAATTCTAATATATCATTAAATTGTTGTAAGGGTATATATTATGGTCAGTTTCTAAGATTTTATAGAATAAATAATATATTAGATAATTTCATAGAAGATGTTAAAAATTTAAACATGGAATTTATTAAAAACAAATTTAGTATCAAACAAGTAAAATATTTCAACAGTATATCAATTATAAAATATTAAAAAAAAAATAAATGGAAATATCCATTTTTGAAATCAACTTTCTATAATTTCTCTTAATAATAACTAATACAAATTTATAATCTTTAACAGTTAATTAAACTTTGATTAAATAACTGATTAAAAGATTTTTTCACAAGATTTTTAAAGTGTTATAGTATATAGTTCATTTTGTTTAATCTCCAATTTCTGGGGAGGAAAATGGAAGTTAAATAAAGGTGAATTTGCACAATTAATAGCTTTATTGAACTCTTATAATTTGCCTTTTTAAAGGAATATTAAAAGATGAATAAGTGTTGAATCAGCTATTTTGATATAACTAGCTGTAAAGATTATGAAATTCAGCTTTCTTCCCTTAACTATTTTTCCTTTCTTCTTTAATTTTCTTGTTGTTCAAAAAAATTCTGAATAAATGGTCTAAATTTGAAATGTCCCCCCCCCCCCCGCAACATGTGTCAGCCAGAAATAGATATTCACAATGGAGGACGCCGCGGTCGAGGTAGGTTTACAGTTTGAATTTGTTAACACTTGTATCTGTTATATATGTTCATTTAAATATTTCACTGAAACAACTTAATATTAACACATAAAATCCGGTTTAAAAGAGATCTATGACATAATAAAGAAGGGGTGAAATGTCGTTGGGCTTTTATCTGAAGATCCCCGGTCCAGCAGATCTCTTTTTCCAATTTATTTCAATTTAAAGTTTTTTGTGTATGTCTGGTCTACCATTAGGGTTTCAAAACATAATATCCAAACTTATAACAAATGTTAATTCATACTATAGATATATTACTAAATACAACTATTTATAATCATATTATAAAATAAAAAAAACCTTTAAAAATCTTTAAAAAAAAAGGATAAAATATAAAATTATAAAAATATATATATATATACTAACAATCTTATCTACCTTCTTTACAAATTTTTTTTTTCTTTATTATTAGTTTGATTAAAAGTGCATGGTTCTGTCTTTCTCTCTTTTTTCTAACTATTATATATATCCTCACTTCGATTATTCTATATATAGGATTAGAGTATGTCTAAATGACGTGTAAAAGCCGATGTAATAGACGTTACGTTGTTAATTTTTATTGTTATTAATTATAAATATATAATTAACTTGATGATGTATTAGAAGTAAAGGATTTTTTTTTCTCTCTCTATCTACAAATTAATAACATTTTACAAATTTTATAATTTAAATTTAAATGATCATAATAGTGAAGATAATCTTAATACAAAACTGGACTATAAAATTAAATAACTATTTATTATTATTATATATATATATATATATATATATATATATATATATATATATATATATATATATACATATTATATAATCTAAATATAAAAGTATTCTATAATTTAAAAAATATATTTTATTTTCATTCATTGATAGTTCTACTTGTTTTTGACCATTGTTTTAGAATACTCCGACTTTTAATACTTGTTGTAAATATGTGTAGTTATCTAACCTATTTTTGAAATTCACTAATATAGAATTAATTTCATAAATTCTATATAACTGTGAAAAATGTCTTATTGTAATTTTCTTCAAGTAATTTAAAATAAAAAAACTACTTGTGATAGTAAATAGTTATTTTTCTGCTTTTCTTTCAAAATAACACGACTGCAAACGATACCATTAGGTACTCATGTACTCAAAAGAACCAGCAATTAATTTCTATCTCAAAATAATATTTATTATAACATATATATATTTTAAACATATATTTTATTTTCATTCATTGACTGTTCTACATTTTTTTACCATAGATTTAGAAGATAACACTTTGAATATATTATTTGTTGTAAATATGTATAGTTAACCTACCTATTTTTTTTAATTCACAAATATAGAATTCATTTTATAAATTCTATATTACTGTGATAAATATTAAATGTATAATTTTCTTTAAGTAATTGAAAATAAAAACTACTTGATAAGTAAATAACTATCTTTCCTATTATCACGACTGCACCTCCAATTCCTCTATCTTTTCAACAACATTATATTCATAACATATATATATATTAATAAAATAAATCGAATCGGGGTTTGAACGTTGGTCTTCTTCATTTAGGACCATTCAGATAACCACATCATTATCTAACGACAAAATGCCAACAACTTAATTTATAAAGATAGATAAGAGATATTGATCTGTGTATGTTGGTTTAAAGAATAAAATACATCTTATATTTGTTCAACTGAATGTTGCTGATGACCCACTGCCATCTATCGGTGAAAAATACCAATTTACCGTTGATTCGTTGGTATTTCCAGAAAAAAATGAGCATAATGCATATAGTTTCTTAAATTATCAATTTGTAGTTGGCTTTAGACCAATAAGATTTATAGATCGGTATGGTAGATTAAACTGGCGAAACCGCTGGGAATGTTAACCATTGATGAGCCATTCTCTCAGAATTATTTTGACAAAAATTTACTTTTACGGGTTTACACACAAAAGTAAAAAAAGCACTATGGCATAAAGATTCCATCCTTCCGTGTAACATATATAAGCAGAATCGTTCAATACAGTATTAGATCTCTGTGTGAAGCGGTTTGGTAGATTAAATTGGCGAAACCGCTGGGAGGGTTCACCATTGATGAGCCAAGCCCTCCCAATATGTTTTCATCGCAGTAAGGACAGTAGAGGTTTGTTTTGGATATATGAGAGAAATATTTGCGATTAAATGCTTTAATGTCCTGAACATACTGGGAAACAAATATTGTTTGAATACTTTTCTTAACAGTACGAGTTGTTTTGTGAATGCGACAAAAAAAATGTCGCCAAAAGAACACGGCGTTGTCACAGAGGAGGACAACCCAACCGGATGTATAACGTCACTGTCACCCTAGGGGACAGCTGTGGGGACATTGACGGATGACATTCGAGTGCTGCTCAGGAAATTGTCAACAAATCTGCTGCCGCTACCTGATTGGTTGTTTGAAGTCCCTCCCACTCTTTGACATATGTTCTTTTACTTGTCGTTGTTGTCGTGTCCAATGAAGAGCCTCAGATGTCTCCGTACATCTCTATCACAGCAGTCGTTCTCTATCTTGGGTGTGTATACGGTATTGTTGTTGTTGTCGTGTCCAATGAAGAGCCTCAGATGTCTCCGTACATCTCTATCACAGCAGTCGTTCTCTATCTTGGGTGTGTATACTGTATTGTTGTTGTTGTCGTGTCCAATGAAGAGTCTCAGTTGTCTCCGTACACATCTCTATCACAGCAGCCATTCTCTATCTTGGGTGTGTTTACTGTATTGTTGTTGTTGTCGTGTCCAATGAAAAACCTCAGATGTCTCCGTACATATCTATCACAGCAGTCGTTCTCTATCTTGGGTTTGTATACTGTATTGTTGTTATTGTTGTGTCCAATGAAGAGTCTCAGATGTCTCCGTACATCTCTATCACAGCAGTCGTTCTCTATCTTGGATGTGTATACTGTATTGTTGTTGTTGTCGTGTCCAATGAAGAGCCTCAGATGTCTCCGTACATCTCTATCACAGCAGTCGTTCTCTATCTTGGGTGTGTATACTGTATTGTTGTTGTTGTCGTGTCCAATGAAGAGCCTCAGATGTCTCCGTACATCTCTATCACAGCAGTCGTTCTCGATCTTGGGTATGTATACTGTATTGTTGTTGTTGTCGTGTCCAATGAAGAGCCTCAGATGTCTCCGTACATCTCTATCACAGCAGTCGTTCTCTATCTTGAGTGTGTATACTGTATTGTTGTTGTTGTCGTGTCCAATGAAGAGCCTCAGATGTCTCCGTACATCTCTATCACAGCAGTCGTTCTCTATCTTGAGTGTGTATACTGTATTGTTGTTGTTGTCGTGTCCAATGAAGAGCCTCAGATGTCTCCGTACATCTCTATCACAGCAGTCGTTCTCTATCTTGGGTGTGTATACTGTATTGTTGTTGTTGTCGTGTCCAATGAAGATCCTCAGATGTCTCCGTACATCTCTATCACAGCAGTCGTTCTCTATCTTGAGTGTGTATACTGTATTGTTGTTGTTGTCGTGTCCTATGAAGAGCCTCAGATGTCTCCGTACATATCTATCACAGCAGTCGTTCTCTATCTTGGGTGTGTATACTGTATTGTTGTTGTTGTCGTGTCCAATGAAGATCCTCAGATGTCTCCGTACATCTCTATCACAGCAGTCGTTCTCTATCTTGAGTGTGTATACTGTATTGTTGTTGTTGTCGTGTTCAATGAAGAGTCTCAGATGTCTCCTTGCATCTCTATCACAGCAGTCGTTCTCTATCTTGAGTGTGTATACTGTATTGTTGTTGTTGTCGTGTCCAATGAAGAGCCTCAGATGTCTCCGTACATATCTATCACAGCAGTCGTTCTCTATCTTGGGTGTATATACTGTATTGTTGTTGTTGTTGTGTCCAATGAAGAGCCTCAGATGTCTCCGTACATCTCTATCACAGCAGTGGTTCTCTATCTTGGGTGTGTATACTGTATTGTTGTTGTTGTCGTGTCCAATGAAGAGCCTCAGATGTCTCCATGCATCTCTATCACAGCAGTCGTTCTCTATCTTGGGTGTGTATACTGTATTGTTGTTGTCGTGTCCAATGAAGAGCCTCAGATGTCTCCGTACATCTCTATCACAGCAGTCGTTCTCTATCTTGGGTGTATATACTGTATTGTTGTTGTTGTTGTGTCCAATGAAGAGCCTCAGATGTCTCCGTACATCTCTATCACAGCAGTGGTTCTCTATCTTGGGTGTGTATACTGTATTGTTGTTGTTGTTGTGTCCAATGAAGAGCCTCAGATGTCTCCGTACATCTCTATCACAGCAGTGGTTCTCTATCTTGGGTGTATATACTGTATTGTTGTTGTTGTTGTGTCCAATGAAGAGCCTCAGATGTCTCCGTACATCTCTATCACAGCAGTGGTTCTCTATCTTGTGTGTGTATACTGTATTGTTGTTGTTGTCGTTTCCAATGAAGATCCTCAGATATCTCCGTACATCTCTATCACAGCAGTCGTTCTCTATCTTGGGTGTGTATACTGTATTGTTGTTGTTGTCGTGTCCAATGAAGAGCCTCAGATTATGGATTTACGCGGTTGGTCTCGAGGACCACGCCATCTCCTCAGAAGCGAATTATGCGATTTATCTTTTCATTTTATATAATTCTATATCTCAACAATTCTTATCTCATCTCATATTTTACATAATATAAGGCTCCCTAGTGGTCCTCTAACATACAATCTGCACCTCACTGATAAGAGCCAACAACACGAAACGCGTACCTAGTTAGTCTTTTTTTTTTTTTAGAGATAAAGGCCAACTCTGAAAATTAATTGTAATTATCAAATTTTATAGTTGCGTAAACAGAAGATACCTTTCCCTCTTAATTTGTATTTATTCATATACGACTGTAATCTGTATGAATGTATTCAAAATGTATTTAACTGTTGACTAAGAAATCAATAGAGTTGTTGTCTTTTTCTCTCTTAGTTAGACCATCTTGGTCTTGAGTTGGGTAAAACCAGCCAACACCTAGACCTTCCCACTCTGTGGGAGAGAACTCTCGCAGTCCATCGGTGGCGGAGTCTTTCCCGCGGTGGGCGACACCAATGACGACTTGTATATACTTATATATATATATGGCAATATAATAAGGTGGAAAGAGAAATAATCACACCACAAGTTGGAAGAGGAACCCAGACAACCAGAGAGATAAGGGGAGAGACGGACCCGGCAACAGCCGGGCGGCCGTTCGTGTCGAACACAATCCCCCAACTGTCTTAATAGTCCTGAGGTTCCAAGTAACGGCCCCAGTGGTCGCCCCTTGGAATGTCGCTGATGTCTAAAGTGACCGGACTTTACCCTCCCGTCTCTCTCTGGGTCGACTAAAGGTTTGCTTTATTATTCCTGGAAGAGTATATATTATGACATATATATATATATTATATTTAAAATAAAAAGATATATTTTCTGCTTGAATTTTGATCATGTTGATGATTATGCTATGGTGTTACAGTCGTGATTAAATTCTTGATTGAATAATCATAATTTATTGTGCTAAATGAATATATAAAAACATAATTTGGTAAAAAGTACTACCTGGCTTAAGGCGTAAGAATAAAAAAAAATGAAAAGCGTATTTACATAATGTACAAATGTTTTGGGCCGACCAACGGGGAAGAACAACAATGTGATTTTATATGGGAAGCATGACCTCTGGCGGCCGATTTAAACAGAGTATTTGATTCTATGATATATAATTCTAAATAAAATAATATTTTAATATAACAATTTTAAATGAAATATTTTAATTTAACATATATATCAATTATTTTTACCTATTTATATCTATTTATTAATATTTTATCATTATATAATATATATCTTATTTATTTATATTTATTCTGTATTTAACCCTATATAATATGTACTTTGAAATAAAATAGTTTCAATCTCTCTCATAGCTAGAGATACAACAGCCCTCTTTTATCTCGCCCAAGAAGAACTCTGTTCTAAAGAAATTCCTTGACAAGGCAATCGCCCATGTCGGGGACTCCGACCTAGATAAGAAGCTGTCCGACTTCATGACAGAATGTGACATTGAAATAGACGACATCCAATGGGATTTGTCTGATACAAATTGTGGTACATAATATAAGGCTCCCTAGTGGTCCTCTAACATACAATCTGCACCTCACTGATAAGAGCCAACAACACGAAACGCGTACTTGGTTAGTCTTTTTTTTTTTCCTTTTTTAACTTTTGATATTTCAATAAAGAGATAAAGGCCAACTCTGAAAATTAATTGTAAACATCAAATTTCATATTGTTCTATCCTTATAGTTTGGGAGGTTATCAAGAGTGAGGGGTCGAGGCTGTGGCAAGAACGGACTCCAGTAATCTCTTTTATTACATAAATTGACTGACTGCTGGTAGCTAAAAACTGTCGCTATTTATATAAAAAAATTATATGAAAAGCATTATGCAAAACAGGACATTTGCATATCCCTAATTAATATGCAAATACACTACACAAATATTTAGAAATTTTGAATTTTTTATTTTGTTTATATATTTTTTAACCGTTGACTAGAATTCAATAAACCTTTGTCATTCTCTCTCTCTCTCTCTCAATTTTTAAAATTATTCTAAAACAATGCTTCGGTAAATATGCTTTATAAAAACTACTAATATTTTCCACAATGAGTTTCTTTTTGAAAAAATTGATAGAAAGAGAATGTTATATATAAAAAAAACACATTGTTATAACTATTTTTTGTTTTTAAACGCTTTTCATAATTCTATCTTGAAAATTACTTTATGTTTTCATTATTTATTTCCATTAAAGCTATATAGGTTTGTTATTATATAGATTAACATTATAATCAGAATATATATATATATATATATATATATATATATATTAATAAAATGGAAATTTCATAAGTGGACATCACTAAAAACTTTCGTTACAATGCATCAATTTCAACCAAATTTTCAACATTTATGTAAAACGAGATGGAGCAGGTTTTGCTTAACATCAAAATATATTTCCTAACATTAACATGCGTAACTTCGCTGTTATCGATTAAATACAAAAATAAAATCAACAGAGTTAATTTTATTTATATATAAATACAAAATTAAATTTCAACAGAGTTAATTTTTTTACATACTAGCTAATAATCTCAATCTAAAAAATATTCAAAACAAGCAATTTTAATATAACACCATATGTAAAACAGTCGGCCAAGAAAACAACAACGATATTACATCTTTCTCACATATTCACACACAATCTTTATTAATAATTAAAACTAATCTTTAACATTGTTTATTATACTTCAACTTTTATTTCTACATTTGTTTTTAAATACCCAATTGTTTTATCATGTTTCTAATTTCGCCTAACAAATATACAAATTTATAGTGACCAACATATGCAAATTTTATCTTTGTTTTTATTTAACTTGATATCGTAAACATAACATCCATTGTAAGCATTTTTCTGTTCACCTTCCGTGGTTTCTCTTTTCTCTGATAGTTTTTAGGTGTAGTATATTTTCTTATTACTAGACTACAAACATTCCCTCGAGAAAAACCTGGGCGAAGCCGGGTACATCCGCTCTAGTATATATATATAATTAAAGATTTAAAAAGAATATTGAAGGAATATATCGAAATTTTATTAAATATATTCTAAATACACTTCCTTTAGGCAAAAAAAATAATAATAATAAATTTTATAAACATTACACTTTTTAAAACTCAGATATTATAGATATATAATAAAATGCTATATATAGACCTTTTATAAAACTAACCCTAATTTGAATATCAAAATGTATTAGCTTATTTTTTTCATCGTCTGCTTTAAAAGTCATTTACGCCATTTTGAAAGTAAACATGTATCGTCAGGTTATAAATTAAAGATAAATATATTTATGTCTATAAAAGAGTTAATATATATTTTTATTTTTTAATGAATTCATTAAAAATGTATTTTTTTCTATCGAAAATGCGTACAAAATATTCAATGTATAAATTTACTTGTTATTATCGGCTTTTAAAATTCATAATTACACCATTTTGAAATTATATTCATAGAAGGTTAGTGAAGTTTTCAAAAGCCGAAAAAAGATAAACACAATATTATATATATGTATATATAATCTTCTGTTTGAAAATTCTTTCACACCATTTTGGAATTATATTTACATATAGAAGAAATAATTAAGTTCTATAAGTTCAAAAACATGAACAATTTTTTAATATTTTGATTCATTAGCGCGTCATCTTTTAAAGACAATAGAAATTGTTTAATTTTTAAAAGAATCAAACGCGTCTATAATAGTTTCGAATTTTGTATTGTTGCACCAAGCTGCGGTTTGGCAGATTCTTCAGTCTTGATTCTCTCCTCAGACGCGTTTTGCATCTTTCCAGAACGTGTCTCAACCATTCTACAAGGTTAAACCAGTCAATAATAAGACAACTATATATTTAGTTAGCACCTAGAATCTCTCTTTATTTATCACATCAAAGTTTAAAGCTGGTTGGGTATTTAGTGTATCAAAATACAAATGATTGTATATGTTTATTCAATGCTCTTTTTCCTAATTGTTTATTTTCTTTTGATAATTCTGTTACCTACTCTACTATAATTACTGTAAATAGTTTCACGCGCAATTATCCAGATCGAATATAGCGTGTCTTGTTTGCAACTGGTAATAAATAAAATGATTTTATAGTACATAATATTTCATAATAATATTATGTTTAATAAACATAAATAAATATATAATTTAAAACTGAAATATATATGAAAAATAATATTATGAAATAATTTTTAAAAAATAGGCGTATTAATCATGATGTAACAATATACATATATAGTCGTCTGTTTAAAAATTCATTAGCGCCATTTTGAAAATGATTAAAATTTTCTCTCAAGGATGATTGTGTATTAAATTGGTTATGAAAAATGAAGTTTTCTAGGAAATTCAGCCATCCGTGACGTGACCAATTATTTGACACTTTTCCAATATATTGATTGGGTTGTTGTTATTTCTTCAAAGCCAAGGGTTATCGGCAGGGGCGTTGATTAACTATTCTTTAAAACTGGGGAATCTTATGTTTGGTATTTTAACCACTTTTCTAAACTTTTCCTTTCGCCCTCACTTTTTTTAAAATTTATATTGTAACAAAGTATTTCTTAATTTTATTATTTTTATTAACAGAGTATTATTTTTTTATAAATATAGATAAAGAATTCTTCCTGAATTGAAATTAGACGAAAAACATGGTGAAGGAAGACAAGTTTCTTTTATTGATGCATAGGTTCAAGCTTTCGGGTAAAAACCCTTCAACAGGCGAGAAATGACGCGCTTCATTGCTCGCCTGTTGAAGGGTTTTTACCCGAAAGCTTGCACCTATGCATCAATAAAAGAAACTCGTCTTCCTTCACCATGTTTTTCGTCTAATTAATTTTTAATGTTTATATTTTGCTATACTCTGTACATTTCCCTCTTTTTGCTTATCTTTTGTTTTATCATTCATAGTTTGTTCTTGCCTGAAATAAATTGTTGTCTCTGGCAATATATATTGCCACGTGGAAAATTAGGGAAGACTAAAACTTCAGGATGAGACAACAATTTATTTCAGGCAAAAACAAACTATGAGTGATAAAACAAAAGATAAGCAAAAGAGGGAAATGTACAGAGTATAGCAAAATATAAATATAAAAAATAATACTCTGCTAATAAAATAATAAATACTTTGTTACAATTTTTTTTATAATTGTTCGTTTGAAATCAAATTTTTATATCAACCCCTCTCTAATTTTGTATAGAGAGATGTACGTTTAATCAAAGACTTTTTGAGAAGTTACTTTTATAAAAAGTTCATATTTAAATATTTTTGTTGTTTTACTTACGCAAAAGGCGTTTGTATCTTGATTATGTAACTTTTCAAAACTTTTATGTAAATGTTATTTTTTCTTCTTCTTGATTTTGTTACCCCTTTTTATAGGTCGGCGTTTGAAAATTTTCAATATTTTTAATATTAGAGAAAAACACACTATGTGTGTGCACAAAATAATATTTAAAATTATAAAATATTTTCTCACAATGAGTTTCTTTTGAATTTTAAAATGCTAGCTTCCAAGCGATAATCACATAATCGCTTGAAACTCATTGTGAGAAAATATTTTATAATTTTAAATGTTTTTCATAATTTTATCATGAACAAAATAATATATTTACTTACAAATATTATAAGCTACATTGAAAATAGAGTTATAAAAACAATTTTATCTTTTTCTATCGAATTATTTAACCTATATTTTGATCACGTATGTTTCTTTCATAATGTCGGTGGATGAGTGGGTAACACGCTCGATTCCCGACAGTCATGAACCGGGATTGAATCCCACGTTAACATTTTGTTTAATATGTGAATAACCTTCACATATTATTCATTGTTTCAATTATCATGAACTAGGTTGCTCTTGTTTAGCGGTACCTATTAATGTGATTTTGAACCAGAGGTATGTTTCTTTTTTAAAAATAAATCAATATACTAGCCCTTATTGCGATGATAAAAATAATGAAAGAGGGCTAACTCATCAGTGGTAAACCCTTCCAGCGGTTTCGCCAGTTTAATCTACCATACCGCTGTTATATTGCTTTTTTTTTCGGTGTTCCTTTTATATTGATACTGAAGCTAGACTCATGAGGAAAGGGTATTTTAAATGAACTATGGAGATGAGCTTTGAGGACAGTATAAATACATAAAATGATAAAAGATACTTCGGCCAGTAAATCTTTTTTCAAGAATGGGTATTTGGCCAATTCTGGAATAATTAAAAATCAACGAGAATAGTTGATATTTATTCCGATAGATGGCGCAAGCCATCAGCAACTTTCAGTTGCACGATAAGGAGATGCCATTTTTTCATAATTTGACAAAGCGTTAAAAAAAAGAATAATATTTAACGCTTTGTCAAATGTTTTAATTTTTGTTCGCTTCTGATGAGAACAAAATATTTTTGTCGAAATGTCGAGGTAATAAAAGAAGATTTACTGGTCGAAGTATCTTTAATTTGAATAACTATGAATGCCGGCCAGGCAGCCTCTATCTTTACAATAAAATGATAAATATATAATATGCTTCGAGAGCAATTGCTCTTCCACAAATTACAAGTAAAATTATACTGGGAGGGTTCACCACTGATGAGCCAGGCTCTCCCATTAATTTTTTCATTGCAGTAAGGGCAGTAGAAATTTTTTATTTTTAAAAAAGAATCATACACGTCTATAATAGTTTCGAATTTTGATAACAGATGGCGCGCTAATGCATCATAATATAAAAGTACACCTATCCCCCGATTTACACGGTAGATACGTTTCTTAGAAAAACGTGTAAATCGAGGGATAGGTGTATATTAAACTGTCAAATCTGATTAGGTGTTCGCCCCCTCATGAATCAGAGCCTCCCAATATTCTTTTCAACATAGGTAGTATAGAGTAGAATATCGCATTTTAGTATAGTGCGATAAAAACAAAAAAAAAACTTATTTGGAAAACCGTGTAAAAGCGAAAACGTGTAAAACAAGTACCGTGTAAATCGGAGGATAGGTGTATACTGTAATGATAAAAAAAATGGGAAGGGGCCTGACTCATCAGTGGTAACTATGCAAAGTTGTGTCCATGAATGTAGGGGCAGTTAGAGAACGCTTGTACTGTACTCCCAGGTCATTACCATCAGTTTCTCAGGTCATTATTAATGGTCGACCATTATGGGATGTCATCTTATTTTTACATTTGGGATCATTTAGGGTCATTTACCATACTGTATAGAGTTATTTTTTACCTTTACCTCTTATTCTTCCGTAAATATTAACCTACCACATATGTTAATATTCAACTGTTTTTGTTTATATTTCATTATATAATTAAAAAGTCATATATTGGATCAAAATATAATTTATTTTACCAATATTTCAGTTGTCTGAACGCCAACCTTTATCAAGGTATTATAACATTTTTAATGTATGTCAACAACAAACTCAGCGCCACATAACGTCAATAGAATTTTTTTCTCCCCATTGAATATATATAAGCAAAAATATTTTTTAAACTTAATTCGATTGACGTTATGTGGCGCTGAATTTGTTGTTAAAACACATTAAAAATGTTATAACACCTTGATAAAGGTCGGTGTTCAGCCAACTGAAATATTGGTAAGATAAATGATATTTTGATCCAATATATGCCTTTTTAATTAAAGATTTATTTATGGATTGCTCTATTTTATAAACGATTTTATTGTATATACGGAATAGAGACAATATGTACGTACACGCTAAACGAAATTTTATATAAATAGCTTCATAATTTTTTTTAAATTTTGAAGATTTTCATTTCATTCCCCTTGTGAATCTAATGAAATCAAACCACCAAAATATTTCTTATGAAAACAATTCTCCATATGTTTTATTGTCAAAAGTAGTGAAAATTCAGGAACAATACATTGGCTTTCTACATATTCTGGAGAACAGCACAGTCAAAAAGACATAACATAGAATAGAGAGGGACCCAATTTGAGGAAAGGTCGATGTTATTCCCCACTTACTGTATATAACTGTTATGTTTACTTATGTTTACCTATCTGGGAGAATGTTGTATGGGATGAGTGTCCTTAATAAAGGCTTGTTGTTGTTGATGATGAAATCAAAACGCGCCATAGATTAAAGTATACCATAGCTCCAAAACCATTGTCTCCAATGTGGACGTTCCGAGTTTGTCATTGATAATGTTGTGGCTTTATCACCGACCCGAATCCGCCAGTTTGCGAAGGCTATCAATAGTTGGCGCTTAATTTTAGCGTCTATTTTGACGGGAGAGGTGGCCTTTAATTTTATAGATAAATATATTTACGATATGTATTTATTTATCAGCCAAGTAGATAAATATTATTTGCACAATCTCTCTATTGAACCGCCCATATCTCCATCACGTTTTGTTCTTCGCGATATGCCAGTCATCAATTACCCCATTGTGTGGAGTCCCCATTGGAGCCAGGTTTGATGGAGCGCAATGCATAATTGGCTCATTTAAATTTGCATAGCCTACCGTGGCAGGTATTCCCTAGGGATTGAATAGATGAGCCTATCTAGTCGCCCATATTCTATCTATGGAGTTTATGGATGCCAGGATACTATCTAGGGTATGAATTGGAATTCCCTTAGTCACCTTAAATAAGATTTTTTTAATAGCAAAGCGCCATCTCTCGGAATAAATATTGTCGCGGAGATAAATAAAGCAAGGGCAAATTTGGGGATAATTAATTTATTATAAGGGTGGATATTTACCTTTTAGTTCTCCAATAAAATTATATACAAGAGGTATTCATAGGGAGAAAGAGTCAGATGATAAAAACAACTTATCCTCAGGTAAAGATAATAATAATGAGCGTCGTCAGCCACCGAGGCGTCCCGTTTTCCTTATTTGCAGATAAGATTCCGAGAACCCCTCACACCTGTGGTCCCCCCCCCCCCCCCCCGGAGTCCAGCGATGATTGACAGGTGTCCCATCTGGATGGAGCTTCTTGACAATATGATATGGTTTAATAAAACATATTCGTTTCCCTCAGGTTTCTCTGAAAGTATAACATAAAATTTAAGCGATCAGGATTCTAATGGCTTATCAAATATTCTGACTTTTATATCCTTGAAAGAGAGATTCCTCAAATTGTTGGGAATTCTACCGACCAGGCTCGCCGACAAGACCTACTAAGAATAGTGAATTCAACATTTTGTTCGGACTATATATATCTACTCCCTTCTATAACAGCCTTTCCCTGGCCTGGGGAGTCTAACCTTTTCAGAACAACCTGGGGGGGGGCGTTCAGCACCTTGATACTTTGATATAATGCATTACGGCTTGTCTGCTTGCTACATTCATTTTTGAGCTCGGAAATCATACATTTCGGTTAGTATCCTGTGAAACCATATTTTCTCTCTAGTCAAAATAGAAGCCTAGCCTGGGGAATCTAACCTTTTTTAAAACAACCTTGGTGTCGTGCAGTACTTTGATATAGTGTATTGCGGCTTGTCTGATTGCTACATTCGTTTTTACGCTATAAATAATGCATTTTGGTTAGTATCCTGTATATAAAACCATATTTTCTCTCTAGTCAAAATAGTGGCCTGGCCTGGGGAATCTAACCTTTTTCAGAACAACCTTGGTGGCGTTCAGCACCTTATAACTTTGATATAGTGCATTGCGGCTTGTCTGATTGCTACATCCATTTTTGGATTCGAAAATAATTCCTTTTGGTTAGTAGCCGTATATAAAACCATATTTTCTCTCTAGTCAAAATAGTGGCCTGGCCTGGGGAATCTAACCTTTTTTAGAACAACCTTGGTGGCGTGCAGCACCTTAGTACTTTGATATAGTGCATTGCGGCTTGTCTGATTGCTACATCCATTTTTGGATTCGAAAATAATTCCTTTTGGTTAGTAGCCGTATATAAAACCATATTTTCTCTCTAGTCAAAATAGTGGCCTGGCCTGGGGAATCTAACCTTTTTTAGAACAACCTTGGTGGCGTGCAGCACCTTAGTACTTTGATATAGTGCATTGCGGCTTGTCTGATTGCTACATCCATTTTTGGATTCGAAAATAATTCCTTTTGGTTAGTAGCCGTATATAAAACCATATTTTCTCTCTAGCCAAAATAGTGGCATGGTCTGGGGAATCTAACCTTTTTTTAGAACAACCTTGGTGGCTTGCAGTACCTTGATACTTTGAAATAATGCATTGCGGCTTGTCTGCTTACTACATTGATTTTTGGGCTCGAAAATCATTCTTTTCGGTTAGTAGCCGTATATAAAACCATATTTTCTCTCTAGTCAAAATAGTGGCCTGGAGAATCTAACCTTTTTCAGAACAACCTTGGTGGCGTGCAGCACCATGGTACTTTGATATAGTGCATTGCGGCTTGTCTGATTGCTACAATCATTTTTACGCTCTAAAATAATGCATTTTGGTTAGTATCCTGTGAAACCATATTCTTTCTCTTTTTCTATAACAGCAGAACAATATTGTAGTGTGGTTTATTTGTTATTTACATAATTTCATGTTTTAGATTTCATCATATTTACATAGTATGGCTTGGTTTATAACATTGCTATATAAATGTACGTAGCTACTATCTTAGACCGTTGTTACCGTGAATAAAGTTTGTCTGTTATCAAAATTCGAAACTATTTTAAACGCGTAAGATTCTTTTTAAAATTAAACAATTTCTACTGCCCTTACTGCAATGGAAAAAATTAAAGAGAGGGCCTGGCTCATCAGTGGTGAACCCTCCCAGCGGTTTCGCCAGTTTAATCTACCATACCGCTGTTATATTGCATTTTTCGATCTTCCTTTTAAAGTGATACTGATGTTAGACGCTTGGAATGGGTATTTTAGAAGAACTATGGACATAAGCTTTGAGGACAGTACAATTATAAATATATGCTTCGAGCAATTGCTCTTTCGCAAATATCAAATTGTGTCTTTTATTTTATTATTTTAAAAAGAATCTTATGCGTTTAAAATAGTTTCGAATTTTGATAACAGATGGCGCGCTATTGCATCATTTTATAAAAGTTTGTCTGTGTTCACCTCTCCTGGTGACAATATTTCAACACGATAATATTTGATCAGAGATCTCCCATTGCCAGAGACAGAAGATTTATCTCACAAATACTCTTTTCACTGTTTAAGGAACAAAATATTCGTTTCCTACTAATTTGTCATTTGAAAATAATAAATATTAAAGGGAAGGAAATTTTGAGTAAATTGCTTTTGTATGTTTGTCTTTTTTTCTTCTTGACCTTTCTCTTTGTATATAACCAATTTGTTATGATGTTAGAAATGTATTGACGTAAATATCAATGACAATAACAAAAGTTACTATTTACGATTTAACACACAAAGTTGCAATATACTGGGGCCTACCGGAAGAGTAACTTGAACACAAAAAAAAACGTACACTCAAGAGTACAACACCAAACAAAAAAGTAAATAATAACTCACAATTTGTTAAATAAAAAAAATACTAAAAAAAACTCTGTACTTATCTTTATTTCTGCTTAGGTAGGGATCGGACCGGGGTTACACAGGTATGCGAGGAGATAGCCAGACACGGATATAGCACGCAGAGAACACTTTAAGCGTCTCCACACGATAATCCACCACTCTGTGTGTTTGGGATATCGTGTTATAGGATGTTAAAATAGTTAAAGAAAATAATATTGATATATGAGGAATGCTCATTCTTCTTTATCGCTATACAACAGACAGTAAACAATGTTGCATATGTAAATATACCAGAGATAATTATCACAGATTTTACTTATTTTAGAAATATATTTTATGATTATCTTTCTGACCTGATAAGAACAGGTTCCTAATATATCTTATTGTTTCTTGTTTTTAAATTTTATATCTTGTATAATATGTTTATAACTGTTTCTGTTTAAAAAAAAATGTAAATAGATGCAATTATACCTAGACGGGATATCGCGTTTTGTGTTTTGATATAAAATATCACATTTAAATTGAATTATCTAAACTTTTTTTTTCAATGTTAAATTTTTGATTAGTTTTCTTCTTAAATTATTATATTTAGAACATATATGTAAATATGATTTTTCTGCTTATTTTGATTATCTTGATGATTATGCTATGGAATTATTTGCTGGTCCTTTTTTGTACTAAATGGTATTGGTGATGCAGTCGTGGTAAAAATATTTTAAAAATAATAAAAAATAATAGTTTTGATCAGTATTTGCTTTAATTGAGTTAAAGGAATATAATAAAAAACATAGTTTGATAAAAGTAATGCCTGGCCTAAGGCAAGTAGAATAAGTAAAACAAAAGATTATTTATATAATGTACATTGAGCCGGCCAACAAGGAAAAAAACAACAATGAGTTTTTATATGCAAAGCGTGATCTCTGGCGGTCGATTTAACAGAGTATTTGGATCTATGAAATATAATTTTAAATAGAATAATATTTTAATATAACATATATATGTATATTACAATGTAAAAACAAATGTGTTTCGTTCTTCAAAAAAAGGTTTCCTTCAAGTTAACTAATGGACTAACAATTTTGTATTTCTTTTATTTACATATATATTGGTCTGTATAAAATAGATTTGTTATCGACTTATGTATTTTTTTTTTCTTTCAATCTTTATTTCCCCCTCTCTTTTTTTTTTTTTGTAACAAGTTTTTTTTTTCTCTCTTCTTTTAGCACCAAAAAATGTGGAATTTTATTCCCTAAATTTAATTTTAAATTACAATCGAGCAACACGGCGTATTTACAGATCGAATTGTATTGGATTCTATTTGAAAAGTTTTTTTTTTTTTTCAAACGAAAAGTGAAAAAAAGTTTTTTAAAACTTTAAAAAATCAATGTGAGGAAGCCATTCAAATAAATAGCACAAGAATCAGGAATGTATTTTATTGGCTGACTTCTAATCAACATTAAGTCGGCTGCTTTTTTTTTTTTTCGTTTGGTGTCGAATTGTCTTCGTCTGCGATAGATGGCTTGTCGTTTGACTTTATTTTCTTTACAGACGATTTATAAATATCGGCGCCATTAGAACTTACCTTATCGCAGCTTCTTCTGTGAATGTTTCGTCTGCCTTTTTTTTTTTTTTTTATTGTTCGTTTGGCTTTTAAAATAATCTTTTGGAGCCTTCTGTTTAGGGTTTTTTTTTTCTGATAATTAATTGTTTTGTGAGGTTAATCACTTAAACGATATGTAAATTAGTTCATTTAAGATAAACAACAATGCGTGTAAATTATTATTTTATTTTTTCGTTTTAAAGGTATAAAGATTATTACTGGCTCTGCTTTAATAAACAACTATAGCTTTTCTTGATTAATCAAGAATGGGTAATTGGCCAATTCTGGAATACTTAGAAATAAACGAAAATAGTTGATATTTATTCCGATAGATGGTGCAAGCCATCAGCAACTTTCAGTTGCACGATAAGGAGATACCTTTTTAATAACTATATTAAAGTTTTATACATTAATATATCATATTAGGAATTTGAGATTTAATTTTAAATTACTAAATTCGTTAAACGTTTTAATATAAAATAAACGATATAAAAAGTTCATAAGCGCCATAAAAAAATACAATAAAAGAATTTTGAGTCTCACGGAATTATTATGGCTCTTTTATTGTATTAATGAGTGTCATTTATGTGTTCTCTGCTATGTACACATTTTAATATTTATATAAAAGAGCGTATCTGGATCTGTAAAGAAAAAAAAAAACAAATTTTTATCAAAATATTTCGAGAGATTGTTCCCTCTTTATCAATTTATTGTCTCATTGTCAATTTATCTCTATCAATTTATCACAATTTTTTTTTTTTCACAATTACAGATCCAGGTACGCTTTTTTATATAAACTTAATTGATGGATTTTTTTTATTTATTTATTTATTTTCTAAATTTATTTATTGTTACAAAAGCACGAAGTCCAAAGGACTATTGTGCTGTGCTAGTATTATTTACATATATATGATTAATTATTTACACGATGGATTAGTAGTGTTTTGTAAATTATTGTACAAATAGTTCTAAACTTAACAAAGTTCTCATGAGAGTTTGAGTATATACACAAAGGCAATTTGGTAATGTTTCAAAGTATTTGCATACAATTTGATTAGTAATTGATGGATCGCCTTTTGACTCAAAATATTTTAATACTAGACGAATGGCCCGGGCAACTCCCGGGTTTTACCCGAGTGCGTATATATTTTAAAAACGTTTTAATTCAAATACTATTCGTTACAATTATAAATTGGCGCCATGGATGTCACTCTTGTGAAACGTCCCGTTCCAAACTGTGTGTTTTTAAAATGTTTTAATTAAAATACTATTCGTTACAATTATAAATTGGCGCCAATTTGTTTTTATACAACTTTATACAAATTTATTTTTATTCAAATATTAGTGCTTTATAATGGCTATCTCCTTGATGTTACCAATTTAAAAGTTTATTTTCTAATTTTTGATTGTATAAGAAACATATTTTCATTTAAGTATTGTACTTTATGAACGGAAAAATATGTCCAGGGTAGCCTAGTGGTCATGGCATCTGCCCGGTAAGCGGAAGGTCGTGGGTTCGATTCCCATCCCATGACACTTTTTTTATTTTATCCATTCTGACCAAAATCTATCCGTGAACTTCACACAGTGAACTTCACACAGACAGAATAAGGCAATTATATAAGTAGATGTTGTTGTATTGTTGTTGCTGTTACTTATTCCTTAATAGTATTTGGAGACTGTTGTTTATTTTTCGAACAGATCCCTATGCCTAAGTTTTGAGCGCGTTCCTGGTTTTTCTACGTGACGAACGGTACAGCATAAAGTGAGACAGATGTAGACATCATGGAGAAGAAAGAAGTGTGTTGTTAGTCTGAAGACCTGGAAGTACCACTCAGTGTGACTTCTTTTGGTCTCCTGACATGGAGTGTAGACTATGGAGAACAGAAAAGAAATTTAGCTCAGTCAAACAACCTAGCAAGGAATGATATAGGCATAGATGTCCTTACATCCCCTAAAATGAATCTGCATCATTATCAAATTGAACCAAATATCAGCGGGAAGAGAAAACTCAACGATCCGACTCTGCAAATCCACATGAGGGTGCGTCAAATGGAGGACAGACAATTGATATATTAGCCAGGGTGGCCCTACCAGGAGTTACCGACGTCCTGTACTACCTGTTTACATCCTCCTTCCACTTTGAGACTGTAGGATAGGATTTTGGGATGGTCATTTAAATATAATGATACTCTATATTGTGGCGAAAAAATAATTTATTAGTTAATTTTATTAATTTAGAGTTATAATCTATATTTTAATTATTCATTGAAAAAACAACAGAATATAAATATATTAGAATGTCACGGGTCAACTGTTTTTTTTTTTAAGGAGACAGAGGTTGTTCACACTTGGTTATCTCGTGTGTCTTCAATAAAAGTCACTGTAATATCTTTCAGATGTATTGTCTCAATCCCGATATACATGCTAAAAGTACAACTTCCTTAAGTTTTGTCCATGAGTGTATATTGGTTATCTCGTGTGTCTTTAATAAAAATCACTGTAATATCTTTCAGAGTTATTGTCTCAATCCCGATATACATGCTAAAAGGTACAACTTCCTTAAGTTTTGTCCATGAGTGTATATTGGTTATCTCGTGTGTCTTCAATAAAAGTCACTGTAATATCTTTCAGAGTTATTGTCTCAATCCCGATATACATGCTAAAAGGTACAACTTCCTTAAGTTTTGTCCATGAGTGTATATTGGTTATCTCGTGTGTCTTCAATAAAGGTCAGTGTAATATTTTTCAGAGTTATTGTCTCAATCCCCATATACAAGCTAAACGGTACAACTTCCTTAAGTTTTGTCCATGGGTGTATATTGGTTATCTCGTGTGTCTTCAATAAAGGTCAGTGTAATATATTTCAGAGTTATTGTCTCAATCCCCATATACATGCTAAAAGGTACAACTTCCTTAAGTTTTGTCCATGGGTGTATATTGGTTATCTCGTGTGTCTTCAATAAAGGTCAGTGTAATATATTTCAGAGTTATTGTCTCAATCCCCATATACATGCTAAAAGGTATAACTTCCTTAAGTTTTGTCCATGGGTGTATATTGGTTATCTCGTGTGTCTTCAATAAAGGTCACTGTAATATCTTTCAGAGTTATTGTCTCAATCCCCATATACATGCTAAAAGGTAAAACTTCCTTAAGTGTTGTCCATGAGTGTATATTGGTTATCTCGTGTGTCTTCAATAAAGGTCACTGTAATATCTTTCAGAGTTATTGTCTCAATCCCCATATACATGCTAAAAGGTACAACTTCCTTAAGTGTTGTCCATGAGTGTATATTGGTTATCTTGTGTGTCTTCAATAAAGGTCACTGTAATATCTTTCAGAGTTATTGTCTCAATCCCCATATACATGCTAAAAGGTACAACTTCCTTAAGTTTTGTCCATGAGTGTATATTGGTTATCTTGTGTGTCTTCAATAAAGGTCACTGTAATATCTTTCAGAGTTATTGTCTCAATCCCGATATATATGCTAAAAGGTACAACTTCCTTAAGTTTTGTCCATGAGTGTATATTGGTTATCTCGTGTGTCTTCAATAAAAATCACTGTAATATCTTTTAGAGTTATTGTTTCAATCCCGATATACATGCTAAAAGGTACAACTTCCTTAAGTTTTGTCCATGAGTGTATATTGGTTATCTCGTGTGTCTTCAATAAAAGTCACTGTAATATCTTTCAGAGTTATTGTCTCAATCCCGATATACATGCTAAAAGGTACAACTTCCTTAAGTTTTGTCCATGAGTGTATATTGGTTATCTCGTGTGTCTTCAATAAAAGTCACTGTAATATCTTTCAGAGTTATTGTCTCAATCCCGATATACATGCTAAAAGGTACAACTTCCTTAAGTTTTGTCCATGAGTGTATATTGGTTATCTCGTGTGTCTTCAATAAAGGTCAGTGTAATATTTTTCAGAGTTATTGTCTCAATCCCCATATACAAGCTAAACGGTACAACTTCCTTAAGTTTTGTCCATGGGTGTATATTGGTTATCTCGTGTGTCTTCAATAAAGGTCAGTGTAATATATTTCAGAGTTATTGTCTCAATCCCCATATACATGCTAAAAGGTACAACTTCCTTAAGTTTTGTCCATGGGTGTATATTGGTTATCTCGTGTGTCTTCAATAAAGGTCACTGTAATATCTTTCAGAGTTATTGTCTCAATCCCCATATACATGCTAAAAGGTAAAACTTCCTTAAGTGTTGTCCATGAGTGTATATTGGTTATCTTGTGTGTCTTCAATAAAGGTCACTGTAATATCTTTCAGAGTTATTGTCTCAATCCCCATATACATGCTAAAAGGTACAACTTCCTTAAGTTTTGTCCATGAGTGTATATTGGTTATCTTGTGTGTCTTCAATAAAGGTCACTGTAATATCTTTCAGAGTTATTGTCTCAATCCCGATATATATGCTAAAAGGTACAACTTCCTTAAGTTTTGTCCATGAGTGTATATTGGTTATCTCGTGTGTCTTCAATAAAAGTCACTGTAATATCTTTCAGAGTTATTGTCTCAATCCCGATATACATGCTAAAAGGTACAACTTCCTTAAGTTTTGTCCATGAGTGTATATTGGTTATCTCGTGTGTCTTCAATAAAGGTCACTGTAATATCTTTCAGAGTTATTGTCTCAATCCCCATATACATGCTAAAAGGTAAAACTTCCTTAAGTGTTGTCCATGAGTGTAGATTGGTTATCTTGTGTGTCTTCAATAAAGGTCACTGTAATATCTTTCAGAGTTATTGTCTCAATCCCCATATACATGCTAAAAGGTACAACTTCCTTAAGTTTTGTCCATGAGTGTATATTGGTTATCTTGTGTGTCTTCAATAAAGGTCACTGTAATATCTTTCAGAGTTATTGTCTCAATCCCGATATATATACTAAAAGGTACAACTTCCTTAAGTTTTGTCCATGAGTGTATATTGGTTATCTCGTGTGTCTTCAATAAAAATCACTGTAATATCTTTCAGAGTTATTGTCTCAATCCCGATATACATGCTAAAAGGTACAACTTCCTTAAGTTTTGTCCATGAGTGTATATTGGTTATCTCGTGTGTCTAAATAAAAGTCACTGTAATATCTTTCAGAGTTATTGTCTCAATCCCGATATACATGCTAAAAGGTACAACTTCCTTAAGTTTTGTCCATGAGTGTATATTGGTTATCTCGTGTGTCTTCAATAAAAGTCACTGTAATATCTTTCAGAGTTATTGTCTCAATCCCGATATACATGCTAAAAGGTACAACTTCCTTAAGTTTTGTCCATGAGTGTATATTGGTTATCTCGTGTGTCTTCAATAAAGGTCAGTGTAATATTTTTCAGAGTTATTGTCTCAATCCCCATATACAAGCTAAACGGTACAACTTCCTTAAGTTTTGTCCATGGGTGTATATTGGTTATCTCGTGTGTCTTCAATAAAAATCACTGTAATATCTTTCAGAGTTATTGTCTCAATCCCGATATACATGCTAAAAGGTACAACTTCCTTAAGTTTTGTCCATGGGTGTATATTGGTTATCTCGTGTGTCTTCAATAAAGGTCACTGTAATATCTTTCAGAGTTATTGTCTCAATCCCCATATACATGCTAAAAGGTAAAACTTCCTTAAGTGTTGTCCATGAGTGTATATTGGTTATCTTGTGTGTCTTCAATAAAGGTCACTGTAATATCTTTCAGAGTTATTGTCTCAATCCCGATATATATGCTAAAAGGTACAACTTCCTTAAGTTTTGTCCATGAGTGTATATTGGTTATCTCGTGTGTCTTCAATAAAAATCACTGTAATATCTTTCAGAGTTATTGTCTCAATCCCGATATACATGCTAAAAGGTACAACTTCCTTAAGTTTTGTCCATGAGTGTATATTGGTTATCTCGTGTGTCTTCAATAAAGGTCAGTGTAATATTTTTTAGAGTTATTGTCTCAATCCCCATATACAAGCTAAACGGTACAACTTCCTTAAGTTTTGTCCATGGGTGTATATTGGTTATCTCGTGTGTCTTCAATAAAGGTCAGTGTAATATATTTCAGAGTTATTGTCTCAATCCCCATATACATGCTAAAAGGTACAACTTCCTTAAGTTTTGTCCATGGGTGTATATTGGTTATCTCGTGTGTCTTCAATAAAGGTCACTGTAATATCTTTCAGAGTTATTGTCTCAATCCCCATATACATGCTAAAAGGTAAAACTTCCTTAAGTGTTGTCCATGAGTGTATATTGGTTATCTTGTGTGTCTTCAATAAAGGTCACTGTAATATCTTTCAGAGTTATTGTCTCAAACTCCATATACATGCTAAAAGGTACAACTTCCTTAAGTTTTGTCCATGAGTGTATATTGGTTATCTTGTGTGTCTTCAATAAAGGTCACTGTAATATCTTTCAGAGTTATTGTCTCAATCCCGATATATATGCTAAAAGGTACAACTTCCTTAAGTTTTGTCCATGAGTGTATATTGGTTATCTCGTGTGCCTTCAATAAAGGTCACTGTGATATCTTTCAGAGTTATTGTCTGAATCCCGATATACATGCTAAAAGGTACAACTTCCTTAAGTTTTGTCCATGAGTGTATATTGGTTATCTCGTGTGCCTTCAATAAAGGTCACTGTGATATCTTTCAGAGTTATTGTCTGAATCCCGATATACATGGTAAAAGGTACAACTTCCTTAAGTTTTGTCCATGAGTGTAGAAGTAAAT
The DNA here is from genome assembly GCA_030710605.1 of Cordylochernes scorpioides. Taxonomy (NCBI): domain Eukaryota; kingdom Metazoa; phylum Arthropoda; class Arachnida; order Pseudoscorpiones; family Chernetidae; genus Cordylochernes; species Cordylochernes scorpioides. Next base: position 49,241,671 of record CP092884.1, read on the forward strand.
AACTACAAAATAATATATCTTTGTATACAAAATAATAATTTTACGTATTATATGCAAGAATCTATAATTCGAAATTTCAAAGGTTATCAAAAATAGGTTTAATAAAAATATATATCTATTATATATATATAATTTACAATTTTTTTCTTCTGACCGGCGCCCATTTAATGTTTTCTATATTATATAAATATTTAAAATGTGTTACTATATTTCCCCCAAACAATTTTTAAATAGTGAATTCCCATTAATTTTCCTGAAATCCATTTAGTAAATTATAAAAGGAGTTTTTTATGTTTGAAAAGTGGCCAAATAGTTTTCATTTATGTTTATAAAAGTTTCAAAAGAATTTATTTTTCGCTTTAAAAAAAGAGAAACATAAAAGATACATTTAATATTGTATAAAATGTTTCATATTTTTAAACAAACAATCACTTTTAAATGTGTGTATATTGTTAGAATAAAGAATAAGTTGAGAATAAAGAATTGTGTATGTTAAATTTATAAATTTAATTTACTAATATTTTTGTTATGAAAATATATTTTGCGGAAGAGCTTTGCTCGATGCAATACCTTGAAATTATATGTATGTTCCTCTACAGACCTATAAGCTTATGTCCATAGTTCACTAAACACCCCTAAGCTGCCTTCCATAGAAAATACAGAGTATATTCCAAACTAATCCAATACAATAGTAGAGCGGTCTAGAGATTAATTTGGCGAAACCGCTGAGAGGGTTCACTACTGATGAGCCAAGCCCTCTCATTCAATAACTCATATCATTGCAGTAAGGTCTGTAGAGATAATATTTGATGATATTTAAAAGAAACGCATTGCCAGTAAATTTATTTGTGTAAAATTGTAAAAGAATTGTTTATTTTTAAAATAGAGCAATCCATAGATAAATATTTAATTAAAAAGACATATATTGGATCAAAAAATCATTTATTTTACCAATATTTCAGTTGGCTGAACGCCAACCTTTATCAAGGTGTTATAACATTTTAAAGTGTGTTAACAACAAACTCAGCGCCAAATAACGTCAACAGCATTAAGTTTTTTAAAATATTTTGTTATATTCAATAGGGAGAAAAACTTAATGCTTTTGACGTTATGTGGCGCTGAGTTTGTTGTTTACACACATTAATATGTTATAATACCTTGATAAAGGTTGGCGTTCAGCCAACTGAAATATTGGTAAAATAAATGATATTTTGATCCAATATATGTCTTTTTAATTAAAGAATTGTGTATTTTAAATTCCACTCTATTAAATTTTCTTCACACTTATATATTTCAGTTGCACGAACAGGAAATGCATTTTTTCTTAAATATATTTAATTATAAGGCATATATAAAACGCGCCATCTATATATATAGGAAATGGAAGTATTAAAGCACGATTGGCTCATCAGTAGGAAACCCTCCCAGCAGTTTCGCCAATTTAATCCAACAGACAGCTTCTTTAGAGCTCTAATACTGTATTGGATCATTCTGCCTATATGGGGGGATCGGTGGAAGGCTGGTTAAACCGTTTGGTTTACGACCACTACGACCCGGGTTCGATCCCCGCATTGGACACTTTTTTCTGTTTAAAAAAAAAAATGCTCCAATGGCCCCCCGATTCTCGCAAAAGTCCAACCCCACCAGCGAGTGCAAGTAACCAAACGGGGCTCTGGCACATTTGTAAGTGCAAAGTCGAACTGCTTTTCACATGTGTAGACATGTGGTGCGCTTACAGTAAAAAGCAGTCGCTAACTACCCACCATGATTATCATGGCCTGTACCACGTGTACTAGGGATAAGCAAAAAAAAAAAAAAAATTCTGCCTATACGATTATATGCTGCACTGAAGGGTGGAATCTCAGAAATATGGTATTTAAGTAAACTATGGACATAGGTTTTCAGAACAGTAATATTAAATATAAATATTTTGTTTCGAGCAATGTTCTTCCGCAAACAATAAGGATAAGTTAGGTATAAATTAATATAAAGCAATAACACGCCTTCTATACTTATAAAATGCAAGGATTTAAAAGCACGAATGTTTCTTTTACACATAATACAAACTTCTACTGTCCTTACTGCGATGAAAAAATATTAAAGACAGGTGAAGATTTTATTCACTTTTTCCTTCACTAAAAACATATTAACGCAAACTTGGCCTTAAATTAACTCAAAGAAATAACGCGCCATCTATACATATGAAATGAACGGATTTAAAAGTACGAATGTTTCTTTTATACATAATACAAACATCTATATTAGAATGTAATTCTACTGTCCTATAAGCTTATGTCCATAGTTTTCTTTAAAACCATTTCTGAGATTCCATCCTTCAGTGCTGCGTATATAGGCAGAATCGTCCAATACAGTATTAGAGCTCTGAGAAGCGGTCTGGTGGATTAAATTGGCGAAACCGCTGGGAGGGTTCACCACTGACGAGCCAAGCCCTCCCAATATATTTTTTCATCGCAGTAAGGACAGTAGAAGTTCGTTTTATGATTTTATGATTTTATATGTATTGGCCTTAAATACCCATTTCTTGTTTTCTCAGGAAGCCTCTAGGACCAAATTGTAATCGTTTTTATTTGTAAGATGCATGACATTTTTTCTCTTTTTCTTGATTTTTCACACATATATAACTTAGAATCGTAAGAGAATGGTATTTACTAGTATTGGTATGCTTGTTATATAAAAATATTATTTAATTTAAAATTATATTTCATAGATTCCTCTGTTATATCGACCGCCAGAGGTCACGCTTCCCCTATAAAAACTCATTGTTGTTGTTTCCCGTTGGCCAGCTCAAACCTTTTGTACATTATGTAAATAAGATTTCCATTTGTTTATTCTTACGCCTTAAGCGAGGCAGTACTTTTATCAAATTATGTTTTTTTTTATATATTTCTTTATCTCAATTAAAGCTATTTCTAATCTTTACCATTTTTATTATACTTTCAAGATTTTAACCAAGACTGCATTACCATAGGATAATTCTCGAGATAATCAAAATCATTAGAAAATCTGTTTTTTTTTTATAACATGTATATACCAAAAAAGGCACCTCTCCCTTTAAATAAGCATTAGAACAATGCATCTTGTGTAAATCCTCCCAGTAAAAATCTTAAAAGGTAGTGATGAAAAATGAGCTATACAACACCAGTTTAGGAAAATTCAGACAAACAAAGATTAACCAAATATAAACATGATATAACATCATAGTCACATGTAAGATAGACTAATTTTCTATGTTGATATAGTAGCCAATCCCCCTCGTGAAAGAATTTTCAAAAATGGTATTAAAAAAGAATTCAGAATTTGATATAAAAAAAGTGGGGCAGGTGAAGGTGCACACAATCAATTTAGCAACAATTTAAAACAATGAAAATCACCCAGCAAGGAGGTGATGAATCGCATGGGGACATTTTGACAGTAATTTCAAGACAAACACAAGGCAATCTATCATTTTAAAAACTTTCAGGAACTTCGTAATTATACGATTTTTATTGAGCTCGCTTCCTCTACTCTGTGACTATACAGTGTTACCGGATTTATATAGAATTTAACTCGCACTCTGTGATATA
>CP092884.1:49245354-49425282 GCA_030710605.1 Cordylochernes scorpioides
CCTTAAATTGACCAAACCCTGAGGTTGAGAGTGGTTGAATAAAAGATGATAAATATCAGAGCTACAACCATAAATATGAAATGATCCATTATAAAAAACACTTTACAAATAAAATGAAAATTTATAATACAATATAATATAATGCGGCTTATGATTGTAAAACGACATTTGAAATACTATCCCGCATGTGTTTCTTTTGAACGAAAAATCAAAATTTATTTTAAGGAGAAATAACGATTATTTCTAACCTTTGGGATGAGGTATGAAAGGATAAATTGTGAAGAGTAATGATAAACGGAAAAATAAAAGTGTCCAGGGATGGGATTGCTATGGTTCGTACTGTAATGAGAAAAGTTTGATTACAATAAGTACAATGTCAATTTTTTTTCTCTCTCCAAGATGTATCTTTATATAGATTTTTTCTATTCTTTTAGCTCGAATTTATATAAGTTTATAGTTATATAAGATAGCCTAACACAATAGGGAGAAAAACTATAGACCAAATTGGCGAAACTGCTGGGAGGGTTCAATACTGATGAGTGAGATTCACCCTAAATTTTTCTCATTGTAGTAAGGTCAGCAAACCGGAGCTTTTTATGTCTTATAATAGGTTTCGCTTCGTGACAGAGAGGTCAACCCTCATAGATTCCCTCCTTTAAATCCTATTTATATACTTCGTTTGAAATTATGCAACATATTAAACACTCATGGACAAAACTTAATGAACTGGAAAGTATTTGATGTCGCCGGTTCTCTATTTTTTTTTTTTAAGGAGACAGTGACAATTTAGTTCACCCACACACACTTGGTTATCTTGTGTTTCTTCAATAAAGGTCACTGTAATATTTTTCAGAGTTATGGTCTGAATCCCGATATACATGATAAAAAGTACAACTACCTTAAGTTTTGTTCATGAGTGTATTTTCTCCCCCTTTTCTCATCAAGATTTCTTGTCTACTCCTTGTATCGAAATTGGTACCCATCCCTTTAAAAATGCGTTTAAAAATGCATTTGGTTTATTATACCAGTACAAAATGATTAAAAGGAACAGGTGCCACTTTTGGTACATTTATTTATTACATATACCTTTGGCACCTCTCCCTTTAAAATGCATTAAAACAATGAATTAGGTTAGCACCCCAGTACAAAACGTAGAGCATTAGAAACTTTTTTTCTGAAGAAAATTTGCTTCAATTGTCGCCTATCTTTTCAAAAGTCCAAACCCTACCAATAAGTGCAAGTTATCAAAGGAGGCTTTAGCATACCTGTAAGTGTAAAAGTCAAACTGCTTTCCCGAATATGCCGATATGTGGTGTACTATCATGATTATCATGGCCTATATCACGTGCACTAAGGATAATTTAAACTTTGAAATCTTCTCTTCATTCAATATTACGATTTTCAGAATTGGCCTAATCACGCAATCTTTTTAAAGGCCTGAAAGTCTGGCTACGAAAGGACTCATCCACCAAATGACCATGGAAAGATTCCAAGAACAATAATCCATCCCAGCTAGTTCATCTAACATATGGAAATTTGCCCTCCATCCATATTTCATGTCTGCCATTACTTCCAGATGGCACCTCTTCAACCCTGATCTCTTCTATACGCCTCCCTGTCTATTACTCGTACTTCGTTAAACGTATATGTAAATAAGTCGTCATCAGTATTTATCACAATTATGCAAATTGACCTCAATTTGAAAATTGCCCCACATTCCTATTGTGTTATTTATTTTTTCGAATTGAAATATGAATATTATCTAGGGATAAGTTTCTTGTAGATGTACACTCCATAGACAAAACTTAAGGAAGTTGTGCCTTTTACCATGTATATCGGGATTCAGACAATAACTCTGAAAGATATTACAGTGACCTTTATTGAAGACACACGAGATAACCAATATTCACTCATGGACAAAACTTAAGGAAGTTGTGCCTTTTAGCATGTATATCGGGATTGAGACAATAACTCTGAAAGATATTACAGTGACCTTTATTGAAGACACACGAGATAACCAATATTCACTCATTGACAAAACTTATGGAAGTTGTACCTTTTAGCATGTATATCGGGATTCAGACAATAACTCTGAAAGATATTACAGTGACCTTTATTGAAGATACACGAGATAACCAATATACACTCATGGACAAAACTTGAGGAAGTTGTACCTTTCAGCATGTATATCGGGATTCAGATAATAACTCTGAAATATATTACAGTGACCTTTATTGAAGACACACGAGATAACCAATATTCACTCATGGACAAAACTTGAGGAAGTTGTACCTTTCAGCATATTTACACAAGTTTGGCCTTAAATACCTATTTCTTGATTTCTCAAGAAGCCTCTGGGACCAAAATATTTCTGGTCGTAGAGGTACAGCCTGCACTAAGCTGATGAGGGCCAATAGCCCGAAGAGCGTTTGTGTTGAATTAAGTTAAATAAACGTTTAGTTCATTTTTGCTCCACTAGATGGCGCTCTGGCATTTAAAATTCTTACATGAACATTTCAGGATATACCTTTTCTGTTTTTAATATCAATACATGACCATTTTTATATTTTAAAAAAATCCATAATTTTAATTATAAGGTAATACCATGTCACATTTATATATAATAAATGTACCTATTGAGTGCGAATGTTTCTTTTACACATAAATAAAACCTTCTATTGTCCTTAATACGGATGATAAAATACTGAGAGGGCTTGATTCATCAGTGGTCAACCCTCCCAGCGGTTTCGCCAGTTTAATCATCCAGACCGCTCTACTAGTGTATTTTGCTATTCTGTTGGTGGTAGTGTCTTGTCCATGGAGAAGGTCAGATCGGTCCATGCACCCTGATCATAATACCAGTCAACTGAAGTGACTTGTCCGTATGGATTTCCTCTTCTGGATTGATGTCTGCCATATAGAGGGTTGCAAGGATGGCCTGGTGTAAATGGTCCGGAGTGAGTTGGGTGTTGGGACAGTTATTACAGTTCCTGTAGGATCTAGTCATGTCTGGGTTTATCTTCATTCCTTTAAAATGTCCTGTTCTGATTCTTGAAATTGTTGTTGTTAATTCTCTGTTTAAAAATGTTATTCTGTTTATATATCCCCCCAATAGTTCTGTAGATATTCTTGGTGAAAGTATTGAAGAAAAACTATGGACACGCATATATACGTTTTGTAAGGTCAGTAATTGAGTATGCAAATTACATATAACAGCTCACAGTTGTACCTTTTGGTTTTGTTATCTCCCGAGTGGTGAAGTTTATTTCCCTAACCCCTAAAAAGTAAAAGACTTAGAGTGAAATCACTTAGCTACTCAGGGCGCCGCCAACTTAAGTGCCTTTACGTGTCAGCTTTGTCACCTTGTCTACAGGGGAGCAATATCAGGGGAATAGGAAGGAGCTATCTACCAAAGCTTTTTTTTACCCTCTAATTTCTTAATGTGTTTCTTTATATATATAAAGTCGTGAGTTGACTCGGTGATATGTTGTTTTTTAGAGTTTTTTGTGGGTTTTTATTTTCGTTCATTAATATCGCTATCTCAAATTTCAACATTTCTTCTCTCTATATCTCTTTTCATATTTGCATATTCATATAATTATCATTATATAATCATATTTCCCACACACAAAGCTTTATTAAGACCAACGGTCTTATACAGATTCACCACAGGAAGAAATAATAGATGGAGCTCCTATACTCTAGGCAGCACAGAACCCAACAACAGCCTCCAGAGTCTTATACAGATTCACTACAGAAAGGAAGCATAGATAGAACTCCTATACTCCAGGCAGCACAGAACCCAACAACAACCTCCAGGGTCTTATACAGATTCACCACAGGAAGGAAACATAGATGGAGCTCCTTTTCTCCAGGCAGCACAGAACCCAACAACAACCTCCAGGGTCTTATACAGATTCACCACAGGAAGGAAACATAGATGGAGCTCCTATACTCAAGGCAGCACAGAACCCAACAACAACCTCCAGGGTCTTATACAGATTCACCACAGGAAGGAAACATAGATGGAGCTCCTATACTCAAGGCAGCACAGAACCCAACAACAGCCTCCAGGGTCTTATACAGATTCACCACAGGAAGGAAACATAGATGGAGCTCCTATACTCCAGGCAGCGCAGAACCCAACAACAACCTCCAGGGTCTTATACAGATTCACCACAGGAAGGAAACATAGATGGAGCTCCTATACTCCAGGCAGCACAAAACCCAACAACAACCTCCAGGGTCTTATACAGATTCACCACAGGAAGGAAACATAGATGGAGCTCCTATACTCCAGGCAGCGCAGAACCCAACAACAACCTCCAGGGTCTTATACAGATTCACCACAGGAAGGAAACATAGATGGAGCTCCTATACTCCAGGCAGCACAGAACCCAACAACAGCCTCCAGGGTCTTATACAGATTCACCACAGGAAGGAAACCTAGATGGAGCTCCTATACTCCAGGCAGCGCAGAACCCAACAACAGCCTCCAGGGTCTTATACAGATTCACCACAGGAAGAAAGCATAGATGGAGCTCCTATACTCCAGGCAGCACAGAACCCAACAACAGCCTCCAAGGTCTTATACAGATTCACCACAGGAAGGAAGCATAGATGGAGCTCCTATACTCCAGGCAGCACAGAACCCAACAACAGCCTCCAAGGTCTTATACAGATTCACCACAGGAAGGAAGCATAGATGGAGCTCCTTTACTCCAGGCAGCACAGAACCCAACAACAGCCTCCAAGGTCTTATACAGATTCACCACAGGAAGGAAGCATAGATGGAGCTCCTTTACTCCAGGCAGCACAGAACCCAACAACAGCCTCCAAGGTCTTATACAGATTCACCACAGGAAGGAAGCATAGATGGAGCTCCTATACTCCAGGCAGCACAGAACCCAACAACAGCCTCCAAGGTCTTATACAGATTCACCACAGGAAGGAAGCATAGATGGAGCTCCTTTACTCCAGGCAGCACAGAACCCAACAACAGCCTCCAGGGTCTTATACAGATTCACCACAGGAAGGAAACCTAGATGGAGCTCCTATACTCCAGGCAGCGCAGAACCCAACAACAGCCTCCAGGGTCTTATACAGATTCACCACAGGAAGAAAGCATAGATGGAGCTCCTATACTCCAGGCAGCACAGAACCCAACAACAGCCTCCAAGGTCTTATACAGATTCACCACAGGAAGGAAGCATAGATGGAGCTCCTATACTCCAGGCAGCGCAGAACCCAACAACTGCCTCCAGGGTCTTATACAGATTCACCACAGGAAGGAAGCATAGATGGAGCTCCTATACTCCAGGCAGCGCAGAACCCAACAACAGCCTCCAGGGTCTTATACAGATTCACCACAGGAAGGAAGCATAGATGGAGCTCCTATACTCCAGGCAGCGCAGAACCCAACAACAGCCTCCAGGGTCTTATACAGATTCACCACAGGAAGGAAGCATAGATGGAGCTCCTATACTCCAGGCAGCGCAGAACCCAACAACAGCCTCCAGGGTCTTATACAGATTCACCACAGGAAGGAAGCATAGATGGAGCTCCTATACTCCAGGCAGCGCAGAACCCAACAACAGCCTCCAGGGTCTTATACAGATTCACCACAGGAAGGAAGCATAGATGGAGCTCCTATACTCCAGGCAGCGCAGAACCCAACAACAGCCTCCAGGGTCTTATACAGATTCACCACAGGAAGGAAGCATAGATGGAGCTCCTATACTCCAGGCAGCGCAGAACCCAACAACAGCCTCCAGGGTCTTATACAGATTCACCACAGGAAGGAAGCATAGATGGAGCTCCTTTACTCCAGGCAGCACAGAACCCAACAACAGCCTCCAGGGTCTTATACAGATTCACCACAGGAAGGAAGCATAGATAGAGCTCCTTTACTCCAGGCAGCACAGAACCCAACAACAGCCTCCAGGGTCTTATACAGATTCACCACAGGAAGGAAGCATAGATGGAGCTCCTATACTCCAGGCAGCGCAGAACCCAACAACAGCCTCCAGGGTCTTATACAGATTCACCACAGGAAGGAAGCATAGATAGAGCTCCTTTACTCCAGGCAGCACAGAACCCAACAACAGCCTCCAGGGTCTTATACAGATTCACCACAGGAAGGAAGCATAGATAGAGCTCCTTTACTCCAGGCAGCACAGAACCCAACAACAGCCTCCAGGGTCTTATACAGATTCACCACAGGAAGAAATAATAGATGGAGCTCCTATACTCCAGGCAGCACAGAACCCGACAACAGCCTTCTGGTCCGACGCATGTCCAATGGACACACGTTCCTTCGTGCATACGTCATGGTTAGCGAATCACTGTAAAGACGAGTGTGGAATGAGCCGCGTTCTAGTCTTCACTTTCCTCATCCAAATATATAATCATATATATTCAATATTGATTTTTTCATATAATCAATAAGGAATTAAGGGTTTGTTTTCTTTTCTCATTTATTTTTATTTCTCGAGCTTTCGAGTTAACATCCCCTTCAATACGGAGATCCAGAAGTACAATCTCCAGCCAATCATAACACGCCATGAGGCGTGAAGGGCATTGCTTGGTGTTTATATTTTGATAATTAAGAATGATATTTGTATAAATTGTTTATTACATTTTATACTGATATTTTTACATCACCACGTTGTTTAGATTCTACATCTTATTCTTGTTGTTTATAAAATGATGATATATATTTATTCACAGATTAATAGGATATATATATTTAGGTCCAAACATCTCCCTATTTTTTAAAACAAAAAGATAGTGTATATGAGATAAACCCGAAAGTTCGAGAAATAAAAGAAATAAGAAACCAAAACCTTGATTTCTTATTGAATATGTAAATAGGTAAAAGAAAGGAAGAATCTTTATTATTCAATATTATGATGCATTAGCGCGCCATCTGTTATCAAAATTCGAAACTATTATAGACGTGTATGATTCTTTTTTAAAATAAAACAAATTCTACTCCCCTTACTGCAATGAAAAATTTAATGGGAGGGCCTGGTTCATCAGTGTTGAACCCTCTCAGCGGTTTCGCCAGTATATAACAGCGGCATGGTAGATTAAACTGGCGAAACCGCTGGGAAGGTTCACCACTGATGAGTCAGGCCCTCCCATTAATTTTTCCATTGCAGTAAGGACAGTAGATATTGTTTTGTTTTTAAAAGAATCATACGCGTCTATGATAGTTTAGAATTTTGATATATGTACATTATTAAATTTATATTATGATGCATTATGGTAGATAAAACTGGCGAAACCGCTGGGAGGGTTCACCACTAATGAGCCAGACCCTCCCATAAATTTTTTCCATTGCAGTAAGGACAGTAGAAATTGTTTAATTTTCAAAAGAATCTTACGCGTCTATAATAGTTTTGAATTTTCATTTAATATTGTGTTTTAATCTTATATAATCTCATATGTACATTGTAATAAGGTAGGTTCAATCTCTCTCTCTCTCTCTCTCTCTCATTATGGGAACAGGAAAATTCTGTACCAATTCCTCAGCGATGCAATTGAGCACGTTGGGGACAAAACCCCCTTTATAATCACGGGTCTTTCCGAACTCAGGGCGGCCTTGAACATTTGACATTATCCAGACATCTCTTCAGAGAAGGCTCATGTCTGATGTAAATAAACATATATGTATTTTTATGTAACTTTAAATTTGGCACTATATAATATTATATGAACGATTAATAAATCAGTTTTAATCTCAATCTCTCTCTCTCTCACAGTTAATTTTTTTTTTCATTTGAACTTTTTTTTCTGTTTTTCAGAAAGATTACGAGATATTTTTGTTGTTGTTTTTGTTGTTAGATGAATAATTACTGTAATTAGAACGATAAAAAAAAAAACGATTTACAAAAAAGGTTTTTTACTCTGGAAGATATCTTGAAACAAACTTCCTTTTTTCATATTTTTCAAATATATACCTGGTACACATGCTATGTTAATCACATAAATAAGATAAATATAAAATATAACGAAAAAAATTAAGTTCAAAAACTGTTGTTTTGGGCCCGTTGTTTTGTCAATAATCCACTCCTCGGAGCTCCCTTGGTACCAGTTTTATTTATAACCAGTCCCGGAACATAAGGAGAACATCACACATAGCCAGACGCGGAGTAACTTTCCCCGCTCGCAGCCAAAACCAAAACCAAACTGCCGGGTTCTAGTCTCGGCCGGTTCCCGCCGCCAGGCGCGAAGTGGGGTAAGGGCCCTCAACCCTCAACAAAAACGGACATAAAAAATATACCCTAATTACAAACAGGATACAGCATGTTATAGACTCACATAAAAATTAACAATTCGTTTCTATTTTTATTTATGCAAATAATAAAGCTTTCGAACAAATCTTCATCATTATTAATAGTAGGAGGAGTAGTACATACGTGATACAAGCCATAGTAATCATGGTTGGGTAGAAGTTGGTAACTAATTTTACTGTTAGTGCACCACATGTCTTCATATGTAGAAAGCAGTTTGACTTGAGCACTTCCAAGTGTGTCAGAATCCCGTTTAGTTACTTACACTCACTGGTGAGGTTGGACTTTTGCAAGAATAGAAAGCCATTGAAGCAATTTGGTTTACTTACAAAAAAAAGTGTCCAATGAGGAATTCGATCCAAGCATCGTGGCTGTGGAAAATCAACAGTTTATACCATTCCTCCATCAACACCCTTTTAACATATCTAATATGATTCAGTATGGTAGATTAAACTGCCGAAACCGCTGGGAGGGTTCACCACTGATGAGCCAGGCCCTTCCATTAATTTATCGTTACACAGTACACCTATCCCCCCGATTTACACGGTACTAGTTTTACACGTTTTCGCTTTTACACGGTTTTCCAAATAAGTTTTTTTTTTTGTTTTGTTTTTATCGCACTATGCTAAATACTACTGTGATTGAACACATGCGCTGTGTACACATCTCACGAGGAATCCCGAGCTTATGTGCTGACTACATATTTTAACCTGTCAATGCATTTTATTTCTGTGTACACCTATCCCCCGATTTACACGTTTTTCTCAGGAACGTATCTACCGTGTAAATCGGGGGATAGGTGTATTTTACACAGTTGCTGATGGTTTGCGCCATCTATCGGAATAAATATCAACTATTCATTGATTTTTTAATTATTTCATAATTGGCCAAATACCCATTCTTGATTAATCAAGAAAAGCTAACCACGTACACGTTTCGGGCTGTTTGGTCCTCATCAGCGTAGTGCAATCGTTACACAGTAAGGATAGTAGAAAATTATTTTATTTTTAATAGAAACATACGCTTCGAAAATAGCTTAAATTTCTTATAATTCAGCCTTCCACATTCATCTGGTATTTTTCAACACTTTCTTCAAATTTTCTTTTCATTAAACTCTCTATGTAAATAAAGAAATTTTCTCTGACTTGAAAAAGTAATACAATTCTATATATGTAAAAAATAGTACAAATGTAATATTGTACTGGGATACGGTGCATAAATTATGAAAAAGGCATCTCCTTATAGTGCAACTGAAAGTTGCTGATGGCGTATTAGCTTTTCTTAATTAATCAAGAATGGGTATTTGACCAATTCTGGAATAATTAAAAATCAACGAGAATAGTTGATATTTATTCCGATAGATGGCGCAAGCCATCAGCAACTTTCAGTTGCACGATAAGGAGATGCCTTTTTCTTAATTCTATATGTTTCTATGAAAAATAGAAACTCTTCGGCCACAGTTAGAGTTTTTTATTTTCTCAACGTTTCGACAAAAATATTTTGTCTTCGTAAGGAGAAGTAAATAAAAATAAAGCATTTGGCAAGGCGTTTTCTCCTTACGAAGACAAAATAAAACTCTAACTGACCGAAGTGTCTATTTTTGCATATAAATATGAATACCGGTCAGGCAGCCTCTATATTCAGGATTAATCTATATGTGTAAAAAAATGATATAAAAAATGATATAAAAAAGCCAGGTGTTTATATTAAAAATAAAGATATGTCTTTTTTTTTTGTTTTTAATTCTATATTAGTGTATAGTGTATATATAGTGTATACAAAAATGTAATGCCTCGATAAAGGTTGGCGTTCAGCCAGCCGAAATATTGGCAAAATAAATATTTTATTAAATCCAATATATGCCTTTTTATTATCTAATGAATTAAGTATGGATTGCTCTATTTTCAAAATTCTATATATATAATCAGATTTCAAATTTCAAGAGTACAGCAAGTTTTAAGGATTAAAAAAAAATCGCAATAAAAAGCGGGAAAAAAAAGGTGGTATAAAAGAAAGTAGTGTTAACAAGCAGAAGACAATATTGGGTCACGTGACAACGTCAATGAAGCAGAAAGAACAAGTTCCCTCCAATTAGGGAAGATCTGGTTACCCGGAAGTGACGTCACTTGGGACCACACTGCCATGTAAATGACCGCAGCGCCCCTAGTGACAACTCAGCAACACGCTTCGACGACGTTAATTTGAGAACATGTTGACTTTTGGTAGTTTTTTTTACCTTTCTCCCAACACCTTTCTGTTTAACCAAATTGGCAGAAAGATGCGATGTTAGCATTCCTTTTTAGTTTGTCTGAAGAGATATGTGGAGATGTTGGTATATTTATTCATAAATTTGTTATTCGAAGAATTTTGTCAAGTGGAAAATTAGGGAAGACCAACTTCGGGATGAGACAGCAATTTATTTAACCCTTAGTTACTCGCGCCAATTTTACCGACGTTGGTACTCGCGCGGGGTCTCGCAGACCCCAATATTCTACAATGAATAAAATACTTGAAAAATAAAATATAGATATAATTGTTGCTTTCAGCCGAAAGAATACAGTCTTTAGTTTACAAATATATCAATTCATTATAAAAATTACACTATTAATTATTTTTATCTGATAAAATTGGTAATACGGCAAAAATTCTAAACTATCAATATATACAAACAATTTCCTTAAAATTATAAATGAAAATCTAAATTATTCTTGTGCACAATTACTGCAAAGTGTTGTTGAGTGTTCAGTATAAATGTGCTTAGCGCATTTAGCACATATATAATATGGATTTTCGGTCTTTGTATCGATCACAAAATCGGTAACCCCTCCGTTTCGCTGTCGATGACTCTGGCTTATTTTCTTCCTAAGGAAACAAGAACTTATTTATTTATTTCAGACGAATATCTTCAAAGACAGGTGTATAGCCTTCTTAATCTGTATCCTTGAAGATGAGAGAACCATAGTTTGGTGACTTAGTTGTCTTGATTCATTTGGCTCATTCATTGAGGATTATCATGAGAAAATTATTTATTTCAGACAAATATGTTCAAATACAGGCGTAGAGTCTTCTCAAACAGTATCCTTCAAGATGAGATATCCATAGTCTGGTGACTTAGTTGTCTTGGTTCTGTTGGCTCATTCATTGAGGATTATCGTGAGAAGATTATTTATTTCAGACGATTATGTACAAAGACTGATGTACCTCCTTAATCAGGTTATTACAAGATGATCAATCCATAGTAAGATGGTAAGACTTAGTTGTCTTTGTTCTGTTGGGTCATTCATTGAGGGTTTTCGTGGGAAAATGATATGATGGTTTCCACTTGCTTTCTAAATACCATTTACCTAATGGTATGTTTATCCGACTTTAGAAGCTATTTCCAACTTGAAAGAAGTGTAAACAAATTTGTCTCTGTCTCCTTCAAAAAAAAAAACCAGACGATCGGCGATATCAAAGACTTTCCATTCCTTAAGACTTTATCAATGAGTGATATTGATGGGATTCTATGCGAACTGTGAAGAGAATATGTAGAAGATTTGTATTTTTGATGGAAGATTGTTTCTCTAATGGGACCATCCTCTATTGTAACTACATCACCCTCCATGTAACACTATGTGGGCTGTAGTGGGTAATTTAAAACAGAAGCGAGGAACACAAATTGGCACAAGATTGGAGTCCGCCAAAGTCCCAATCTCTATTTAAATTGGAATTTTCCTATAGAAATAGGTTTTGGTTTGTAGAATTCGTTTGTAAAATGAAACAAACCTATTTTCCCTTTTTTTACAATAGTATTTCAGTTTTTTGAAGTAGTGGTAAAAACCATCGATTTTTTACAGCCACAAATGGGGATCGAATCCCGAATTGGACACTTTTTTTTTCTGAAGTAAAAATTGCTACAATGTCAACAGAGTCTTACAAAAGTCCAATCCCACCAGTGAGTGCAAGTAACCAAACGGCGCTCTGCCATATTTGTAAGTATAAACATCGAACTGCTTTTTTACATATGTAGATATGTAGGTGTACTTATAGTAACACATGAAAACTCCGAGGATAAGTTTCTTTATTTCATAAATGATACCTCGGGGGTCGGTGGAAGGCTGGGTAAACCGTTTGGTGTACGACCACTAGGACCCGGGTTCGATTCCCGCATTGGGCACTTTTTTCTGTAAAAAAAAAAAAACTCCAATGGCCCCCGATTCTTGCAAAAGTCCAACCCCACCAGCGAGTGTAAGTAACCAAACGGAGCTCTGGTATTTGTAAGTGCAAAGTCGAACTGCTTTTCACATGTGTAGACATGTGGTACACTTACAGTAAAAGCAGTCGCTAACTACCCACCATGATTATCATGGCCTGTACCACGTGTACTAGGGATAAGCAAAAAAATAATAATAATAAAAAATAAATGATACCCGAAAGCTCGAGATATCATTTATGAAATAAAAGAAACTTATCCTCGGAGTTTTCATGTGTTACTGCAACTTATACATCAGAGGATTCTATCTTACGATATGTAGGTGTACTTACAGTAAAATCATTTACTAACTAGCACATATATATATGTTATATAAAAAAATATGTTTTTCAAATATATTTCATAGATAAAATACTCTGCTAAATCGACCACCAGAGTTCGCCGTTTTTACTATAAAAACTCGTTGTTGTTGTTCACCGTTGGCCGGCTCAAATCTTTTGTACATTATGTGAATAAGTTTTTCATTTTTTTAATTCTTACGCCTTAAGTCAGACATACATTCATTTATACTTATAAATTTAACAAAATCAGCAAGTAATCCAGGATTAAGGTTTATTTAACTATTTTTATTTCTCTAGCTCTTTATGGATAACATGTCTGTATGAAAGAAGTGAAAGTTGTATGTAAGCTTATTATTTTGATTTTACAAGAAAAGGAATCGTCTGACATCATTTGAAGAATAAACAAAAGTTAACGAGTTTCTTTTATTAATGACTAGCCGAATAACCCGGGCAACGCCCGTGTTTTACCCGATTGAATGTTTTGATTCAAATACTATTTGTTTACAATTATAAATTGGCGCCTTAAATAAATGCATATATTAGTTAATAACTATAGCCTATGTGCTTTATCTGTCTATGTACTGTTGGCTTCCGTAGGCGTCTCTTACAGGGAAAAAGAAAGAGAAAATTCCATTTGGTTATTAACTAATATATGCATTTATTTAAGGAGCGACCCGCTCCAACACAATAGTTACATAAACGAAAAGGCGAGTGGGAGGGGGGAGGGCAAAGGTGGCGTGACCGTAGCCAACCAATAGGAGGGCGCCATTCCAAAAAAAAAAAAAGCAAACGGTGACAGAGACGAAAACTGACTGATGATTAAGAGATGAAGAATGACGCTCGTAACTGTATATAGAATCTTAAGTTCTCTTGGGTTCAGTTTCTGAGATACAGATTTTTGTAGAGTGGAAAATATGATGTTACGAATGGAGGATTTTTTCTTGAGAATTAAAGTTGTAAATGGCTGATTCCATACTGGCAACCGTTTTAAATGGATCAGAAACTCGTCGCCGTTAACTTTTGTTTATTCTTCTTATGATTTTGCTTTGTTTTAAAAAATGAATCGATGTTGGTTCCATATGTTTGAATTGAATATTACACCTTAGTTCTATATATTTTATTGCTTAAAAAAGAAACACAACAAAAAGAAACTAAAATTACAAAATGATTTGATAACTAACTAAGAAAAAAAATTAAAACAATATCCGAAAAAATGATGATGATAAAAAATTGAATATGTCTGCCAGAAAAATGATAATATGAATTTAAAAAATAAGAATAATTATAAAATTAACATATAAACTTCAAACACATGTCTTTCTTTCAACAAGAGAATTAGAAGTATGCCATATTTGTGTCTTTATTTTCGGTCTATATAGTTAGCTGGAAGTCATACTTTTAGTTCTTCTGTTGAAGGAAATGTTGGACTGAAAGCGAGATATATAAAAATGGATGAGGAAACCCCCCTATCTCTGTATCCTTGTTGACTTTGTTAAATTGTAAAGGCAAAGATAAACATATATTATACTATGAACCATGATTATCATGGCCTGTACCACGTGTACTTGGGATATAAGTATAAATGAATGTATGTCTGACTTAAGGCGTAAGAATTAAAAAAATGACAAACTTATTCACATAATTAACACAAGGCAATAACGCGCCATCTATACATATAAAATAAAAGAATTCAAAAAAGCGCGAATGTTTCTTTTATACAAATACAAACTTCTACTGTCCTTACTGCGATGAAAATATATATATTGGGAGGGCTTGGCTCATCAGTGGTGAACCCTCCCAGCGGTTTCGCCAATTTAATCCACCAGATTATTCACATAATGTACAAAAGATTTGAGCCGGCCAACGGTGAACAACAACAACGAGTTTTTATAGTGAAAACGGCGAACTCTGGTGGTCGATTTAGCAGAGTATTTTATCTATGAAATAAATTTGAAAAACATATTTTTATATAACATATATATATGGCATATTTATATATATATATATATATATACATGTGGTATATTTAACGTGGAAACAATCTGTAAATCTCTACCGATACTAACGAGAGAACAATATTATAAAATAAATGAAGCTTCCAGTCTTATGCAACTTTTTATTTTCAAGCTTTCGGACTTGTCAGTCCTTCAACAGGATTATCACGTTAACAACTTAATAATAAATACTGACTTTATATACATATTATTATATAAAATGAAAGGATTTAAAATCACGAATGTTTCTTTTATACATAATACAAACTTCTACTGTCCTTACTGCAATGAAAAAATATATTGGGAGGGCTTGGCTCATCAGTGGTGAACCCTCCCAACGGTTTCGCCAATTTAATCCACCAGACCGCTTCTAAGAGCTCTAATACTGTATTGGACGATTCTGCTTATATACGCAGCACTGAAGGGTGGAATCTCAGAAATGGTTTTCAAGAAAACTATGGACATAAGCTTATAGGACAGTAGAATTACATTCAAATATTTGCATCGAGCAATGCTCTTCCGCAAACAATAAAGACAAGGTCAGTTAGGCATAAATTAACACAAAGCAATAACGTGCCATCTATACATATAAAATGAAAGGATTTAAAAGCACGAATGTTTCTTTTATACATAATACAAACTTCTACTGCCCTTACTGCGATGAAAAAATATTTGGACACAATATTATATACATATTTGAAATACCTATTATATATTGAGAGTGAGAAATATATTATTTCTGTTTGAAAAACAAAATTTTGAAAATTTGAACAATATGTTGATATATTCTCTATTTACATACTGTACTTTATTTTTCTAGTTTCGTTGCTCCCTCTTTTCAATTTTAATGTAGGACTTCTAATTAGTAGGAAAAAAGGAGTCTGATTAAAAGAGAGATTTGAAACAAAAATTATATTTTAATTAAAGATTTAATTGGCATTCAGAGGTAATTATATTCAATCAAGCACACCAATCCCATCTGGCGTCCAAAAAAAAAAAAAAAACTACGAGAAATTGATTCGAAAAATACGCGAAACAAAAAAGTAAAATTAAATAAATTGAAGAAAAATGTTTTCCATTTGAGAATAGGTCTTTAGAGATTTTGCATCTTTTCTACATACTTATATATATATATATATAATAAAAGGATATAAAAGCGCGAATGTTTCTTTTATAATAATACGAACTTCTACTGTCCTTACTGCGATGAAAAATATATTGGGAGGGCTTGGCTCATCAGTGGTGAACCCTCCCAGTGGTTTCGCCAATTTAATCCACCAGACCGCTTCTCAGAGCTCTAATACTGTATTGGATCATTCTGCTTTTATATGCTACACTGAAGGATGGAATCTTAGAAATGGTTTTCAAGTAAACTATGGATATAAGCTTATAGGACAGTAGAATTACATTTAAATATTACATCTACATATTACATTTACTGTCCTATAAGCTTATGTCCATAGTTTACTTGAAAACCATTTCTAAGATTCCATCCTTCAGTGTAGCATATAAAAGCAGAATGATCCAATACAGTATTAGAGCTCTGAGAAGCGGTCTGGTGGATTAAATTGGCGAAACCGCTGGGAGGGTTCACCACTGATGAGCCAAGCCCTCCCAATATATTTTTCATCGCAGTAAGGACAGTAGAAGTTCGTATTATTATAAAAGAAACATTCGCGCTTTTAAATCCTTTTATTTTATATGTATAGATGGCGCGTTATTGCTTTGTATTAATATATATATATATATATATTAAGAAATAAGGCATCTCCTAATCGTTCGAATAAAAGCTGCTGATGGCTTGCGCCATCTATCGGAATAAATATCAACTATTCTCGTTGATTTTTTAATTATTCCAAAATTGGCCAAATACCCATTTTTGATTAATCAAGAAAAGCTAATCAAGAAACGGTATTTGGATAAATCTGGAATAAATTTTTAAAAATCAACGAATAGTTGATATTTATTTCGATTGATGGCGCAAGCCATCAGCAGCTTTTAGTTGCACGATCAGGCGATGTCTTTTTTCAAAATTTATTCACCTGTTCCAAGTACAAATTTGTGCTATTTTTCATATATATATAAACATAGGGCGCCTCTCCCGTCAAAATGAGCGTCAAATTCCTCCCGGCAAAATTTCCATATATACATAATATTATATTTTTAAAAAATGAGATTTTCTGTTGAATTTTTTTGATCATCTTGAGGATTATGCTATGAAGTTATTTGTTGGTTCTTTTTAGTACTAAATGGTATTGGTGATGCAGTCGTGGCTAAAATCTTGAAAGGTTAGTAAAAATATTGAAGATCAGAAATAGCTTTAATTGCGCTAAAGGAATATATAAAAACATAATTTGAGAAAGGTATGCCTGACTTAAGGCGTAAGAATTTTAAAAATTAAAAACATATTTACATAATTTACAAAAGATTTGAGCTGGCCAACGGGAAACAACAACAATGAGTTTTTATAGTGAAAACGGCGACCTTTGGTGGTCGATTTAGCAGAGTATTTTATCTATGAAATATATTTGAAAAACATATTTTTATATAACATATATATACGTATATGTATATGTGGTATATATATATATACATGTGATATATTTAACGTGGAAACAATCAGTAAATCTCTACCAACCATGATTATCATTGCCTTTTATATGTATAATTGGGATAAATGAAAGGGTAATATATATTATTTTATGCAATATATGTCGCATCTATATTTGTTGAAGGAGATAAAAAGAATATAAACACAAATATAGACCTACATATTTGTTCTAGAATTTATACATTTATTACATTGTCATATATATATAAGTCATATGGATATATAGCCTATTATATTTTCGGGGCACAATCCTTTTTTGGTATTTATTCCCACAGGAATGAGATATGCAAACATATATATATATATATATATATATATATATATATATATATGCATATATTACATATATGTCATCTCTGGTATTTGCTTTTAGGCTTAGCTTATTGTTACCGTTAGCTTGGTTTTCTTATGTTTTGTATATCTATCTATTCCGTATTATTTGTTTGGATCAGTAAATTCGCATATTTTCTTATATTTACATATACATATATTAAAAAACGAAAGAAAAAAGAAAAAATAAAAAGATCAGGTGTTGGAATCAATGTTAAAAATGGCATATTCTGTAAAGCACATGTGCTCCTGGTCAGGATATGCCATTTTTAATATATATATATATATGAAAAAACAATAGAAAAAAATAAAAGATAAGTGGGTCAAGTGTTGATATTAAAAATAAAGAAGGCATCTCCTGACCACAAGCACATGTGCTTTTTAGATGGCAGAGCGCCATCTAGTGGAGTAAAAATAAACTAAACGTTTATTTAGCTCACTCCGAGATATTTGGCCAACCCAATTTCTTGATAAATCAAGAAAAGCCATCCACGAACGCGTTTCGCGCTGTTGGCGCTCTGCCATCTAAAAAGCACATGTGCTTGTGGTCAGGAGATGCCTTCTTTATTTTTAATATCAACACCTGACCCACTTATCTTTTATTTTTTTTCTATTGTTTTTCATGTGTTAAGCGTCTTTACGCAAATTTGGCCTTAAATACCCATTTCTTGATTTCTCGGGAAGCCATTGGGTCCAAAAAATCTTTTTGGTCGCAATGGTTACAGCCTTCTCCACGCTGACGAGCGCCAACAGCGCGAAACGCGTTCGTGGATGGCTTTTCTTGATTTATCAAGAAATTGGGTTGGCCAAATATCTCGGAGTAAGCTAAATAAACGTTTAGTTTATTTTTACTCCACTAGATGGCGCTCTGCCATCTAAAAAGCACATGTGCTCGTGGTCAGGAGATGCCTTCTTTATTTTTAATATATATATATAATTTTTTTTTTTTTAATTTTTTTTTTATGAAAAAGTATATCTTCTAATAGTGCAAATGAAAGTTGTTGATGGCTTACGCCATTTATCGGAATAAATATAAACTAATCGTCGATTAAAAAAAAAAAGGTATTCTGGAATATCGGCCAAATTACTCTTATTTGATTAATCAATAAAAAACCCTATTACGTACGCGTTTCGGGCTGTTGGCCCTCGTCAGCGTGGTGCAGGCTGTAACTCAACGATCAAAAAAGCTGGTTCTAAAGACTTCCTGTAAAATAAAGGAATTGGGTAATTAAGGCCACATATGTACATGAAGGTGTAAAATTATAAGAAAAAAGGACAAAAATTAAATTGTACTAGAATTCAATGGATAAATTAATAATATTGAGAGCAAACACCCCGAAACCCGTTTATAATTAGTTTTTCTCGTTTAATTTAGAAATGATATTTGGACCAATAATTTAGAATAATTAAAAACTCAACAATAAGTTTATATTTATTCCGATAGATGTCGTAAGCGATTAGGAACTTTCAATTGCATGGTCAAAAAAAAAAAGATGATTAATTTTCTTAATTTATCCAACTTATCCCAGTACAATTTCATTTATATACTATATTTGCATACATATATAATGTGAAAAAATAGTACAAATGTGATATTGTACTGGGATAAGGTGCATAATTATGAAAAAATGCATCTCCTTATCGTGCAACTGAAAGTTGTTGATGGCTTGCGCCATCTATCGGAATAAATATCAACTATTCTCGATAGATGGCGCACGCCATCAGCAACTTTCAGTTGCACGATAAGGAGATGCCTTTTTTTCATCCATATATAATGTCACGTAAAAAAATTAGGAAAGACAAACACACTTCAGAATGATATGACAATTTAATTTAGGATTCCAAAACAAATTAAAATTTATAAAATACAAGATAAACAATGAGGGAAGTTTACAGAGTAACATAAATATTAAAATTGATATATATATTGTAACAAAGTATTTATTAAAATTCGAAATTATTTTAAAGGCGTAAGATTCTTTTTGAAAAAAAAAAAAACAATTTCTACTGCCCTTACTACAATGGAAAAATTTAATGGGAGGGTCTGGCTCATCAGTGGTGAACCCTCCCAGCGGTTTCGCCAGTTTAATCTATCATAATGCATCATAATATAAATTTAATAATGTACATATATCAAAATTCTAAACTATTATAGACGCGTATGATTCTTATAAAAACAAAACAATTTCTACTGCTCTTACTGCAATGGAAAAATTAATGGGAGTGTCTGACTCATCAGTGGTGAACCCTCCCATTAATTTTTCCAATTGCAGTAAGGGCAGTAAAAATTGTTTTTTTTTTTTTTTTTTTCAAAAAGAATCTTACGCCTTTAAAATAATTTCGAATTTTGATAACAGATGGCGCGCTAGTGCATCATATTATAAATGTTATTAATTATATTTTATATGCAGAGATTATTAATTTTTTATATTATTTATATTTTGTTACTCTGGAAACTTCCCTTATTGCTTATCTTGTTGTTATTGTTGTTGTTGTGGTGTCCAATGAAGAGCCTCAGATGTCTCCGTACATCTCTATCACAGCAGTCGTTCTCTATCTTGGGTGTGTATACTGTATTGTTGTTGTTGTGGTGTCCAATGAAGAGCCTCAGATGTCTCCGTACATCTCTATCACAGCAGTCGTTCTCTATCTTGGGTGTGTATACTGTATTGTTGTTGTTGTCGTGTCCAATGAAGATCCTCAGATGTCTCCGTACATCTCTATCACAGCAGTCGTTCTCTATCTTGGGTGTGTATACTGTATTGTTGTTGTTGTCGTGTCCAATGAAGAACCTCAGATGTCTCCGTACATCTCTATCACAGCAGTCGTTCTCTATCTTGGGTGTGTATACTGTATTGTTGTTGTTGTGGTGTCCAATGAAGAGCCTCAGATGTCTCCGTACATCTCTATCACAGCAGTCGTTCTCTATCTTGGGTGTGTATACTGTATTGTTGTTGTTGTCGTGTCCAATGAAGAACCTCAGATGTCTCCGTACATCTCTATCACAGCAGTCGTTCTCTATCTTGGGTGTGTATACTGTATTGTTGTTGTTGTGGTGTCCAATGAAGAGCCTCAGATGTCTCCGTACATCTCTATCACAGCAGTCGTTCTCTATCTTGGGTGTGTATACTGTATTGTTGTTGTTGTCGTGTCCAATGAAGATCCTCAGATGTCTCCGTACATCTCTATCACAGCAGTCGTTCTCTATCTTGGGTGTGTATACTGTATTGTTGTTGTTGTCGTGTCCAATGAAGAACCTCAGATGTCTCCGTACATCTCTATCACAGCAGTCGTTCTCTATCTTGGGTGTGTATACTGTATTGTTGTTGTTGTGGTGTCCAATGAAGAGCCTCAGATGTCTCCGTACATCTCTATCACAGCAGTCGTTCTCTATCTTGGGTGTGTATACTGTATTGTTGTTGTTGTCGTGTCCAATGAAGAACCTCAGATGTCTCCGTACATCTCTATCACAGCAGTCGTTCTCTATCTTGGGTGTGTATACTGTATTGTTGTTGTTGTGGTGTCCAATGAAGAGCCTCAGATGTCTCCGTACATCTCTATCACAGCAGTCGTTCTCTATCTTGGGTGTGTATACTGTATTGTTGTTGTTGTCGTGTCCAATGAAGAACCTCAGATGTCTCCGTACATCTCTATCACAGCAGTCGTTCTCTATCTTGGGTGTGTATACTGTATTGTTGTTGTTGTGGTGTCCAATGAAGAGCCTCAGATGTCTCCGTACATCTCTATCACAGCAGTCGTTCTCTATCTTGGGTGTGTATACTGTATTGTTGTTGTTGTCGTGTCCAATGAAGAGCCTCAGATGTCTCCGTACATCTCTATCACAGCAGTCGTTCTCTATCTTGGGTGTGTATACGGTATTGCTGTTGTTGTCGTGTCCAATGAAGAGCCTCAGATGTCTCCGTACATCTCTATCACAGCAGTCGTTCTCTATCTTGGGTGTGTATACTGTATTGTTGTTGTTGTGGTGTCCAATGAAGAGCCTCAGATATCTCCGTACATCTCTATCACAGCAGTCGTTCTCTATCTTGGGTGTGTATACTGTATTGTTGTTGTTGTCGTGTCCAATGAAGAGCCTCAGATGTCTCCGTACATCTCTATCACAGCAGTCGTTCTCTATCTTGGGTGTGTATACGGTATTGCTGTTGTTGTCGTGTCCAATGAAGAGCCTCAGATGTCTCCGTACATCTCTATCACAGCAGTCGTTCTCTATCTTGGGTGTGTATACTGTATTGTTGTTGTTGTCGTGTCCAATGAAGAGCCTCAGATGTCTCCGTACATCTCTATCACAGCAGTCGTTCTCTATCTTGGGTGTGTATACTGTATTGTTGTTGTCGTCGTGTCCAATGAAGAGCCTCAGATGTCTCCGTACATCTCTATCACAGCAGTCGTTCTCTATCTTGGGTGTGTATACTGTATTGTTGTTGTTGTCGTGTCCAATGAAGAGCCTCAGATGTCTCCGTACATCTCTATCACAGCAGTCGTTCTCTATCTTGGGTGTGTATACTGTATTGTTGTTGTTGTCGTGTCCAATGAAGAGCCTCAGATGTCTCCGTACATCTCTATCACAGCAGTCGTTCTCTATCTTGGGTGTGTATACTGTATTGTTGTTGTTGTCGTGTCCAATGAAGAGCCTCAGATGTCTCCGTACATCTCTATCACAGCAGTCGTTCTCTATCTTGGGTGTGTATACTGTATTGTTGTTGTTGTCGTGTCCAATGAAGAGCCTCAGATGTCTCGATACATCTCTATCACAGCAGTCGTTCTCTATCTTGGGTGTGTATACTGTATTGTTGTTGTTGTCGTGTCCAATGAAGAACCTCAGATGTCTCCGTACATCTCTATCACAGCAGTCGTTCTCTATCTTGGGTGTGTATACTGTATTGTTGTTGTTGTCGTGTCCAATGAAGAGCCTCAGATGTCTCCGTACATCTCTAACACAGCAGTCGTTCTCTATCTTGGGTGTGTATACTGTATTGTTGTTGTTGTCGTGTCCAATGAAGAGCCTCAGATGTCTCCGTACATCTCTAACACAGCAGTCGTTCTCTATCTTGGGTGTGTATACTGTATTGTTGTTGTTGTCGTGTCCAATGAAGAGCCTCAGATGTCTCCGTACATCTCTAACACAGCAGTCGTTCTCTATCTTGGGTGTGTATACTGTATTGTTGTTGTTGTCGTGTCCAATGAAGAGCCTCAGATGTCTCCGTACATCTCTAACACAGCAGTCGTTCTCTATCTTGGGTGTGTATACTGTATTGTTGTTGTTGTCGTGTCCAATGAAGAGCCTCAGATGTCTCCGTACATCTCTAACACAGCAGTCGTTCTCTATCTTGGGTGTGTATACTGTATTGTTGTTGTTGTCGTGTCCAATGAAGAGCCTCAGATGTCTCCGTACATCTCTAACACAGCAGTCGTTCTCTATCTTGGGTGTGTATACTGTATTGTTGTTGTTGTCGTGTCCAATGAAGAGCCTCAGATGTCTCCGTACATCTCTAACACAGCAGTCGTTCTCTATCTTGGGTGTGTATACTGTATTGTTGTTGTTGTCGTGTCCAATGAAGAGCCTCAGATGTCTCCGTATATCTCTATCACAGCAGTCGTTCTCTATCTTGGGTGTGTATACTGTATTGTTGTTGTTGTCGTGTCCAATTAAGAACCTCAGATGTCTCCGTATATCTCTATCACAGCAGTCGTTCTCTATCTTGGGTGTGTATACTGTATTGTTGTTGTTGTCGTGTCCAATTAAGAACCTCAGATGTCTCCGTATATCTCTATCACAGCAGTCGTTCTCTATCTTGGGTGTGTATACTGTATTGTTGTTGTTGTCGTGTCCAATTAAGAACCTCAGATGTCTCCGTACATCTCTATCACAGCAGTCGTTCTCTATCTTGGGTGTGTATACTGTATTGTTGTTGTTGTCGTGTCCAATGAAGATCCTCAGATGTCTCCGTACATCTCTATTACAGCAGTCGTTCTCTATCTTGGGTGTGTATACTGTATTGTTGTTGTTGTCGTGTCCAATGAAGAGCCTCAGATGTCTCCGTACATCTCTATCACAGCAGTCGTTCTCTATCTTGGGTGTGTATACTGTATTGTTGTTGTTGTCGTGTCCAATGAAGAGCCTCAGATGTCTCCGTACATCTCTATCACAGCAGTCGTTCTCTATCTTGGGTGTGTATACTGTATTGTTGTTGTTGTCGTGTCCAATGAAGAGCCTCAGATGTCTCCGTACATCTCTATCACAGCAGTCGTTCTCTATCTTGGGTGTGTATACTGTATTGTTGTTGTTGTCGTGTCCAATGAAGAGCCTAAGATGTCTCCGTACATCTCTATCACAGCAGTCGTTCTCTATCTTGGGTGTGTATACTGTATTGTTGTTGTTGTCGTGTCCAATGAAGAGCCTCAGATGTCTCCGTACATCTCTATCACAGCAGTTGTTCTCTATCTTGGGTGTGTATACTGTATTGTTGTTGTTGTCGTGTCCAATGAAGAGCCTCAGATTTTTCCATACATCTCTATCATAGCAGTCGTTCTCTATCTTGGGTGTGTATACTGTATTGTTGTTGTTGTCGTGTCCAATGAAGAGTCTCAGATGTCTCCGTACATCTCTATCACAGCAGCAGCAATATCCAATCTCTTTGTTCTTCATTGGAAAATGGGTGCCGTTGCCACGTTAGTCACCTTGGAAACGAACCAGAATTTGGTCGAATATTCCAAGGGTCATGGGGGGACCGTAGGGAGGTGTGGTCGGAGTTCTCCCCCATTATAAAGGTGGATTTTTTCCCTTAAATAAATTGCTGTGTCATCCTGAAGTTTGTCTCTTTCGTGATTTTCTACGTGACAAAATAATCCATATATAAAATGATAAATACCTTGCTATGCAGTATTTTAAACACAGGGTTATAAGGCGACATCTATATGTACCTAAGAGAACTATCAAACGCTTTTTTTTCCTTTTTTCAAATAAAGCGAATTTCTTGCCGTCCCTATTGGTATATAAATATTGCCACGTGAAAAATTAGGAAAGACAAACTTCGGGATGACACAGAAATTGATTTCAGACAAGAACAAACTATGAATGATAAACAAAATATATAAGCAATGAGGGAAATTTACAGAGTATAGCAAAATATAAACATTAAAAAATGATACTCTGTGTTAATAAAATAATAAATACAATATAATATAATGCGGCTTAAGATTGTAAAACGACATTTGAAATACTATCCCGCATGTGTTTCTTTTCAACGAAAAATCAAAATATTTTTCAAGGAGAAATAACGATTATGTCTAACCTTTTGGATGAGGTATGAAAGGATAAATTGTGAAGAGTAATGATAAACGGAAAAATAAAAGTGTCCAGGGATTTTATTTTTCCGTTTATCATTACTCTCCACAATTCATCCTTTCATACCTCATCCAAAAGGTTAGATATAATCGTTATTTCTCTTTGAAATAAATTTTGATTTTTCGTTCAAAAGAAACACATGCGGGATAGTATTTCAAATGTCGTTTTACAAAATAATAAATACTTTGGATTATATAAAAGGGCGTACCTGGATCTGTAAAGAAAAAAAAAGATTTTTTTTTTCTTAAAATATTTCGAGAGATTGCTCCCTCTTTATCAATTTATTGCACAGTGGACTCAAAATAAATACAGTAGAACTTGGATAATTCGAACTTCTTTAATTCGAAAACCTCTTTAATTCGAATATTTATCTTGGTCCCTAGAATTCCCTATATATATAATTTCCGTTTTTAAATCGAATTTTTGGATAATTCGAATTTTTTTATGGTCCCTTGGGGTTCGAATTATCCAAGTTCGACTGTACTTTGTTACAATATTGAGACAGGCCTGGCTCATCAACCCATAGTTTTCTTAAATAACACAACCAAGATTCCACTCTACAATGCCCCATATATAAGCAGAATCGTCCATTACAGTATTAGAACTCTAAGAAAGAGGTCGGATAGTTTAAACTGGCGAAACCGCTGTGAGGGTTAACCACTGATGAGTCAGACTCTCCCAATATTTTTCCATCGCAGTAAGAAAAGTATAAAATTTATTTTTTTTTGTACAAAGCAATATTTAAATGTAATTCTACTGTCCTATAAGCTCATGTTCATAGTTTTCTTGAAACACATTTCTGAGATTCCATACTTCAGTGCTACGTATATAAGCAGAATCGTCCAATACAGTATTAGAGCTCTGAGAAGCGGTCTGGTGGATCAAATTGGCGAAACTGCTGGGAGGGTTCACCACTGATGATCCAAGCCCTCTCAATATATTTTCATCGCAGTAAGGGCAGTAGAAGTTTGTATTATGTATAAAAGAAACATTCATGCTTTTAAATCCTTTCATTTTAATATCCCATATATAAGAAGAATCGTCCAACACAGTATTAGAGCTCTGAGAAGCGGTCTGGTGGATCAAATTGGCGAAACCGCTGGGAGGGTTCACCACTAATGAACCAAGCCCTCCCAATATATTTTCCATCTCAGTAAGAATAGAAGAATTTTGTTTTATTTGCAAAAGAAACATTCATGCTTAATTTCTTTTTTTCCCTTATATATATGTTGTAATATATTCCAATATATATGTCTCCATCTGTTGTATAGTTATAATGTAATTGCCAAAGTGACAAATAAAATTTCGAGTGAGTGACAGTCGACGCCAGAAGGAGGAAGAGGTCCGAAAAACAAGTCGGGTTCCTAGGTGTGCCCTTTCTTACTCAACAGATTAGTCGACTTTGAGACACAATGATGGACAGACCCCTCTAAACAGATCTCCCCTGACTGGCGTCGGCTACACTTACTCTCTCGCCATCTCTATGGTGACATCCAACATGTCTCGTCCTTTTGTGTAATCCCAATCACGCCTGAAACCACTCTAAACATTGTGGCCACCACGACTGCAAACTAACATGCCACACTACATTCATCCAACAGCAACAACAAACTACATTACTACATATATATATATATATATAGATGGTGCGTTATATTGCCTTATGCAAATTATTAGGAATTTTTCTTCAAAGAGATATTCCAAGTTATTTATAGAACTCAAAATATTTTGTTACTCTTCTCTTTCAAAAATAAAGTTACTTGACTTTATTCAGGAAAAAAAGTGAAAGAAGATTTTTTTCCCCTCTATGAAATACAAAATAAGTTTGTAAACATATGTAGATATCCCCAGGGAGAGTCCAATGATGTCGGGGTAGATTTACAAAACATGGAAGGCTGAGGGAGGAGGGGAAAATGAACTCAGAAAATTTTCCCAATAAAAACTCCCCTCTAACTTTCTAGAGTTTCCCAATTTGTCTCGGTGAGGGTAAAATTTTCAATTGGTTTAAATATGGTTTATAAAAATCTCCGCCGAGTTTTTTTTTCAGAAATGTAAAATTATTTTTTAAGCGCTAATGTTTTTTTTTCTCGAAATAAAATAGTTTTATTCTTCTCTTACTGCAATAAACATAATTTTGGGAGAGCCTAGCTCATCAATTGTGAATCCTACCAGCGGTTTCACCAGTTAAATCAATCATACTTATTTTTTTAACAGTTCTAATACTGTTTATAAATTAGTCTTCATATATAACGGTACTATGGATTCAAGGAAGTTTTTGTTTTGTTAGAAAAAAAGGAAATTCCGT
The DNA here is from genome assembly GCA_030710605.1 of Cordylochernes scorpioides. Classification (NCBI taxonomy): domain Eukaryota; kingdom Metazoa; phylum Arthropoda; class Arachnida; order Pseudoscorpiones; family Chernetidae; genus Cordylochernes; species Cordylochernes scorpioides. The sequence goes on from CP092884.1 coordinate 49,272,791, forward strand.
ACTTAATAGTTTTAATTTTTATATATAGATGGCGCGATTTTGTATTCATTAGTTTTAATATTGGATATATACTTCTAAATATATTCCAAAATATCATTAAAAAATCGTAAGAATGCTTTATCATGACAGTTTAGAAGTTTGTTTTATGTTTAAAAGAAAATTTCTTACGCCATGATGCTTCCATTTCTCATATATATATATATATATATATATATATATATATATGGCATCGCCTTATAATTAAATGACAGTTTATATTAAACCAAATATTTGTCAAAATCAAAACAGTATAAACGTATAAAAATAAATTATAATGGTAAATTTAAATTCTCAACAAATCAAAAAATGTAATATTCTTTAATGAAACCAGACGTCATTTATTTATTTCTAGCAGACGATAGTGAAAATTAAAAAAAAAAAAGCAGACGATAGTGAAAATTAAAAGCCCGCCAAAAATGGTTTAAAATACCAGACGAACAATATATTGGGGATTATATGCAAACAATAGAAACAAACACCTTAAAACGCTGATAAAGCAAACTATCATTGAAGGTTCGTGGTCAAAATTTATTATTTTTTAAACCAATTATATCACAGAAGAAGCAGAGTGATCAACTAAAGTCTATTAAGAAACTAGGTGTCAGGTATTTTTTTTTCCATGTCAACTTTTTTGTTCATTTTTTGAAAAATTAATGATAAAAAATATAATTAGAACTTTTTATATATATTTTTTCTTAAAATATTCGTTAACTTGACATATAATGAGATAGTATTTTTTATCTATATGATATTAGATTAAATTATTGCAGGTAGACACAATGAATAAAATAACTTACTATTATATTTAACGAATAGTTAAAATATAATGGTTATAATAATTATATATAAATGTGCATCGTAATATAATTGTTCGAACAAAAGACACAAATCGATATTTGCGGAAGAGCGATTGCTCGAAGCATATTATATATTTATAATTACAGTGGTACCTCGACATACGAGTTTAATTCGTTCCGCAACCTTGCTCGTATCTTGAATTACTCGTATCTCGAAGCAAATTTCCTCATACAAAACAATTGAACTACCATTAATCCGTTCCAACCTCCAAAATGTCACCCCAGTTATTTTTGTTACGTGGTTTTAAATAATAAAAACGTATTTATAAATATCAAATATTTATTGCACAAAAACAAAAAAGAGAATGTAAAGAAATAAATTAGATATCCTCACTGGTCTTTGCCTTTTTCGCTACATTTTTCTCGCTTTCACCTGTAGGCCGTTTAGAAAAAAACATGTACAAGGAGGTTTGTTTCTTCCTCCCTCTCAGAATGTTCCGGAAATGAGTTTTAAAAGCGCACAAAAATATAATAAACTTGAATTTGTTTATTCAAGTCTCAAAAAACAAAGCTTTGCATATAGAACAAATAAAAATGAAGAAGAAGAAAGAAACATTTTAGGAAAAGCAAAACAAAACAAAAGTACTGGTCAAAAAGAAACATTTAAAATCACAGATTAATATCTTCAACACTACCGAACCGAACTCGTATCTCGAATTTCGCTCGTAACTAAAAGCAAAAAATCACTTGCTCGTCGGCTCGTATCTCGAAAAACTCGTATGTTGGGGCGCTCGTATGTCGAGGTACCACTGTATTATAATTATATGTAATTCTGCTGTCCTCAAAGCTTATGTCCATAGTTCATCTAAAATACCCATTCGAAGAGTCTAACAACAGTATCACTATAAAAGGAAGTTCCAAAAATATGCAATATAACAGCGGTATGGTAGATTAAAATGGCGAAACCGCTGGGAGTGTTCACCACTGATGAGCCAGGCTCTCCCTTTAATTTTTCCATTGCAGTAAGGGCAGTAGAAATTGTTTTATTTTAAAAAAGAATATTACGCGTCTATAATAGTTTCGTAATTTGATATATAATATTTCTTTTGAAATATAGTTTAATCATATTGCCAAAAAAAGAAACTTTTTCTAACAAATATTTTATATTTTTATTATTAAAACTAACTTCTTCCTACCGTCTTTACTGCCATGAAAATACACTCATGGACAAAACTTAAGAACGTACTACCTTAATTATTCAATATATTGTCGCGGAGATAAATAAAGCAAGGGAAAGTCTGGGAATAATTAATTTATTATAAGGGGTATTTATAGGGAGAGAGAGTACAACTTACCCCAAGTTAAAGATAATAATAATGAGCGGCGTCAGCCACCGTCCCGTTTTCCTTATTTACAGATCAGCTTCCGAGAACCCCTCACACCTGTGGTCCCCCCGGGGTTCGGGGATGATTGACAGGTGTCCCATCTGGATGGAGCTACTTGACAATATTAAAAATAACATATTTAGCCAATTCTGGAATGATTAAAAATCAACGAATAGTTGTTTTTTTTCCGATAGATGGCGCAAGCCATCAACAAATTTCAGTTAAACGATAAAGATATGCATTTAAAAAAAAACTTTATTAATATAATATTTTGATGCATTAGCGCGCCATCTGTTATCAAAATTTTGAAGCTATTATAGACACGTATGATTCTTTTTAAAAATTAAACAATTTCTACTGTCCTTACTGCAATATAAAATGCCAAGAGCCCTCCCATTAATTTTTACATTGCAGTAAGGACAGTAGAAATTGTTTATTTAAAAAAAAAAGAATCATACGTGTCTATAATAGTTTCGAATTTTCATATAATATTTGTTTAAAACTTTATTCCAAACGCGGTAATCTACAAATAGGGTTCCTCAAACATCAGGTAATGGGGTTAAGGCACAATTTGAAATTAATGGCAGAGGAATTTATCCTGGAATGGATTTCCCAACAATATATCCAAAGGAATATTTATCAAACCGTATTTTACATAGACAAATACGCTTCCATTGTTCGGAATACAATACAGAAATACATCGCCTATACATTGTTGATGGGGAAATATTCATCTGACAACGCTGTAGGAAATATGTTAATAAATAGCAGACGATAAATTATGCAACAAAATCACAAAGCTTTCTATCTTTATTTTTTGATATGTTAAACTTTAAATAAATAAATTTTTACCTGCAAATTAAAAAAAAAAAAACAGTAATATAGTGCGCGTGAACAGAATATTTTTTTCTTATCTAATTGATATTGCATATATTCTTTTTTTTCCCTTAACTCACGATTTTTTTTACTATTTTTAATTATATTTTATAAAATGTATTTGATATTTAAATTGCGAAAATATGTAGCCGTTTGTGAATATCAAATAATATCTTTGTGTATATTAAACATGTTGTTTTTTTTATAGGAAACTATATAGTATGTTAATGGAATATATATTATATAATCTAAAAATTCAAATATTTCTATATTTTAAAAAATATATATATTTTATTCATTGATAATTTTACTTTTGGTTATCATCGTTTTTAGAAAGACTTTCAGTTTTGTTGTAAATATGCGTAGTTAACATATCTATCTTTTTGAATCTCTAATATAGGATTAACTTTATAAATTCTATATAATGTGAAAATAACTAATGTGTAATATTTCCTCAAGTAATTGAAAATAAAAGCTACTTGATGGTAAATAATTATCTTTTTTTTTTATCACGACTGCACCTTTAGCCCTTTATCTTATCGATATTTTGTCTTTTTTATCAACCCTTTATCTAACAACAAACAATTATATTCATAACACATTAATATATATAGATGGAAAATTTGCCGGGAGGAAATTAATCCATAGAAGCAATGGGCGCCTCTCCCGTCAAAATAAACGTCAAAATCTGACGCCATCTATTGACCGTCGCCGCAACTAGCGGCCTCGGGTCGGTGACAAAGCCACAACACCAGCTTTGGCAAACTGAGAAGCGTCCACCTAGAGACCATGGTTTCGGGCTAATGGCCCTCGTCAGTCTAGGGCGGACTTTATTCCATGAGATCCACACGGGATCTAATGGAATCTTCACAATCTACCAAAGAGGTGTTTTGCTGGCAATGTGGCTGGGCCAAATCTATGGCAAGAATATAGATGGAAAATTTGCCGGGAGGAAATTAATCCATAGAAGCAATGGGCGCCCCCATATTTTGACGGGAGAGGCGCCCATTGCTTCTATAAATATATATATTAAAAAATAGTACAAATGTGATATTGTATACATATATATATGAAAAAACAATAGAAAAAAAATAAAAGATAAGTGGGTCAGGTGTTGATATTAAAAATAAAGAAGGCATCTCCTGACCACGAGCATATATATATATATGTAGTATTATTGTTTACCTCTAAATCTCAGACATATATTGGAATAAAATGGTCTAATCATATGATATAATCAAAATATCTATTTACGGATTGCTCTATTTAAAAATTTGCTAATAGAGAATGGAAATTTCTTGTAATGGACTTGTAAAATAAAAATATGAATGTAAAAAGAAATGGCTTATTTATATAAAACTAGATAAAATATACATATTGCGAGAGTCAGTTGTGAATATCAATTTTTTTTCTTTTCTAGTGATTTTATCATTTGAACTATAAAATCTCAAAATGATAAGAAATTTTGATGGCATAGTTTGGAATAATAAATAATGAGGTAAGAATTAACATATGGAACTCACAAATATTTTCTTTAAACAATATCTACATTAATTAATATATATATATATATCATTCCATAGAAGCATAGGGCGCCTCTCCCGTCAAAATAAACGTCAAAACCTGACGCCATCTATTGACCGTCGACGCAACTAGCGGCCTCGGGTCGGTGACAAAGCCACAACACCAGCTTTGACAAACTGAGAAACGTCCACCTAGAGACGGTCAATAGATGGCGTCAGGTTTTGACGTTTATTTTGACGGGAGAGGCGTCCTATGTTTCTATGGATTAATTTCCTCCCGGCAAATTTTCCATCTATATATATCATTTTATTTTATTTTATATAATAAAAAGGCATATATTGGATTGAATAAAAGATTTATTTGCCAATATTTCGGCTGGCTGAACGCCTACCTTTATTAAGACATTACATTTTTGTATACACTATATATATCATTTTTTTTATATTTTCTATTTTATTTCAATTTAAAGCGCTATGTCCCCCTAGGGACACTTACGCTGTCATACATGTATGTCTTTACATTTGTCTATACATATATATATGGTGAAAAAATAGTACAAATGTAACATTGTACTGGGATAAGGTGCATAAATTAAGAAAAAGGCATCTCTTTATCGTGCAACTGAAAGTTGCTGATGGCTTGCGCCATCTATCGGAATAAATATAAACTATTCTCGTTGATTTTTAATTATTCCAGAATAATAAACGCGTCCGTGGTTAGCTTTTCTTGATTAATCAAGAATGGGTATTTGGCCAATTCTGGAATAATTAAAAATCAACGAGAATAGTTGATATTTATTCCGATAGATGGCGCAAGCCATCAGCAACTTTCAGTTGCACGATAAGGAGATGCCTTTTACATATATATATATATATAGATGGAAAAATTGCCGGGAGAATATTGATCCATAGAAGTATAGGGCGCTTCTCCCGTCAAGCCAGCAAAACACCTCTTTGATAGATTGTGAAGATTCCATCAGATCCCGTGTGGATCTCATGGAATAAAGTCCGCCCTAGACTGACGAGGGCCATTAGCCCGAAACCATGGTCTCTAGGTGGATGCTTTTCAGTTTGCCAAAGCTGGTGTTGTGGCTTTGTCACCGACCCGAGGCCGCTAGTTGCGGCGGAGGTCAATAGATGGCGTCAGTTTTTGACGTTTATTTTGACGGGAGAATCGCCCTATGCTTATATATATATATACAATAATTTTATGCCGTGAATAGAATAGTCATATGATGTTAACAATGGGAAAGAGAGAAGAAAAAACGAGAAAAAAGACCTGTGTACAAATTAAAGAAATGTCTGGTAATATGTACAATAAGCATATATTATTACATAATATATCATTATATTTATATATATATGTATGTCATTATATATATTATATATGTTATGAATAATTTGTTTGTTGTTAGATAAAGGGTTGATAAGACAAAGGATCGATAAGATAAAGGATTAAAGGTGCAGTCGTGATAAAAAAAAGATAATTATTTACCATCAAGTAGCTTTTATTTTCAATTACTTGAGGAAATATTACACATTAATTATTTTCACATTATATAGAATTTATAAAGTTAATCCTATATTAGTGATTCAAAAAGATAGATATGTTAACTACGCATATTTACAACAAAACTGAAAGTCTTTCTAAAAACGATGATAACAAAAGTAAAATTATCAATGAATAAAAAATATATTTTTTAAAATATAGAAATATTTGAGTTTTTAGATTATATAATACATATATATATGTTATATTAAAATATTTTTTCATTTAAAATTATATTTCATAGATTCAAATACTCTGCTAAATCGACCGCCAGAGGTCACGCTTCCCCTATAAAAACTCATTGTTGTTGTTTCCCGATGGCCGGCTCAAACCTTTTGTACATTATGTAAATAAGTTTTTCATTTTTTTTTATTCTTACGCCTTAAGCCAGGCAGTACTTTTGCCAAATTATGTTTTTATATATTCCTTTAGTTGAATTGAAGCTATTTTTGATAACTAAATTTACTTAATTATTGCCACGACTGCCGAACAATGTCACATGCTCATGAATTCCAGGATCAAGCAAATGATCAATAAATCTATATAAAAACTTCTAAAACCGCAAAATATTTTTACAACATATATATATCTACATTAATTATAGCACGCCATCTATATATACCAAATGGAAGTATTTAAGCACGAATGGTTCTTTTTAAACATAAAACAAATTCTACTATCCTTACTGTGATGAAAAAATATATTGGAAAGGCTTGGCTCATTAGTGGTGAATACTACATATATAAAACGTTTAAATAACCATTATTTTTATATCGGTTAAAATTTGAAAATTAATATCCAATTTATTCAAATTGGAAATAAAAATAATTTCGTTGGTAAAATTTATATAGTTAAAGTAAAATAGAAACATTTTAATCTCGCTATATTTGGTATTTTATTTTTATTTTATTTTTTTTTGTATTTTTAAGATTTAAGTATATATATAAAGAGAAAATTGATATTTTATAATATGATGCACTAGCGCGCCATCTGTTATGAAAATTCGAAACTATTTTAAAGGCGTAAGGTTCTTTTTGAAATTAAACAATTTCTACTGCCCTTACTGCAATGGAAACATTAATGGGAAGGCCTGGTTCATCTGTGGCGAAACCGCTGGGAGGGTTCACCACTGATGAGCCAGGCCCTCTCATTAATATTTCCATTCCAGTAAGGGCAGTAGAAATTGTTTTATTTTAAAAAGAATCTTACGCGTCTATAATAGTTTCGAATTTTCAAAATTGATAATAAAGGTATTTTTTTTTAAGTGGTTGAAATAATTTGAAAAGAGAAATGTATGCAAATATATATTTTTAAAAAGAGAAGCATGCTTACTCTGATATATTATTTTGCTTTCAAAATTTTTCTTAATTTAGAATTAATATGTATACACACAATTAAATTACAAAACTATTTTAGAGGCGTAATATTCTTTTTAAAATAAAACAATTTCTACTGTCCTTACTGCAATGGAAAAATTAAAGGGAGGGCCTGGCTCATCAGTGGTGAATCCTCCCAGCGGTTTCGCCAGTTTAATCTACCATACCGCTGTTATATCGCATTTTTGGAACTTCCTTTTATAGTTGACTGTTGTAAGACTCTTGGAATGGGTAATGAGCCAGGCCCTCCCTTTAATTTTTTCCATTGCAGTAAGGACAGTAGAAATTGTTTTATTTTAAAAAGAATATTACGCCTCTAAAATAGTTTTGTAATTTGATAACAGATGGCGCGCTAGTGCATCGTAAAATACACACAATTATTTACAATTACACTGTTGTATATAAATCTCTCTATCTTTCATAGATAAAATAATAATCTATAATATTAAATATAATTATTTGCTGTATATAAACTGAATACAATAGTTAAATCAAAGATACAATTCTTTCATTGGGCTTGTAGAACGAGAGTGGTGTACGTATGCTCGCATGTTCTAGTGAAAAACACAAACATCCTCGATAAAGAGAGGCCAGTTGACCCTCGAAATATTGGAACAATAAAATAATTAGAAATCCAATATATGCATCTTTTTTAAATATAATTTTAATTATAGATTGCCAAATCTTCAATATATATATATATAGAAATTGTATTTATTTTTTCAGTAAAATATTAACTAAAAGCTTTCGTGTTAGTTTAGCCAAGTAAAGCGCACCGTGAAATGGAGCAGAAGATGAAAAAAAAAATCCATGTAAACAGTTAATGGCGCATTCAAGAGGAAGGAAAACGAAATCGACAAAATATAAAAATCGATGTTGAAAAAAAAAAATGAAACAAAGTCACAAACTATTTTTTTTTTAACAAATAGATAGTTTATTCTTTTCCTCTTTTTTTTTTTATCTTTCCTCTTCTCTAACAATGGATTTCGTTTTCTTTTAGTGGTCAAATTGGAATAAAAATTTAAAATATTTTCACAGATTAGTACGAATTTTTTAATTTCAATTAACAGAAATTTGATACATTATTATTAAAAATATTTATCAAATTAGAAACTATTATAGACGCGTATTATTCTTTTAAAAATATTAAACAATTTTCTACTGCTCTTACTGCATTGAAAAATTAATGGGAGGGCCTGGCTCATCATTGTTCAACCCTCTCAGCGGTTTCGCCAGTTTAATTATACGCGTTTATAATAGTTTCGAATTTTCATAACAGAGATGGCGCGCTAATGCACCATAATTCATTATATATATGTAATGATTCCAAATGCAAATTTTATTCTTAAAGAAAAAATGCAGCATATATGTAGATATGTATTAATTTTCTGATAGAAAATTAAATATGTAAAATGATTGGATGTATATAGAGTGTAAGAGGAGAGTGAAAGTATCTTATTTTTAAAAATAAATGGTTTATACCTTATAGTGTTCATCAAGTTCTATTTTTGTTAGGTAGAGAACACAACAATATATAAAGAGGGAATTTTTATTGCAGTAAATCTTGTTGAGTTATTTGAAATTTTTAGTTTAATTTCTTCATTTTTTAATTATAGAGGTTGATTTATATAAGTAATTAGTGAACATAAACAGAAACATTCATGCTTAAATTTTATTTCATTTTCTATAACATATATGTATATTATCATGAATTGAGAGAAAATATTACAAGTTCTTAATCTAAGATTCTCATACTATTTTGTAAATAAGAAAGATGGCGTCCAAGTATGTGTTTAATTCCCATAGAAACAGTTATGCAAATGCCCCGGGAGTCATGTATTTCCATCCATTAAAATCACAGAGCAAGCTACTCTGTATGCCTCACGCACGTTGTAATTCGATTGTTGTCCATAAAGATTCGGCAACGCTGTGCTTCTGTGAATTTTTAATAATCATCATCAAATAGTAAGTTCATTTAATTATCCGGCAAAATTCCCTTGGTAGAGAAATCTAGAGGGAGTAGTGTTTTGGTATTCTCTCAGATCTTCTGTGTCCTTGTGTTTCCCCCATTTTTTTTTGTCGTCTATCTAACGTTTATTCTTTATTTCTACCGATCATACTCTTACAATAATATTGTTACGATATTTTCTTTAATTCTGTCACTGATAAGCCATGGAATCACGAAGCAAACTCAAAAGTAAGTTTTATTCAACACACTGTTAAAAATAGAAAAAGCCGACAACAACTATATGCTTTATCCTATCTTACTCTAGACAGTCAGCCTAATCATGAAAACTAATTCTCAAATATTTACATAGACCCAAACAAAAAAAAATGAATTAATAGAAAACTAGTTAGAACATTTACATATCTACAAAATAGTTGAATTAAAATAATTTGTGACAATATTGTTATACAAGGTAGGATCAAAAAATATTCCGAACTTTTTTATAATTAATTATTTATTCATAGTATAGTAATTTAAACATCAAATTTTTCAAAATAGGAGCCTTGGTTATCTACACATTTTTTCCAGTGTGGAAAAAAGATGTTGAAATGCTAGTTCAAAGTCAATTTTTCTAAGCTTGTTTAGCTCCACCGTCGCATTTTCAATTACTTCTGATGACTATGAAAAGCGCCTCCCTTTTAACGTCATTTTAAGTTTTGGAAAGAAGAAGAAATCACAAGGGCGATATCAGGAGAGTAAGGAGGATGCGGAAAGACGTGTATTTTAAACAAATGCCATAGTTTTCTGGAGATAAGTTTCTTTTGGCTTTATAAAATCTAATCTCGAACTTACGGTCATCTCTGTCTTTTTACAGGAGTACATAATAACATATAATATAATTACTCTTCATATTTTCACTCTTTCATATTTCATCCAAAAAAGTTAGAAATAGTAAATATTTCTCTTTGAAATAAATATTGATTTTTCACAGAAAAGAAACTTATGCGGTGAAACTTTAAGTGTTGTTTTATAATCATACGCCGCAGTCCTTTATAACATATAATTTATTGAATTAGAGGGCTTGGCTCATCAGTGTTGAACCCTCTCACCAACTCTATTAATTAATAGAGATTAATTTGGCAAAATCGCTGAGAGGGTTCACTACTGATGAGCCAAACCCACTCATTCAATTAATTATATATTTTTATGTACGCCTGTAAAAGGGCAATATATTTTTATGAGAAATTGAGAATATTTATAGAAAAGAATGTTTGTAGTTTTTGAAATCTTATATATTGTTCAAGACTTTTTTAAAAAACGTGCTCCCACTTTTTTTGGTCCTCGGTCAGATTTTATTATAAATTAAATTATTCCGAGAATTTAATGAATTTGTAGTTTGATAAAGCACCCAAAGTGTTATTATCCAATTTATTAATGAAATGATATTAGAAACGCGTAAAGTTTATTCATAAATTGGCTGCAGTAAGTTTTATGAAACTAAAATCATGGACAAAACTTAAGGAAGTGGAAAAATACTATTTTTTTGAAGGAGATAGAGGCAATTTTATTCACACTTGGTTATCTTGTGTATCTTTAATAAAGGTTTTTATAATATCTTTCAGAATAATTTTCTGAATCCCGATATACATGCTAAAAGGTAAAACATCCTTAAGTTTTGTCCATGAGTGTATATTGGTTATCTCGTGTGTCTTCAATAAAGGTCACTGTAATATATTTCAGAGTTATTGTCGGAATACCGATATACATGGTAAAAGGTACAACTTCCTTAAGTTTTGCCCATGAGGGTATATTGGTTATCTCGTGTGTCTTCAATAAAGGTCATTGCAATATCTTTCAGAGTTATTGTTTCAATTCCGATATACATGCTAAAAGGTAAAACTTCCTTAAGTTTTGTCCATGAGTGTAGATTGGTTATCTCGTGTTTCTTCAATATAGGTCACTGTAATATCTTTCAGAGTTATTGTCTCAATCCCGATATATATTCTAAAAGGTACAACTTCCTTAAGTTTTGTCCATGAATGTATATTGGTTATCTCGTGTATCTTCAATAAAGGTCACTGTAATAACTTTCAGAGTTATTGTCTGAATACCGATATACATGCTGAAAGGTACAACTTCCTTAAGTTTTGTCCATGAGTGTATATTGGTTATCTCGTGTGTCTTCAATAAAGGTCACTGTAATATCTTTCAGAGTTATTGTCTCAATCCCAATATACATGCTAAAAGGTACAACTTCCTCAAGTTTTGTCCATTAGTGTATATTGGTTATCTCGTGTGTCTTCAATAAAGGTCACTGTAATATATTTCAGAGTTATTGTCGGAATACCGATATACATGGTAAAAGGTACAACTTCCTTAAGTTTTGCCCATGAGGGTATATTGGTTATCTCGTGTGTCTTCAATAAAGGTCACTGTAATATCTTTCAGAGTTATTGTCTGAATACCGATATACATGCTGAAAGGTACAACTTCCTTAAGTTTTGTCCATGAGTGTATATTGGTTATCTCGTGTGTCTTCAATAAAGGTCACTGTAATATCTTTCAGAGTTATTGTCTCAATCCCAATATACATGCTAAAAGGTACAACTTCCTCAAGTTTTGTCAATGATTGTATATTGGTTATCTCGTATGTCTTCAATAAAGTCACTGTAATATATTTCAGAGTTATTGTCTGAATCCTGATATACATGGTAAAAGGTACAACTTCCTTAAGTTTTGTCCATGAGTGTATATTGGTTATCTCGTGTGTCTTCAATAAAGGTCACTGTAATATCTTTCAGAGTTATTGTCTCAATCCCAATATACATGCTAAAAGGTACAACTTCCTCAAGTTTTGTCAATGATTGTATATTGGTTATCTCGTGTGTCTTCAATAAAGGTCACTGTAATATCTTTCAGAGTTATTGTCTGAATACCGATATACATGCTGAAAGGTACAACTTCCTTAAGTTTTGTCCATGAGTGTATATTGGTTATCTCGTGTGTCTTCAATAAAGGTCATTTTAATATATTTCAGAGTTATTGTCTGAATACCGATATACATGCTGAAAGGTACAACTTCCTTAAGTTTTGTCCATGAGTGTTTATTGGTTATCTCGTGTTTCTTCAATAAAGGTCACTGTAATATCTTTCAGAGTTATTGTCTGAATACCGATATACATGCTGAAAGGTACAACTTCCTTAAGTTTTGTCCATGAGTGTATATTGGTTATCTCGTGTGTCTTCAATAAAGGTCACTGTAATATCTTTCAGAGTTATTGTCTGAATACCGATATACATGCTGAAAGGTACAACTTCCTTAAGTTTTGTCCATGAGTGTATATTGGTTATCTCGTGTATCTTCAATAAAGGTCACTGTAATATCTTTCAGAGTTATTGTCTGAATACCGATATACATGCTGAAAGGTACAACTTCCTTAAGTTTTGTCCATGAGTGTATATTGGTTATCTCGTGTGTCTTCAATAAAGGTCACTGCAATATCTTTCAGAGTTATTGTCTCAATCCCGATATACATGCTAAAAGGTACAACTTCCTTAAGTTTTGTCCATGAGTGTACAATAGCAGTTATAGTTGAAGGTTTATATACCGATAAAGTAGAAATGTTTCTAGTTTGTGACATAGCTAGTTCGGTATTTGATTTATTTCGTGGTTAGAGAGTGAGGCTGGAATAGAAGTAGTTGGAACAGTCCCAAGGACCTCTTATATCAGTCCAGGAGTCCGATCAGCAGTCACGTCCTGCGGAGTCCAATTTAAATAGAGATTGGGACTTTGGTGGATTAACTCGGACTCCAATCTTGTGCCAATTTGTGTTCCTCGCTTCTGTTTTAAATTATCTACTACAGCCCACATGGTGTTACATGGAGGGTGATGTAGTTACATGAGAAAATGGTCAATTCCCATCAGAGAATACAAATAATCTCAATTTTATCTTCACAGTTCTCACAGAATCCTATCTTCAGGTAAATTGGTATAATTCCAACTTGTTGTTGTTGTCGTATCCAATGAAGAGCCTCAGATGTCTCCATACATCTTTATCACAGCAGTCGTTCTCTATCTTGGGTGTGTATACTGTATTGTTGTTGTTGTCGTGTCCAATGAAGAACCTCAGATGTCTCCGTACATCTCTATCACAGCAGTCGTTCTCTATCTTGGGTGTGTATACTGTATTGTTGTTATTGTCATGTCCAATGAAGAGCCTCAGATGTCTTCGTACATCTCTATCACAGCATTCTTTCTCTATCTTGGGTGTGTATACTGAATTGTTGTTTTTGTCGTGTCCAATGAAGAGCCTCAGATGTCTTCGTACATCTCTATCACAGCATTCTTTCTCTATCTTGGGTGTGTATACTGAATTGTTGTTGTTGTCGTGTCCAATGAAGAGCCTCAGATGTCTTCGTACATCTCTATCACAGCAGTCGTTCTCTATCTTGGGTGTGTATACTGTATTGTTGTTGTTGTCGTGTCCAATGAAGAGCCTCAGATGTCTCCGTACATCTCTATCACAGCAGTCGTTTTCTATCTTGGGTGTGTATACTGTATTGTTGTTGTTGTTGTCGTGTCCAATGAAGAGCCTAAGATGACTCCGTACATCTCTATCACAGCGGTCGTTCTCTATCTTGGGTGTGTATACTGTATTGTTGTTGTTGTTGTCGTGTCCAATGAAGAGCCTAAGATGACTCCGTACATCTCTATCACAGCGGTCGTTCTCTATCTTGGGTGTGTATACTGTATTGTTGTTGTTGTCGTGTCCAATGAAGAGCCTCAGATGTCTCCGTACATCTCTATCACAGCAGTCGTTCGTGTCCAATGAAGAGCCTCAGATGTCTCCGTACATCTCTATCACAGCAGTCGTTCGTGTCCAATGTAGAGCCTCAGATGTCTCCGTACATCTCTATCACAGCAGTCGTTCTCTATCTTGGATTCCATACAACACACGTATTTATACCATTAAAAAAGAGGATATAGGAGAAAATAAGATGATCAAACAGTAATTTTAGCGAAAAGACATATTCTATTAAATCAACTGAACATGGCGTATATGTACCTATAATTGATCTTTCTTAATATACACTCATGGACAAAACTTAGGGAGGTTGTATATTTCAGCACGTATATCGGAATTCAGACAATAACTCTGAAAGATATTACAGTGACCTTTATTGAAGACACACGAGATAACCAATATACACTCATGGACAAAACTTAGGGAGGTTGTATCTTTCAGCACGTATATCGGAATTCAGACAAACACTCTGAAAGATATTACAGTGACCTTTATTGAAGACACACGGGATAACCAATATACACTCATGGACAAAACTTAAGGAAGTTGTACCTTTTAGCATGTATATCGGAATTCAGACAATAACTCTGAAAGATATTACAGTGACCTTTATTGAAGACACACGAGATAACCAATATACACTCATGGACAAAACTTAAGGAAATTGTACCTTTTAGCATGTATATCGGAATTCAGACAATAACTCTGAAAGATATTACTGTGACCTTTATTGAAGACACACGAGATAACCAATATACACTCATGGACAAAACTTAAGGAAGTTGTACCTTTCAGCATGTATATCGGGATTGAGACAATAACTCTGAAAGATATTACAGTGACCTTTATTGAAGACATACGAGATAACCAATATACACTCATGGACAAAACTTAAGGAAGTTGTACCTTTCAGCATGTATATCGGGATTGAGACAATAACTCTGAAAAATATTACAGTGACCTCTATTGAAGACACACGAGATAACCAATATACACTCATGGACAAAACTTAAGGAAGTTGTACCTTTCAGCATGTATATCGGGATTGAGACAATAACTCTGAAAAATATTACAGTGACCTCTATTGAAGACACACGAGATAACCAATATACACTCATGGACAAAACTTAAGGAAGTTGTACCTTTCAGCATGTATATCGGGATTGAGACAATAACTCTGAAAAATATTACAGTGACCTCTATTGAAGACACACGAGATAACCAATATACACTCATGGACAAAACTTAAGGAAGTTGTACCTTTCAGCATGTATATCGGGATTGAGACAATAACTCTGAAAAATATTACAGTGACCTCTATTGAAGACACACGAGATAACCAATATACACTCATGGACAAAACTTAAGGAAGTTGTACCTTTCAGCATGTATATCGGGATTGAGACAATAACTCTGAAAAATATTACAGTGACCTCTATTGAAGACACACGAGATAACCAATATACACTCATGGACAAAACTTAAGGAAGTTGTACCTTTCAGCATGTATATCGGGATTGAGACAATAACTCTGAAAAATATTACAGTGACCTCTATTGAAGACACACGAGATAACCATGTGTGAACAAAATTTTCTCAGTCTACTTAAATAAAGAGAGAGACGACTGGCAATATCAAACTCTTTCTACTTCTCAAGTTTTATCCATGAGTGTAATAAGGAAAAAACTTCAAAGAGGATTCTGGGATGATATGGTTCGGCTAAAATTTATATAATCACAGCGCATTGAGCTTTCAGAATATATCTTCGTCAATCATTCATGCCATTGTTGTCAGGATTTGTCCAACATGCTTTGTATGTTAGCCGGAAACTTCAAGCAATAAGTCTCATAAATACAATAGACTGAGAATACAAATTCAACGGAATTGTGGAGACTGTTTTGAATTGCAGAATACTCACTGCAGACCACGCTTCCCTAGAGATACCTGTTTAATGGAAGATTATGTAGTTTTCAGGACGTTATAGGCATATCATAGACACATAGTATATGATAGTAGCATCAAAATAACTAAAATCATATCGTCGCTCTTTATTCTTTTTTGCATATTGTACAAAATCCTATCAAAGAATTAAATAAGAAGATATAAACACCCACACAACGGTAAAGTATTCAATGAAGACGAAATCTAAGATATGTTTTACCTTAACGGAAGTTTGAATTCTTGTTTATTTCAGATACAAGTTGATAAAACTGTTTTACATTCTCACAGATAGTTTATAATGATAGTTAATCTGTGTTTCAACCGTGTAGGGATGAACGATATAGGGATATATGTAAATACAATGGGAAAAACTGTGCAAATATCCCGTTTCGTGAGGCAAAATCCAATAAGGACAATGTCACGTCCAATTGTGTCCCGGAACAACCAAACTTGTGCTAATTAATTGGGGACGTCAATATGGCGGATGTAATTAATTCCCTCCCGATTGTACGTCGTCGTCTGCCAGGTTTCCTTTGGTCTTCTTTTTCTGTGTCTGACAACACTGGGATGAATATCGTCTGCTAGGTTTCGTTTGTTCTTCTGTTTCTGTGTCTGACAACACTGGGATGAATATCGTCTGCTAGGTTTCGTTTGGTCTTCTTTTCTGTGTCTGACAACACTGGAATGAATATCGTCTGCTAGGTTTCGTTTGGTCTTCTTTTTCTGTGTCTGACAACACTGGGATGAATATCATCTGCTAGGTTTCGTTTGGTCTTCTTTTTCTGTGTCTGACAACACTGGGATGAATATCGTCTGCTAGGTTTCGTTTGGTCTTCGTTCTCTGTGTCTAACAACACTGGGATGAATATCGTCTGCTAGGTTTCGTTTGGCTTTTTTTCCGTGTCTAACAACACTGGGATGAATATCATCTGCTAGGGTTCGTTTGGCCTCCGTTTTCTGTGTCTGACAACACTGGGATGAATATCGTCTGCTAGGTTTCGTTTGGTCTTCTTTTCTGTGTCTAACAACACTGGGATGAATATCGTCTGCTAGGTTTCGATTGGAATTCTTTTTTGTGTCTGAAAACACTGGGATGAATATCGTGTCTGCTTATTTTTATGGTTCACCCTTTATATCCTATGGTGGTTTAGAAGAAATGAATGCCACATTAAACACAACTTATGTTTATTTTACTCAACGTTTCGAAGTCATTCCATCACAATTATCAATGAAATTTGACATTTCCTTGCGCCTCTATTTATTTACATAATTACCCTAAAATACGTATATAGAAATAGAAATCGCCACAATAAAACGGAACCCTGGACACTTTTATTTTTCCGTTTATCATTACTCTTCACAATTCAACCTTTCATACCTTATCCCTAAGGTTATAAATAATCGTTATTTCTCCCCTTAAAATAAATTACGATTTTTCGTTCAAAAGAAACACATGCGGGATAATTTTCAAATGTCGTTACACACATACATATATGCCCCACTCTATATAATGGCAGACGCCACCACTCCACCTGTCTACCAAAGAAGGAGGTTGTTCAACTTGGCCCAAGAAGTGCGTTCCTCCATCAAACCTTCTTACTAATCTGAAATCCATACCGCCGCAGCTGTTGGTCCGTCACTTCCCTGTTTTTGATTGTTAGCACCATCTCTCTGCATATCGATGATCGTATGTAAAATATTTCACATTTTATTATTTGTAAGTAGTAAAAAAGCGCGAAATATTAGGAGTGACCTTGAATCCTAATGCAGAGATCTCTCCTGATGTCAAACAAACATTTTACTAAGGATTATGAATACTGATCCATCTATATTCAAGTTGCATAACCGGGGTTTGAATAATTAGCATCTCGTGAAATATTCTGACAATGGAATTAATGTAAGACAATAATTGTAGTGTTCTGGTTAGGTTAAACTGTGGAAACTTCTGGCGGTTAGGATCACTACTGGTGAACTAGAAACTAAATATTTTGAGTAATATTTGCATAAAAAAAATTACCAATATATATGTAGATTGTAAAATGAGATTTGAAAATTATCCCGCATGTGTTTCTTTTAAACGAAAAATCGAAATTTGTTTTTAAGGAGAAATAACGAATATTTCTAACCTTAGGGATAAAGTATGATAGAATGAATTGTGAAGAGTAATGATAAACGGAAAAATAAAGTGTCCAGGGATGATGGGAATTTCGATTTTCCGTTTAAAAGAAACACATGCGGGATAATTTTCAAATGTCGTTTTACAATCATAAGCCGTATTATATTGTATTATATATGTTGATATTTAAAAATAAGGCATATTTTGGATTGTAATAAGATTATTTATTAATCCAATATTTCGATAGACTAATCGTCCATCTTTTACGAGGGTTTTTTTGTTATGAAGAATAAAGCAGGTCGCGTGCTTCAGGTGAGCCACGGAAGTCTTACAAGTTTGTTGGGTGATAAACCATCTAATATATATATATATTAAACAAATTAAAACCAATGTAATATATATAGCAATTGAATTATTAAAAGAAATAAATAACAAAATAAATATGAAAATAATCAACAATAAAAATAAAATAACTCTGATAAAAAAAATAAATCATAATAAATATCTAAAATTCAAAAAATAAAATAAATATATAAATAATATAATTTTCTAAGAGATCTAAACACTGAGTATATACATCTGGTAAGTCTGGATTTACTCAGTTTAGAACCTCTTAGAAAAAAAAATATATATGTGGAAAATAATTTTTAAATAGAAAAAGATCAAGTGTTGATAATAAAAACAAAAAAAAAAGGCATATTCTGACCTCTCACATGAGTATTTTAGATGGCAGAACGCCATCTAGCGGAACAACAAAAATAAACTAAACGTTTTTTTTAAAACTTGTTCCGTGATATTTGGTTTAACCCAATTTCTTGACAAATCAAGAAAAGCTAACCTCGTCATCATGGTGCAGGCTGTAGCTTTACGACCAAAAATTTGTTTCAAGAGACTTCCTGAGAAATCAAGAAATGAGAATGTAAGAATAAGTTTACGTAAATACGCTGTTAATGTGAAAAAATAATTTCAAAATGGAAAAAAAGTCAGGTGTTGATATTAAAAACAACAAAAAAAGACATATCCTGACAGTTTACATGAGCATTTTAAATGGCAGAGAGGGCGCTATATTCTATATACAGTTACGAGCGTCATTCCTCATCTCCTAATAATCAGTCATCAGTTTTCATCTCTGTCACCGTTTGCTTTTTTTTTTGGAATGGCGCCCTCCTATTGGTCGGCTACGATCACGCCACCTTTGCCCCCCCCCCCCCCCCCCCCCCCACTCGCATTTTCGTTTTTGTAACTATTGTGTTGGAGCAGGTCGCTCCTTAAATAAATGCATATATTAGTTAATAACTAAATGGAATCCTCTCTTTCTTTTTCCCAGTAAGAGACGCCTGCGGAAGCCAACAGTACATAGATAGATAAAGCACATAGGCTATAGTTATTAACTAATATATGCATTTATTTAAGGCGCCAATTTATAATTGTAATAAATAGTATTTGAATCAAAACATTCAATCGGGTAAAACACGGGCGTTGCCCGGGTTCATTTGGCTAGTATATATATATGCACCACTCAAAGAGGCATGATAAATACCTTTTTTATTTTATTAATAAACACCTAAAAACATTTATACTCGCCAAAACATAAAACTACATTCCAAAAATATCTCCACTCTGCAAATCTATATAAACATATTTATCAAAATTACTTTATAATCTAATTTATAAATAATCAATGTACATAGCTGAATATTTACCCCTAGAAAACATTTTTTTTTACAATATTTTATTTTTCTTTTTTTTTATTAATCCAAAAGAGAAATTCAATAAATAAACAGACGAATGTTTAGTCGTCAGACGAACCTCTGTTTACGAACATTTATTACATTTTAAAGTGCAAATATTTGTACAAAGTAATATAAAAAAAGTAAAATTATTTGAAGAAGGAAGAAAACTATTTAATATGTTATTTTTATTTATTTATTGGGGAGTTTTAATTCTTTCAATTTGAGATGGGAAATATGTAAACTTTCTAAAATGTTCGTCTGATAATAAATTTGCATAAATATTTTATTATACACTGTAGAAATCATTTTTATTATGTAAATATGAGGTTTTGGTAATAAGCTATTGATAGAAATATGCTACTTTTTAGAGTAATAGGGAAAAGTTTGCTTAACATGCATTAAGACTTCTCATCCTATACACATGTATATATCTTTTAATAGATTTTATTTTTTTGCAAAAATGACAAAAATCTATTTAAAAAATAGATCTTTGAAAAATTAAATATTTGTACTCCTAAAATATGAGCTTTTGTGTGATATTCAATAAAGGATAAGAAAATAGGATAAGAAAAAGCCTAATTATTTTATTAATGAAAGTTGATTTGAAAAATTAATGTGTGTTCCAAGGTTCAACATTTATTCCTCTGGTTGAATCTACATTGAAATTTTAAATATATTTGTTGATATATGGGGTACTAAACGTTGTTACCTAGTTTTAAATGACCGTAGCTAAAGGAAGATGTAAAACGACATTTGAAAATTATCCCGCATGTGTTTCTTTTGAACGAAAAATCAAAATTTAAAATTTATTTTAAGAAGAAATAATGATTATTTCTAATCTTAAGGATGAAGTATGAAAAGATGAATTGTGAAGAGTAATGATAAACAGAAAAATAAAAATGTCCAGGAATGGGAATCGAACCCACAGTGTTCCGTTTACCGGGTAGATGCCATGTCCACTTAGGCTACCCTGGACATATTTTTCCTTTCGTAAATCTATATATATGTGATGATTTAAGACCATGGAATTGTTGTAAATAGTCTAGATATCTACTACCACATGTTCCACCCCATGACTGTATATAACTTCTTATGTACTGCAAATAGAAAGCCTCAACTAACATCAATCTGTACCGCGTGAGAATCTAATAAAGTATAGCAACTGTACAGATAGAAGGAATGGAGACTAACAGGAGAAAATTAAGGTTAAAACTAATCAGGCTTAGGTGAGAGTAGAAGTAAGGCCTAGCAAAAGAGGCTTAAAGCCAGCACCACTATTAATAAATCTACAGTCAATTTTACGATCGCGGAAATCATAAAAGTCGAGTTTAACGGCCAGTATTTCCTGGGCAAGGCCGGATATATCTTCCGTCAAAGACCGCAGCAAAGACCAATTAGAAGACAATACCTAAGTAGGTCAACCAATAGCCAACGGCCACGTGACATCGTCCTACCAATTAGAAAGAAGAAAGGTCTTGGTGTTAAATCGAGAACCTAGGTTAGGCAGTCTGCGCTTGGATCCCAACGGTAACACTTGCTCTAAAGATCTCTCTCTCCACTCATCCCATTCCTTCTTGACGTCAGACGCTTCTTAGTGGAATCTCTGTTTGTTTATTTCACCTTTGGCCCAGCTGTGTCGCCTTCCACCACGACTGCACGGTAGAGTTGACATCGAGGTTCGTCTAGCATCAGGTAACACTGGTCCCAGAGGTCCCAAGATATCACATATATATAAATCAATGTTGGTATGTTTGTTTGTATGTCCGGTATACAAATTCGCAGTAGTTCACTAATTCAAACCAAAATTTCCATACATAGGTAAAAAAAATACGGGGAAGACGATAGGCTATTTTAAAAAATATATAAATCAATTATTAAAACTATATATTCAAATTATTCTACTTAGCTCACGAACAGCGCCCTCTATCAACGATTAAATTATGCTGATGCAAACAAATAGATAATGCTAATAACAAACAATTATTTTAAAAAAATCTTATCTAAATATATATCACTCGGGTAGATATGCACACGGGTCAATCCCGGGGCGAAGCCCAGGTCACCCGTCTAGTAATACATAAAGTAGTTTATAATACAACTAGCCGAATGACCCGGGCAACGCCCGTGTTTTACCCGATTGAATGTTTTGATTCAAATACTATTTGTTACAATTATAAATTGGCCCTTTAAATAATTGCATATGTTAGTTAATAACTAAAGCCTATGTGCTTTATCTGTCTATGTACTGTTGGCTTCCGTATGCGTCTCTTACTGGGAAAAAGAAAGAGAGGATTCCATTTAGTTATTATCTAATATATGCATTTTTTTCAGGGAGCGACCCGCTCCAACACAATAGCTACATGATGGGGGGGGGGGCAAAGGTGGCGTGACCGTAGCCAACCAATAGGAGGGCGCCATTCCAAAAAAAAAAAAAAGCAAACGGTGACAGAGATGAAGAAGCACGCTCGTAACTGTATATAGAATACAATATAATGCGGCTTGTGCTTGTAAAGCGACATTTGAAAATTATCCCGCATTTATCCCGAAATTATCCAGATGTGCTTCTTTTGGCACATGAATATTATCCTTTATATGCTATTACATTGCCTGAAAATCGGCCCTTGCCACTTCACTTTAACACCAGTTTGGTAAATTCGACCGATTTCATAACCTCCTCTGTTGTTGTTGTTGTCGTGTCCAAAGAAGAGTCTCAGATATCTCCATACATCTCCATCACAGCAGCAGCAATATCCACTATCTTGGGTGTGTAAAGCTGCTGCTCTGGGTCTAAGTCAATTTTCTGCAAGGCTGCGACCATTGCTGGACATGAGAATATCCTCTTCATTGGAAAATGGGTGCCGTTGCCACGTTAGTCACCTTGGAAACGAACCAGAATTTGGTTAAATATTCCAAGGGTCCAGGGGGGACCGCAGGGAGGTGTGGTCGGATAACCCCTCTCATTGGATGTTATGAAATCGAAGCTGTCTCTGTAGTGATAGAAGGCCAAAGCCTGAAACCATGGTATATAGGTTGTTAGCTTTTTGTCTGAATTTGTTTAAACTGGTGTTCTGGCTTTATCATCACTAGTGAGGTTTCTTACTAAGGTGATGAACATAATGTATCGTTCTGATGTATATTTAAAGGGAGAGGTGCCTCCTTCGAATCATTATATATATATATTATTACTTATTAAAAATATAAAAAGGCATATCCTGACCAGGAGCACATATGCTTTTCATTATTACTTATATTAAGAAAAAAAGGCATCTCCTTATCGTGCAACTGAAAGTTGCTGATGGCTTGCGCCATCTATCGGAATAAATATCAACTATTCTCGTTGATTTTTTAATTATTCCAGAATTGGCCAAATACCCATTCTTGATTAATCAAGAAAAGCTAACCACGGACGCGTTTCGGGCTGTTGGCCCTCATCAGCGTGGTGTAAGCTGTACCTCAACGACCAAAAAATTGGTCATTAAGACAACCTGAAAAATCATGAAACGGGTATTACTTATATATTACTAGCCGAATGACCCGGGCAACGCCCGTGTTTTACCCAATTGAATGTTTTGATTCAAATACTATTTGTTACAATTATAAATTAGCGCCTTATATAAATGCATATGTTAGTTAATAACTATAGCCTATGTGCTTTATCTGTCTATGTACTGTTGGCTTCCGTAGGCGTCTCTTACTGGGAAAAAGAAAGAGAGGATTCCATTTGGTTATTAACTAATATATGCATTTATTTAAGGAGCGACCCGCTCCAACACAATGGTTACAAAAACGAAAAAGCGAGTGGGGGGGGGGGGGCATGATGCTGGGGGGGGGGGGGGGGGGGGGGGGGGGGCAAAGGTGGCGTGATCGTAGCCGACCAATAGGAGGGCGCCATTCAAAAAAAAAAAGCAAACGGTGACAGAGATGACTGATGAAGAATGACGCTCGTAACTGTATATAGAATACTTTTTTATTAACTTTATTAACATCCTATAACACGATATCCCAAACTCAGGGATATTTGCGTCAATACATTCCTAACATCATAAAAAGTTGGTTATATACAAGGAGAAAGGAGAAAAAGACAAACATACAAAAGCAATTCCCTCAAAATTTCCTTCCTTCGATTTCCCAGTACAAAAGATAGTTGTATATATATCTACAAAATTTATTAAAATTTGTATATGTTCTTTTCTTATCTAAGAATTCATGTAGCTGTCCGATGCCACCTAATTATCTTTCCCTATAATCTCTAAAAATTGGGCATTCAGAAATAGATGTTTGACTAATATATATTATTACTTTTTTTTAATTGGGATTTCACCAACGCCACTCTGTGTTGTGACGACATTTCTATAGAGGGAGTCCTCTATTCTTGGTCGGCGGTGTTGAAGGTTCAAAGTTGAGGTGTCGCTGCTTGTACCACTTTTAAAATATACGACGAAAACAGGAGGTAAATTTATATTTATTATCAATTAAGAAAATAGTAAAGGATTATTTAATGAATTATATATTTAAATGTATTTACACTATGAGAATTGGTGAATCAGGGTAAATCCTCCAGTTCGAAAGTCGTTTACAAGTTCTTCTGTTTTTGTTTTTCTCATTTCAGTCGCTGCATCCCCGTAGCCCCCTCCGTCGGCCTCCCATTGGCTGCCGCGAACTCCTTCTTTTCCAACATGTTTGATAAACTGTGTTAAAAAAGAATGTCGGTACCTTAGGGTAAATCTACTCCTATAGAAATGGTACTGGCTGACAAACAACGCTGTCTGTCAGTGAATGGGTTTAAACTTCCAACTTAAACGTCAATAGATTTCAATCTAAGAGAATGGATTTCTCATTGGCAAAGGAAGTCAGAAAGCTGAGCCAAAGGAAAAAATAAATGTCAGTATTTGACGCTGACGCTTTGGCAAAATACAAGATAATCAAACAAAAAAAAAAAGAAAAGATCAAATATGTGAAATAAACTCCGAGAGAAAACTGACAAAAACTATAACAAGACTTAGAACAATACACTATAAAGGAATGGCAATACATCCAGATGGCACAAGAACCTATAGAGCATGCATCGAATATTACAACAATCTATTATATTAAACTGGCGAAACTGATAGAAGGGTTCTTCACTGATGAGCCAGGCTCTTCCAATATTTTGTTTTCATCGCAGTAAGGATAGTAGGAGCAATTTTTATTAATAAAAAAAAATCGCTCTAAATTATACTATCCTTTCTTTTATTTCTAGTAATATTGATTATAAACATATTTGTAGAGTCATTTTTATTTATTTATTTCAACACACAAAACGCGATATCCCGGCTAGGGATAATTGCGTCGATTTACATTATTGTTTATCTTTTTATTTTCGATTACTTTTTCTTGTATAATATGTTTATAACTGTTTCTGTTTTAACACAAAGCAATAACGCGCCATCTATACATATAAAATAAAAGGATTTAAAAAAAAAGCGCGAATGTTTCTTTTATACAAAAACGAACTTCTACTGTCCTTACTGCGATGAAAAAATATATTGGGAGGGCTTGGCTCAACAGTGGTGAACCCTCCCAGCGGTTTCGCCAATTTAATCCACCAGACCGCTTCTCAGAGGTCTAATACTGTATTGGATCATTCTGCTTTTATATGCTACACATTCGCGCTTTTAAATCCTTTTATTTTATATGTTTCTGTTTTAAAAAAATGTAAATAGACGCAATTATCCCTAGCTGGGATATCGCGTTTTGTGTGTTGAAATAAATAAATAATTTGCATAGTCACTGTAATTCTGCTTCCAGAGAGAGAGAGAGAGAGATTAGAAATGTATTCCCTTCTATTTCTAATACACACATATGGCAACACCTGAGAATGAGAAAATATTTAAAAACTAAAATATATTTATTTGATAAATACGTGGTTATTTTCTATTAATATAGTGGTATGTTATATTTTAATGTATATTTATCTCACGTATTTCTCTCCCCGCAAAGAATATTATTAAATAATACATAGAGAATATTTTGGGCGGAAAACCCGAGAGTTAAATAGATATTAAATTATCTGGTGGGAATTTCCCCCCCCCCCCCCCTCTCGCTATAACCTAGAAATTGTTTACCTTCAAATTTCGTTTGGCTTTCCCATATTACCAAATGTTTCGGTTTAATACCATTGGTTTATAGGAGTTTTTTCTCTCAGTAAAAGAATATACACTCATGGACAAAACTTATTAAATATACAACTCTGAAATATATTACAGTGTTCTTTATTGAAAACACACGATATAACCAATATACACTCATGGACAAAACTTAAGGAAGTTGTACCTTTTAGCATGTATATCGGGATTGAGACAATAACTCTGAAAGATATTACAGTGACCTTTATTGAAAACACACGATATAACCAATATACACTCATGGACAAAACTTAAGGAAGTTGTACCTTTTAGCATGTATATCGGGATTGAGACAATAACTCTGAAAGATATTACAGTGACCTTTATTGAAAAAACACTAGATAATCAAATGTGAACAGCCTATGTCTCCTTAAAAAAAATAACAAACGACCGTCTACATCAAAGATTTCCTTTAAGTCCATGAGTGTAAATTAACTACTGGTTGGAATTATGTCTAAAAAAGACATAGTTCCATCAAAACTGTCTTTTATTTATTCAAATCTCGACGTTTCGCTTAATCAGTGCTACTCTCTTCCTTCTGATAGGTAGTAATCGAAACGTTTGAAAGTAAATAAATAAAAGGTTTATGCAGCTATGTTATTTTTTAACACAATAAGATGGATTATCTAACACATCGTCTGTTATTATTTACCTTAAAGGAGAGGCAACCAATATGTATATATGGATTCCAATTTTCTTAAATCCCTCTGTCCCATAGCAATATTCAATCTCGGAGTATTGATTTGCATATTGGCGGATTCTCTGTGATATTTTAATTCAATTTGACCAAAATCTCTATTGATACCCCCAGGATTGGTTAATCTTGACGCCATATGCAATTTTGGAGGTAATTTGATTTGGAGGATTGCTAAACCCAAGGGTGTATTTTTTATGATTAATAGGTTTTTTTTTCATATTTTGTTTATTTTGATGGGATTTTGATTTGAATTCTATATAAACATTCCTTTGTTATATATATTTTTAGAGAAAATATATTGAAAGCAAAAATATATTTTTATAAATAAAGTTCGTTTAGTCTTAATAATATTTTTCCTCCAATAGTCAATTTAATCTATTTTAATTTGTAATAATTTTTTTCTGAGAAAGATCGTGTACCTCGAAAGCTTTGATGGAAAGAATAAATGTAAAAAATCAAATATAAAATGGCATATCTTTATCGTGCAACTAAAAATTGATGATGGTTTGCGACATCTATCTTTCGAAATGAATATTAATTTCATATCTAATTTATTATTATTATATTAGTTATTCCGATAGATGGCGCAAGCCATCAAATATGTTTAGTTACGCAATCAAGGAGAAGTGTTTTCTTTTCTTAACCACAGGAATCCGTAATATTGTCATTTTGAAATGTTTTGGTGAGATCTTACATACATATCTAGCGTACAGATTTAGACTACAACGTCTAAATTTACATATACAAAGCAATAACGCGCCATCTTTACATATAAAATGAAAGGATTTAAAAACACGAATGTTTCTTTTATACATAATACAAACTTCTACTGCCCTTACTGCGATGAAAAAATATATTGGGAGGACTTGGCTCATCAGTGGTGAACCCTCCCAGCGGTTTCCCCAATTTAATCCACCAGACCGCTTCTCAGAGCTCTAATACTGTATTGGACGATTCTGTTTATATACGCAGCACTGAAGGGTGAAATCTTAGATATGGTATTCAAACAAACTATGGACATACTCTAAAACGCAAACACAAATAATGTATAAAATGAAATTATTAGGCCTAATTTTAAACATGAAAAATATCACCCCCTTATATATTTTCTCCAATATATAAATTTACTAATTAGATTAAAAGGTATTTAAATACGACAGCTATAAAAACAATAGAAAAAACAAACAGTGTTTTTTACCCTCCAGGATTTAAAGAAAAAAACATGTCGAGAAAGGAGAATAGGGGAAAAAAAGCAAATTACACCTGAGGGAGATCACGTGACGTGATTTAGCCAATCCCATCAAGGCAGACGAATCCCCTGTTAATACCTACACACGCCGTAAACAAACCAGAATGCAACACAAATAGGAGTCTAGATGGAAATGTTTTTGAATAAATGGCGCTTAGGTTTAGTGTCTATTTTGACGGGAAGGGTTATCTTTATTTTTATAGATCAGTTCGGCGAAATTTCCATCTATATTTTGGTCATAAAATTGGCCTAGCCACTTTCAAGCTAAACCCCTCTTTGGTAGATTGTGAATATTCCATTGATAAAGGTCACTGTAATATCTTTCAGAGCTATTGTCTCAATCCCGATATACATGTTAAAAGGTACAACTTCCTTAAGTGTTGTCCATGAGTGTATATTGGTTATCTCATGTGTCTTCAAAAAAGGTCACTGTAATAACTTTCAGAGTTATTGTCTCAATCCCGATATACATGTTAAAAGGTACAACTTCCTTAAGTTTTGTCCATGAGTGTATATTGGTTACCTCATGTGTCTTCAATAAAGGTCACTGTAATAACTTTCAGAGTTATTGTCTGAATCCCGATATACATGCTGAAAGGTACAACTTCCTTAAGTTTTGTCCAAGAGTGTATTTATCTTCACTAGTATTTTATTTTAAACAGACCCGTAGAAGAAATCTCGAAGGGTTTACAATCATGATTAATTTTATAATTAAAACTTTGTAGCGTAGTAATGAGTTACAGAATATCTACAATTCTCCAAGCTAGGTTTGGTGATGTCTATAGCCAATATGCAAATTGGCGTCTACAACGGAATTGTTTGAGATTCTTCGGTCACATCGCGCGACACAGGGGAATGGAGTACACCATACTGACTGGAAAGATGTCTGGGCGAGACATACCTGGACGCTCACCGACACGCTTCGTGGACAAATTAAAGGAACTCACTGGCTTTACGGTCACCGTGATGGTACATTGTGCTCAATACAGAGATGGCTGGTGTCGTGTTTGGGATGTAATATGTACAGTACAACGTTCGATCACGAATAAAATGATTGTATATGGCCAATCATCTTCACCTCTATATCTTCCTCTTTATCAGATTACTATGGCAATTACTATGCCCTTGATGAAAGGCATGCCATAATCGGATTAGAGGGTTAGGTGATTGGTTTGTAATGGAAGGAATTGCTTCCTGATGTACACAACCTTCTTTTATATAGAGGGTCGGTTGAAGGATGGTTTAAACCGTTGGTTTTCGACCGCTACGACCCAGGATTGAATCCCGCATTGGACACTTTTTTTTCTAATTGAAAAAAAAAAACGCTCCATTGGCCTCTAAATCTTGCAAAAGTCCAACCCTACTAGTGAGTACAAGTAACCAAAGAGGGCTCTGGCACATTTGTAAGTGCAAAAGTCGAACTGATTTTTAGATGTGTAGACATGTGGTGCACTTACAATTTTTTAATTATTATTATCCCAAGTACACGTGGTACAGTACATGATAATCATGGTAGGTAGAAATTAGTGACTGCTTTTTACTGTAAGTGCACCACATGTCTATACATGTAAAAAGTAGCATTTACAGTAAAAGCAGTCGCCAACTTATTCCCACCATGATTATCGTGGCCTGTACCACGTGTACTTGGGATAATTAAAAATATATTTTTTCTATTTTCTATTTGTGTCTTATTTGCATGGAATTCTAATGTCAACAAAGATATTGTCTGCAATTTAATTAAATAAATACCATGTCTCCAAGATTTATTCCTACAATGTCGTATATATAAGCAGAATGGTTCAATACAATAGTAAAGTGGTAGGGTAGATTAAACTGGCGAAACCACTGGAAAGGGTTCACCATTAATGAGATAAGCCCTCCCAATATTTTTTTTATCGTAGTTTGTAACAATAGGAGTTTTTTTTTTTTTTTTGAAAAGTGTAAATTGTGTTTTGATACTTCAATTTCTCTTCGAATATTATTTATTTTATAAAAAAAAAAGATTTATTGAAAGTGTGAGAGATTTTAGAGAATAAAGCTTACCTTATCGTGGGTGTTAGACAGCTCGTAAGCTTGAAAAAATGGCTTTCAAAACACTCATGGATAAAACCTAAGGAAGTGGAAAGTCTTTGATGTCGACAGTCGTCTGTTTTTTTTTTAAGGAGACAGAGGCAATTTTGTTCACATTTGGTTATCTCGTGTCTTCAATAAAGGTCACTGTAATATCTTTTAGAGTTATTGTCTCAATCCTGATATACATGCTAAAAGGTACAACTTCCTTAAGTTTTGTCCATAAGTGTATAGTTATACCGCGTTTTTAGAAGATATATGACATGAAATGTTTAAGCTATCTGCAAATGGATTCGGCAAGGCGGTATGTATCGATTTAAATAAAGGAAAGGCGGGAGATATCCGGAGAAATCAAATGGAATCCTTTACCTCAGGAACTATTTAATATTTGCCCACACCTCCCGTGTCACTACGGATTCCTACGCGATCAATTTGCATATTCTATTCTGGGACGTTCTACCTCGGTGTATTTACATAGTGTGTCTAATATGCAAAGTTGAGAGTTTTACCTTTTTTTAAACCTCTCTCACAATTTCTGTTTAAATAAGTAAAATTGGTTGAAACGCTTCTTTAAATGTATATTTTGAAGGGTTGCAATCATTCGAGCAAATTTGCTCTTCCACGATCAAATAATAATAAATATTGCAACAAAAATAGGCTATTTACAATACAAAAGAAAGGGAATAATGGCCGGTACACGCACGGGCGTGCATTAGTCTATATTACAGCTATATAACTATTCAAATATATAATAATATAACTCAAAATATTTTAACAAAGTATTTATTAATTTTATTATTTTTATTAACAGAATGGTTATTTTTATGTTTATATTTTGCTACTCTGTAAATTTCCCTCGTGGCTTATCTTTTGTTTACCATTCATAGTTTGTTCTTCCCTGAAATAAATTGTTGTCTCCTCCTGAAGTTGGTCTTCCCTAATTTTCCACGTGGCAATATATATATAAATATAATTATATTCATGGATAAAACTTAAGGAAGTTGTACCTTTTACCATGTATATCGGGATTTAGACAATAACTCTGAAAGATATTACAGTGACCTTTATTGAAGGCACACGAGATAACCAATATATACTCATGGACAAAACTTAAGGAAGTTGTACCTTTTACCATGTATATCGGGATTTAGACAATAACTCTGAAAGATATTACAGTGACCTTTATTGAAGGCACACTAGATAACCAATATACACTCATGGACAAAACTTAAGAAAGTTGTACTTTTTACCATGTATATCGGGATTGAGACAATAACTCTGAAAGATATTACAGTGACCTTTATTGAAGACACACGAGATAACCAATATACACTCATGGACAAAACTTAAGGAAGTTGTACCTTTCAACATGTATATCGGGATTGACACAATAACTCTGAAAGATATTACAGTGACCTTTATTGAAGACACACGAGATAACCAATATACACTCATGGACAAAACTTAAGGAAGTTATACCTTTTAACATGTATATCGGGATTCAGACAATAACTCTGAAATATATTACAGTGACCTTTATTGAAGACACACGAGATAACCAATATACACTCATGGACAAAACTTAAGGAAGTTGTACCTTTTACCATGTATATCGGGATTGAGACAATAACTCTGAAAGATATTACAGTGACGTTTATTGAAGACACACGAGATAACCAATATACACTCATGGACAAAACTTAAGGAAGTTGTACCTTTTAGCATGTATATCGGGATTGAGACAATAACTCTGAAAGATATTACAGTGACCTTTATTGAAGACGCACGAGACAACCAAGTGTGAACAAAATTTCCTCTGTCTTTTAAAAAAAAAAATAGACGACCGGTGATATCAAAGACTTTAATATTTAATATTGTTGATGAGTGTACTTTAAAAAATGCGCTAAATACAGGTTCTCTTTTGGCTTTAAATACCCAAATATAATGTTGTGGTACATTCTATATCACCACCCCTACGATCTGTACTGGGTTGAAAAACATTTTTTTTTTGTTTTAGGTGCATTTCTAAAGGGAGAGGTGCCCCTTTTGGTACACTTTATGTACATAAAAGTTTCACATTTTTAACAAGGATTTTTTTCCCTTTTCGAATAACATAACTTCTTTTTATCCTTAATTTCGATGAAAATGACTGGCCTGGCTCATCAGTAGTGAATCCTCAGCGGTTTCGCCAGTTTAATCTACCATATCGCTTTAATATGTCATTTGACTACTAAATATATATGGAGGTTTGTACTATAGGGATCTGATGCTCATTATTATTATTATTTTGTAATTAAATATAAGAAAATTGCGATATACCATTATAAAATTATAGAAAGATATTTTGCAATAAGTTTGTTTATTATAAAAATTTCGAGCTTTCGAGTTCCCGCTTTCTTCAACAGGCAGAATTACATATGGGAATTTTGCCTATTGAAGAAGAACGAGATCTCGAAAGCTCGCAGTTTTTTTTTTTTTTATTTATACAATAAACAAACTTATTGTGAAAGGTTTTAGGTTATTTTTAAATGGTAAATTTTAGCGGCGTGAGAATAAGTCGCTTTAAATTTACATCGAAGAATTTTTAGACTTAATTGTTCTTTAAATGTATTGTTGCATATGCAACTAAGGTCTGATTTATAAAATAATGAGATAATTTTTTTTGCTTATCCCTATTACACGTGGTACAGGCCATGATAATCATGGTGGGTAGTTAGTGACTGCTTTTACTGTAAGCGCACCACATGTCTACACATGTGAAAAGCAGTTCGACTTTGCACTTACAAATGTGCCAGAGCCCCGTTTGGTTACTTGCACTCGCCGGTGGGGTTGGACTTTTGCAAGAATCGGGGGCCATTGGAGCCTCTATTTTTCAACAGAAAAAAAAGTGTCCAATGTGGGAATCGAACCCGGATCATACTGGTCGAAAACCAAACGGTTTAACCAGTCTTCCACCGACCCCCCTGAGCTAATAAAACTGCCGAAACGTCGAGCTACGAATATGTAAATATGTTTCTTAAAATAAGAGGCACTTCGGTTAGAAAAGGTTTTGAGAAAATAAGATCTTTTTTTCTGGCCGACGTGTCTCTTATTCTAAGAAGTATGAATACCAGGCAACCTTCAATGTAAACATGTATCAACAATGAATGAATGGATATACATTAGCACACGCTATGTAAATAACCATTCTGCTGGGGGGTAGTTAATGGATGACAACCTGTCACTAACTATTCATAACTAATTGCTACCCATGGTTTGAATGACATTTGCTTTATTAACTTTAGAGTAATTAGTCTTATGGCTATTTTACTCCCATTTCTGCTAATCCTCTCTCTCCTATTATATCCCCTATATATGTAAATATGTAATATGTAAATATGTAATTTATTTACTGGCATATGACCCGGTGAATGTTTGTCCAGTGAATAATGTCCTAGCAAATTAATCATATATATAATGCTAAAAGTGGCACTCCCTTTAAAATATAATATAATTTTAAAGTAATTTTAAAGGGAGATTTGCCTCTTTTGGTATATATATGAGGTGTGTTCAAAAAGTATCGCGACTTTTGTGTTTTTTCAAAAATTATTTATTTATTCATGAATACCTATTTTGTCCCCTTCAAAGTAATCCCCATGAGATATTATACACTTGTGCCAACGGTTTTTCCAATCTTCGAAGCACTTCAAAAAATCATAAAAAAAAAAATCTTTTTCAGCCCCTCCTTCGATGCCGTCTTTATCTTGTCAAGCGTAGCGTAACGTCGTTTTTTCATGGGCCTCTTCAGTTTGGGGAACAAGAAAAAGTCACAGGGGGCCAGATCTGGGGAATACGGCGGCTGCGGCATCATTAGTGTGTTGTTTTTGGCCAAAAAGTCGCGCACAAGCAACGATGTGTGAGCAGGGGCGTTATCGTGGTGCAAAAGCCAATTTTTGTTCTTCCACAAATCCGGGCGTTTCTGGCGGATTGCTTCGCGCAAATTGCGCATAACTTGCAGGTAATATTCCTTATTGACCGTTCTACCCTGTGGCAAGAACTCATGATGCACCACGCCCCTGCAATCGAAGAAAACTGTCAGCAAAACTTTCACATTCGACCGAACTTGGCGCGCTTTTTTCGGTCTTGGTTCGTGCGGCAGCTTCCATTGAGATGATTGAGCTTTGGTTTCCACGTCATAACCATAAACCCACGCTTCGTCACCAGTTATGACCCTCTGGAGCAAATTTGGGTCGTCGCGGACAGAGTCCAACATCTCATTAGCAATGTTCATGCGATGCTGGTTTTGGTCGCAATTGAGCAATTTTGGTACGAATTTCGCGGCGACCCGTCTCATGCCCAAATCATTGATAAAAATCGAATGGCACGAGCCAATCGATATGTTTAGGTCCTCAGCAACTTCTCTAACGGTGATTCGACGATTGGCCAATATCATTTTCTCCACTTCAATAATTTTTTCGTCTGTTGTTGAAGTGCTCGGGCGTCCGGCACCCTCTTCGTCGTTCACATCTTCTCGGCCTTCTGAGAACATTTTGTACCACCGATAAACGTTGCTTCGGTCCAAGGTAGCTTCTCCGTATGCCACAGTCAACATTCGGATGCATACGCGCACTTAATTTCGTTTTTCACACAAAATTAGATACAGGTTCTTTGATCCATTTTTTTAATAGGTAAAAATCGAAGACGATCCAAAACACCTGCAAACAAAGCAGCTGTTAACAATTAAGTGAACATTCAAAATGGCCGAGCTTGTCGGCATAAGTGAGAGACATGAGTACCAACATAAAGCCACAAAAAGATCGAAATTCGAATATACGTAACCCGCGAAAATTCAAAATTCGCGATACTTTTTGAACACACCTCGTATATGTGTATACGATAGAGAAACACACACATATATTTTTAAAATTACACTATTAGAATGTATGCTAATGGACAAAACGTATGGAAGTAGAAAGTCTTTGATGTCGCCGGTCGTCTTTTTTTTTTTTTTTTTTTAAAGGAGAAAGAGGCATTTTTATTCACACTTGGTTATCTGGTGTGTCTTTAATAAATATAACTGTATATCAAATATATTTCAGAATTATTCTCTGAATCCTAATATACATGCTATAAGGTACAACTTTATTAACTTTTTGTCCATGAGTGTATATTTTCTGTGATGCAAGTGTGACAACATAGGTTCTGTACTGCGGTGTTGAAACAAGATGTATTGTAATTTAATGTAATTTTAAAGGGAGAGGTGCCTCCTTTGGTATATATGTGTGTGATAGAGGAACACACATATCCTTTTAAAAGTACATTCATGGACAAAATATAAAGAAGTGGAAAGACTTTGATGTCGCCGGTCGTCTATTTTTAAGGAGACGGAGGCAATTTTGCTAACACTTGGTTTTATCTGGTGTGTCTTCAATAAAGGTCACTGTAATATCTTTCAGAGTTATTGTCTGAATCCCGATATACATGCTGAAAGGTACAACTTCCTTAAGTTTTGTCTATGAGTGTATATTGGTTATCTCGTGTGTCTTCAATAAAGGTCACTGTAATATCTTTCAGAGTTATTGTCTGAATCCCGATATATATGGTAAAAGGTAAAATCTCCTTTAGTTTTGTCCATGAGTGTATATTGGTTATCTCGTGTGTCTTCAATAAAGGTCACTGTAATATCTTTCAGAGTTATTGTCTGAATCCCGATATATATGGTAAAAGGTAAAATCTCCTTTAGTTTTGTCCATGAGTGTATATTGGTTATCTCGTGTGTCTTCAATAAAGGTCACTGTAATATCTTTCAGAGTTATTGTCTGAATCCCGATATATATGGTAAAAGGTAAAATCTCCTTTAGTTTTGTCCATGAGTGTATATTGGTTATCTCGTGTGTCTTCAATAAAGGTCACTGTAATATCTTTCAGAGTTATTGTCTGAATCCCGATATATATGGTAAAAGGTAAAATCTCCTTTAGTTTTGTCCATGAGTGTATATTGGTTATCTCGTGTGTCTTCAATAAAGGTCACTGTAATATCTTTCAGAGTTATTGTCTCCATCCCGATATACATGCTAAAAGGTAAAATCTCCTTTAGTTTTGTCCATGAGTGTATATTGGTTATCTCGTGTGTCTTCAATAAAGGTCACTGTAATATCTTTCAGAGTTATTATCTTAATCCCGATATACATGCTAAAAGGTACAACTTCCTTAAGGTTTGTCTCCATGAGTGTATATTAGTTATCTCGTGTGTCTTCAATAAAGGTCACTGTAATATCTTTCAGAGTTATTGTCTGAATCCTGATATACCCTGCTAAAAGGTACAACTTCCTCTTCCTCCAATGACTTCCTCTACTGAGGGACATGGTCTCTCCATACTTCCTCCGCCATCCTCTTCATCTCCTCGTGTCGTCCAGTCCATTGTTTTAGATCGTCTCCCTGTCGTCTCCTTCCCCTCGATCTCTTCTCCCTGGAGCTTTCCCTTCAACACTTTCAGCAAACAACTTCCTTTAGTTTTGTCCATGAGTGTATTTTCTGTGATGTAAGTGTGACAACATGACTTGTAATATGTGACCATATTTTGTGTTCTATTGAAGTTTGGGCTGAGAGGGGCTGACAGTTCTCTGTGTGTGATTGTAGGAGGACTTGACGCTGTGTTGCGGTCCTACGTGACGGATCCTCTGTCCATCCCAGCCTTCAATGTCTCCTCTGTCACTGGTTTCTCCGACATCCAGGGCTGGTTCTGGGACCTGCGGCTACGTGGCCTCGGGTCCGTGCACGTGGAGAGCGTGCGGGTGAACCTGGCGCGTATGAACGCCACCACGCTGGTGTTCCTACCCGCGTTACGTCTGGAGGGACAGTACTCCTTACAGGGGATGGTTGCTGGTATCTTCCCCATCTCTGGTGGTGGTCCCTTCTGGATGAATGTATCTGACATCACCGTGCATCTACGCGGGGAACTCGATCCTTCCCGGTTCTCCCGTGTATTCTTGGATGCCGACCAACGGGCTGTACGTGTTTACTTCGCCAACCTGGGTGGCGATCTTTCCCTCATCTCCAACGCTGCTTTAAACCAACTCAGCGAAGCCATCTTTGCACGTGTCAAACCGCATCTCCTAGCGACAGTTCGTAGTGATCTGGAACGGGCCTTAGACAACCAGCTTGCACGACTTCCTCAAGGACTGCGTTCCAACGATTCCGTTGAACTATTCGACGCGGCGTTGGAGCAAGCAGCAATACGAATGATCAACGATTCCCTTGATCCACTACCACTTCGTGATCATACGGAGACATTCTCCCAGCAGATGCTCTTCCTATCGTTGCACGGTGAGGCATACATCAAAGACGGACAGCTGAGAGGTCTGTCAACACTCAGACGTACCGGTCCAGTTGAGATCACCTATCGCAATGGTCAATCCGTCGTCCTCGAGGCAAATCTGGGTTTCTCCAATCTCAGCGGTGGCTATGAGTGGCGTGCTCATCTGATGGGTGTCGGTCCATCAGGTCAGGCTTCTGTATCAGTACAGGCCATCTCGGCCTTCCTGCAAGTGGAACAAGGCCTGGAACCTGGTGCAAGGCCTCACATCGCTGCTCTTCGTATCGAACGCATCCGGCAGATCTGGGTGGATGTCAACGGACTGGGTACATGGGACTTTGTCCTGGAGATCATTGTCAACCTTGTCACCAACTCGGTGAAGATGTCATTGGCCCAGACAGTGTCGGAGCCAGTGAGGGCGGCAGTACAGCGGGAGTTAGACAATGTCTCTCTCGGTCTAGTCTAAACCACCTCCACACCCCCCAAACACCCCCCTCGCGTTGCCTTATTCTGAGAACGCCACAGAAATAGTTTTTTAGCAGACAACTAATTACTGTATAGCGGAGTACTTCCCCGAACTTTTTTGTACTTTTGTATAGAATTTTTGTAACTTGGGGGGAATAATATGGCAGCTTCCCTTCTCTATATCTTTCTTTCTTTGTTTCTTTTTACTCCCAGCTTCTCTCTTCCTTAGTTTTACGGTAAACAACCAAACTGTATCTCTCACTGAAACCTTAATCTGGAATGAACGAAAGCTTTAAGACACAGATTAATCATGATACATTAGCGCGCCATCTGTTATCAA
The DNA here is from genome assembly GCA_030710605.1 of Cordylochernes scorpioides. Taxonomy (NCBI): domain Eukaryota; kingdom Metazoa; phylum Arthropoda; class Arachnida; order Pseudoscorpiones; family Chernetidae; genus Cordylochernes; species Cordylochernes scorpioides. The sequence goes on from CP092884.1 coordinate 49,311,158, forward strand.
AATTCGAAACTATTATAGACGCGTATGATTCTTTTTAAAAATAAACAATTTCTACTGTCCTTACTGCAATGGAAAATTAATAGGAGGGCCTGGCTCATCAGTGGTGAACCCTCCCAAACAGCGGTATAGTAGATTAAACTGGCGAAACCGCTGGGAGGGTTCACCACTGATGAGCCAGGCTCTCCTATTAATTTTTCTATTGCAGTAAAGACAGTAGAAATTGTTTATTTTTCAAAAAGAATCATACGCGTCTATAATAGTTTAGAATTTTGACACAGATTAATAACCAAATATTTTTTCCAAATTATATTTCTCTTTTTATATTAAAAATGCAAGCTTTTAACATGATAATCATCCTTTTTTTTTACAGGCTTCTATCAAAAAGATAGCAACCTTTTATTCTTACCTAAGACTGAATTGATATGTAAACGCATGGTTTCTGCGACAAAACTTGCATTTTTTTAGATAAACAAAGAATCTTAATGTGGAGAAAAATATCTTATAAGTTGAATACCGTTTGAAATTTTAATCATAATAAGGCTTTATTGGAAGAAACCAAAGATAGACCTGACGTGTTTCTTTATCAAAATGAAGAAACTTTAAAAAAGTTTTCTTTCTATAAAAAATAGACACTTCGGCCAGTTAGAGTTTTTTTATTTTTCTCAACGTTTCGACAAAAATATTTTGTCTTCGTCAGGAGAAGTAAAATAAAGCACTTGGCAAGGCGTTAAAAATTGTTCTCAATTGTTCAATTTTTAACACTTTGCCAAATTCTTTATTTTATTTATTCTGAGGAAAGACGAAAACTAAATGATAAAACGGGGCAACTTTGTCCTTCATTTCCGGCACAAATTAATGAAATATCAAAGAATAGGTATATAGCGGTGGCGATATTTGGATTCCACAGGATTATATCCCGGCCACATAGTGTTCTCCCCATCCCTTGTGAACTGGCGAATCCTGTATAGGGCGAGAGGCCCTAAATGAAGGCTTTGTTGTTGTTGTTATTATTTTATTTATTTCTCCTGACAAAGACAAAAGATTTTTGTCGAAATGTTGAGAAAAATTTAAAAAAAAACTCCAACTGGCCGAAGTGTCTATTTTTCATATAAATATGAATGCCGATCAGGCAACTTCTATCTTTAACAAGTTCTTACCTTTGGTGTCTTCCAACATGGATATCCTAAGATAATTCCTATTGTAATAGGGTTTTATGCTTATTACTAAAAAAATCTCAATATATCTATTTTTATAACAAATTGAATTTTGATTCTCTTTATCTGTTTTTATCTTTAATACTCTAAAGGGATATAAGCCCGAAAATAATTTTAAAAAATCTTTAAAAAGTGATATTGAAATCAAAAAAAATTTTTTTTTCCTTGAACACACGTTTTTTTAAATTTTTCTTCTTTATTATTCTATCGAATTCGTTGAAAATATATTATTGCTATTAAATGTAATTGGCACCAGCATCTTAGAGAGAAAAATATATATTATGCTTAATAATAAATATTTGTTTAATTAAACAAGGTAATAAGACCAAATCCAAATAAATAAATAGTGTGTGACGTTTCGGTAACAGCGCTGTTACCAAAACGTCACCCACTATTTATTTATTTGGATTTGGTCTTATTACCTTGTGTTTATAATCTATAATCCAAATTGTGCCATATCTATTTGTTTAATAGTTATATATAATTAAAATATATTTACTGTATAAGAAGAGATAGTATTAAATTTTAAAGGGAGAGGTACCACTCTCTCTCAGTAAATATAGTATTAAATGTAAACAATATGTGAGAATAAATATAAAGATAAATTTGTGTTCGTAATAAATTAAAATTAAACTAGAATATATATATAATGGCATAAAATAGATACAATACAGTATTAGAGCTCTAAAGAAGTAGTCTGGTGGATTAAATTGGCGAAACCGCTGGGAGGGTTCACCACTGATGAGCAAGACTCTCCCATCATTTTTTATAATTGCAGTAAGGGCAGTAGAAAATTGTTTAACTGAATTAAAACACGTACCCTGTATAAAACTGTTTACATTTTTTTCAATAAGAGTATATACACTTATGGACAAAACATAAGTATAAACCATTCCTTATTTGCTTATCTAACGGCGGATTTCCCATATATGCAAATTTGAACGCTCTCCTTTAGAAAAATAAAAATGATTTACATGCTAAAAGGTACAACTTCCTTAAGTTTTTCCATGAGTGTATATTGGTTATCTCGTGTGTTCAAAAAAGGTCACTGTAATATCTTTCAGAGTTATTGTCTCAATCCCGATATACATGCTAAAAGGTACAACTTCCTTAAGTTTTGTCCATGAGTGTATATTGGTTATCTCGTGTCTCTTCAATAAAGGTCACTGTAATATCTTTCAGAGTTATTGTTCTCAATCCCGATATACATGCTAAAAGGTACAACTTCCTCAAGTTTTGTCTCCATGAATGTATATTATAATAGTCCAAAGTATAAATATATATGGCTAAAACGATTAATTAAATAGTAATGTTTAGTTAGAGAATTATCAAAGATCATAATAATTATAGCGATCATGCTTTAACAAAAAAAAGGACAATAATGATAAACGTTGAATCAGGGTTGAGAGTTGAATAGATATCCCGACTTCAGCCATTTTTCCGAAATCAAAATATATGTGAGAAGATTACTTTGGTTTTCGAATTCTGCCAAGTTCAACTAGAGCGGCGCAATGTTTTGAAGTGAAGGTTTGACGGTTACCCTTTAATAATATATTGGGGTTGAAACTTATTGCAGTAATTTTTATGCATAACAATGATACTTTATCCTTAACAATGGAACCTTTTCAGCAACAATGGAACTTGTACCACAACAATTTTAAATTTATCCTCAAGAATATATCCTAAAATAGAGATATCCATGTCTCAAGAGAGAAGTGTTGTCCTCTCAGTGGAGGTTGGTAATGAGTAGATGGGCTTCCTCCAAAGTTTATCCACCCAATCATAATGAAATATTCAGTTCCTGCAGGTGACAGGTGAAAAATGGACGGTATCGTGAATAATGGAACATCTTCTCCCTCTAATGTACACAACCTTTTTTTACTGAATGTTTGTTGTTTCTTGTTTTAACACATTTCCTCTCCTCGCTCATTTACATTCCGATAATTACCTATGCAAATTGGATCGTAATTTGGCACCTATTTACACATCTTTTTTATATCGTCCTCTTACTCTGTTAGATTCGATCTTTTTTTTTTTTTTTGGATTATCAGCGAATGCATCATCAGTAGATTTTTTTATATTAATTAGGCTATACAACTATCTAATATCTACATTACTATAGCCCAAAATACAATATTGGAGGTATATCTACAATATAAACCGTATTAACTCTCCGATTATCTGACATCTACAGTATTACAGTCCTCAAATACAATACTGGAGATACATCTGCTATTTACTTCCCATCGATTTCACTAAACAACAAAGACATCTACAAAAATAGAGCCCTCAAATACAATAATAGATTTACATCTACGAAATAATTCCCATTAATTCCTCTTTCCATCCAGCTGACATCTACATTACTAGAGCCCTCTCAAATACAATACTAAAGAGACATCTAAGATATAATTCCCATTAATTCCACCCTCCAACCATCTGACATCTACAGTACTACAGCCAAATGCATAATACTATTTATAATATATAGTGTTCTCACTCGCCAACCATCTGATATCTACAGAACTACAGCCCAGGACAAAATACTCTAGATACCTCTACAATATAATTCTTATTAATTCCCTTTTCTCCAACCATCTGACATCTTTAAAGTACTACAATCCAAGGCATACACAATACTAGATAAACATCTACAATATAATTTCCATTCACCCTACTCTTAAACCAGCTGATATATACAGTACTACAGAGCCTAAGGCACACTACTATATATAAGTATATATTGATTCATTCGCTAATTTTCTGATATCTACAGTACTACAACCCAAGTCACAATACAGAAGTAAAATCAGCAGTATTCTGCCCAATAATTCCCCTCTATAACCCCACATCTAGCATCTACAGTATTATAACCCAGGGCTCACTACTATATCAATGGTATGCATTGAAGGAATTCATTCTTTATAAAATACCTACGTACTTTGGATAATATATATATATAGAAATTAAAATAAAGGTAAAATATGTAATTATCGTTTTTTGAAAAATAGGTCACACAATGAACAATATTCTACGAGCCCGTTTATTGATATTTGACCAGAATTATTTCTTTATACGACAATTCAAGAGAAAAAAATAGTAGGCTAATATATATTAAAAAGTTTATTTTTGAATAGGAACGCTTTTACTTTTAATATTTAAGGATTCTTAAATTGGTGGTGATAAAAAAAAACATCACATAAATGATCTTGGTCAAAATAAATAGATTTTAGCAGTATCTATGCCATGGTCCAGGAGTCTAACAGGTTATATATATATATATATAGCCAAACACACAAGTATTGATCCCTTGTATTGACAAGAGATCAATAATATTTTCAATATTGATTGGCATGAAGCATCGATATCTGTTTTCATTCATTTATATCTTCAGTATTTTGATCCAAATACTCGTTTGGGTTTTTTACATTCACAATGTTTCTCTGACTAACGTTTCCCTTTTTTTTTTCTTTGATAAATATAATTTTGTATTAATGCTGGATAGAATGTGGAATACTTTGGCAGGATATATATTGAAGGTTTGAGTAATTATATAGATATTATATAGAAAATTTATTAATATAATACAATATATTGAGAGCCGTCTCTTATTTCAACCTTAAAAAACGAAATAACTCAACTTTAAATTAATTTATTTAGACGCATGTGCAATAAATCTAAAATATCCTGATTAAAAATATATTTTTTAAATCGAATTCAATATTATTTGAAGAATATTTTATATTTAAATTTATTTCAAATATTATTTTTATTCTTTCTTTATATGTGCAAAAATAAATATTAACCTAATTAATAAATTTGATATTTTTAATATTTTCAAATTTGACAATTTTATTTCCCTCAGATATTTCGTATTTCATAATATAATATTTAAAACGCTTAAAAAATAATTTTCTCTTTTAAATTATCTTATTTTTTACATAGAGCTCACATATAATTATTCACAAAATAGATATATCAATGAAATAAATTTATAATTTTCTAAATATGTATGAAATATGATATAATTTATCATCATTTATCGTGAAATAAGAAGCACTAGATATTTTATACTTATATCAATATATCAATATTTCTGTTTTTATTTTTAAACACGGAACACTGCATTAATTTAAAATATTATTTAATAAAGCCTTTTTATCGCAAAGAATATTTTAATCGGAAGAAACAAAATCAAAATATTTATTTATTATTATAAAAATAAGTAAGTTTTTAAACTTCTTTTACAAACTTCGTGTGGTCTATATATTCCTAACAGAAAACACAGCTAATTTTATTCTTCTAAAAATGTTTGTTTTAAATCAACTTTTGATTTATCGATATATTTGTAAAATAAGCTAATGTAAATTTAAATACAATAATTATGTATTTTAAAATGAAGTTGTGTGTATGTTAGTAGAAATTAATATTATATACCAAATTGCATTATAATTGATAGAGCTTAAAGTGTTTATCAATATAAATTATTTTTTAGTAAATTTAATTATATTTAAAAGTGAATTTATTAATATATTTCTATTTTAAGCATAAAATATATTTTTGAAAAATAATTTTCCCCCGAAAAATATATTTTATTTTTTTAATATTAAAATACAAAAGGTCAATGTGTGTGTATATTTACAAATTTAACTATATATTGGGTTAACCTTTAAATATTGTGTTTTTAATTTATATTTTAAAAAATATATATATTCTAACATTCAATGTTATTTTAAAAATATATTTTGAAATATTTCCATGTATCGCTCATAAAATATTATAAAATTATGTTTTAAATATACAATTTAAAATACCTCTGCACGTTTGAATACATAATATTATCTTTTGGCATTTTTCAAATAGAAAATTCGTTTTTTTTATATATAAAAAATACAATATTTTAAAATTTTAATACCATTATCATATTAAAGAGCGATAATATAATTTTTAAAAAATAATTTTATATAAGACAAGAAAAAACCGAACTTTTAAAAAATATAAAGAATAATAATAAAATGTCAAAAGATATTAACATTATGTGAAAAAGAGAAGCTGGGAGAGTTTAGATAAAAAATATTAAAAGTTTGCACTTTATTTTCGCATCCAAAATTGAATAACTTAATATAAAGTAGGTTTGATCTATTTTGTATACTTAAAAAAAAATACATCTTCTTTTTTTACGTTACAAAACAGCATATCAGTTATCTTGACAAAAGCTTTTAGGTAAATTAAATAGCGTGGTATCAAGTTTGATTTTCACCATATCACATTTTAAGGAAAACCATTTCAATAAAATATATAAAAAACGATCATGCAGCACACACAAAAAATAAATGATACATATAAAAAGAACTATTTTTTAAAGAGAATGCTTATAAACTCTTTGTTTTTTTCTTCATCACATGTATATTGTTAAATAAAATAGATATTTGCAGTATATCTCATGTTTTTTTATTTATATATAAACATAAATATTACATTGTTATTGAATTGTATCTTTTCTTGACATGTTTGGTATTTATTTTTGTTGTTGTTGTATATATATATTTTAAGTTTAATTAATTAATTTTTCTCACAGAGTATATGTGTGTAAGATCACAAGAAAATAGGAGCTAACCGTAAGAAAAGTTTTTTTTTGTTTACTTTTGTTATAAGTTATTATATTATTTGCTCTCTTTCTCTCTAGTAAATCAATAAAAATACTATTTTAGCAATCTTCTTGAAGACAGTATCTTTAAAAAGGCTAAGCAAAGTCAACAATCTTTTGGTGTTAAAATTTGGTAATGCGCCGTGAAATTTAAAGCAGACGAACCACTCTGGAAAATAAACCAACACATTTTAGGCTAAATAGATGTTTGGTGTAAAGTTTGTTTAATTTATAAATTAAAATTTCGTAGTTAATTATTTTATTTTATATATATATAGATTGTGTGTGTTATGCTTAGTTTATACTTATTTGACCTTGTATGGAGAGTTTGCAGAAGAGCACTGTTCGATACTCAATATTATGTAAAATAGAGAAATACATAAATAGATTTTTAACTTTAAAAAAGCATACATTGGATCGAAATATAATTTATCTACCTAAATATCAGTTGACTGAATTTTATCGTTTTTCCAAGTTATAACACAATTTTGGTTTTAAAAAAATGTATATATATTTTATGATCCAATATATGGCTTTTTAAATAAACATTTATATGAAATTCTACTGTCCTCTAAGTTCATAGTTTGCCTAAATACCATAACCAAGATTCCACCTTACAGTGTATATAAGCAGAATGGTACAATAGACTATTCGAGCTCCATAAAAAGCGGTATTGTGAATTAAACTGGCGAAACCGCTGGGATATTCATCAATATTAAGATTAATTAGAGGTTTTTTTTTTACAAATTCATTTTTAATGGTTTATTTAAGGAAGTGTAAAGTCTCTGCTATCGACGGTCGCTGTTTTTTTTTTTTTTTTTTTTTTTTTTTTAAGGAGGCAGTCAATTTAGTTCACATTTGGTTATCTCGTGTGTCTACAATAAAGTAATATATTTCAGAGTTATAACCCAGATATACACGATAATAGTTACAACTTCCTTAAGTTTGTCTATGAGTGTGGGTGGCGTGTGTTATTGCTTGGCATTTAATTTTTTTAAATAACTCAAATGTAAAAAGTTATTTCAAATAATACTTATTTTAAAGCAACACTTAAAGCCTCCCCGCATAAGTTTCTTTTTTTGTGAAAAATCAATATTAATTTCAAAGAGAGATATGTACTATTTCTAACTTTTTGGATGACGTATGAAAAGGTTGAATATATGAAGAGTAATGGTCTATATATGATTGGATGACGTATGAAAGGGTGAAAATATGAAGAGTAATGGCGAACGGAAAAATAAAAGTGTCCAGGGGCGGGAATCGAACCCACATCCTTCTGCTTACCGGGCAGGTGCCATGTCCACTAGGCTACCCTGGACGTATTTTTCCGTTCGTAACTAATACTTAAAGTAACTTATAATATTATAAAGGACTGCGGCGTATTATTATAAAGCAACACTTAAAGCCTCCCCGAATAAGTTTCTTTTTTGTAAAAAATCAATATTAATTTCAAAGAGAAATATGTACTATTTCTAACTTTTTGGATGACGTATGAAAAGGTGCCTAGTGGACATGGCACCTGCCCGGTAAGCAGAAGGATGTGGGTTCGATTCCCGCCCCTGGACACTTTTATTTTTCCGTTCGCCATTACTCTTCATATTTTCACCCTTTCATACGTCATCCAATCATATATAGACCATTACTCTTCATATATTCAACCTTTTCATACGTCATCCAAAAAGTTAGAAATAGTACATATTTCTCTTTGAAATTAATATTGATTTTTCACAAAAAAAGAAACTTATGCGGGGAGGCTTTAAGTGTTGCTTTATAATCATACGCCGCAGTCCTTTATAATACTTATTTTGTTATTATGCAAATATATTCTATTTGCATATGGCATTATGTTAATATAAATGGATAGGTTTATTAATAAGTTTTTTTTCTTATTTCGGACCAAGTTGCGTATATATTGTGGTGGAATTTCTGGAAATCTATCATTTTATTGTCTGTATAAATATCCTATCAATGATTGGCCTTTGTGTATAGAGGTGACCAGAAATAAAGGTTATAATTAATACTGATTTTTATTTTAATTACATATTTAATAATTCTTATTTATTTTTGATTAATTTTTAAATTATCTTTCCTTTTCTGTTTAGATTATTTAACAAGTTTGTGATTAACCTCTTATCTTGAAGAATATTCAAAATTATCATATTTGAAAATACAACAAAAAAGAAAGATTTATGGAATTTGCATATTTGTCACTTTTTCGTCTTTAGTTCAAAGTTTCTGATGTAGAAGACGCCTCAGGAATAAAGGTAAGGAATCTTTTTATATTTTCATTTTTTTTGTCGCAATCTGCATTTGAAATTTTGCTACACACAGTTTTTGTTATTATTTCAATCAACTCTTTACTTAACACTTTCTTTTTGTTTCTCTCTCTTCTCACAAACATTAAATGCATTCATAAATCACAGTATTTTTAGAAAGATATACGTATTATAAATCAGCCAAATATTTGATATTATAAAGAAAGTCTCCAGGGCTAAGTTTCTTGTTCAAATTTTATTCTCTAGCTTTCGGACCTGTCAGTCCTTCTACAGGAGTAGAATATTAAGAAAAATATTTGATAGTTTGCGATAATATGATATTTATATAAAATGAAAGGATTTAAAAGCACGAATGTTTCTTTCATACATAATACAAACTTCTACTGTCCTTACTGCGATTCATTTCATTTCATCCTTTCATTTTATATGTATAGATGGCGCGTTATTGCTTTGTGTTAATTTATGCCTAACTGGCCTTGTCTTTATAGTTTGCGGAAGAGCATTGCTCGATTCAAATATTTGAATGTAATTCTACTGTCCTATAAGCTTATGTCCATAGTTTTCTTGAAAACCATTTCTGAGATTACATCCTTCAGTGCTGCGTATATAAGCAGAATCTTCCAATACAGTATTAGAGCTCTGAGAAGCGGTCTGGTGGATTAAATTGGCGAAACCGCTGGGAGGGTTCACCACTGATGAGCCAAGCCCTCTCAATATATTTTTTCATCGCAGTAAGGGCAGTAGAAGTTTGTATTATGTATAAAAGAAACATTCGTGCTTTTAAATCCTTCAATTTTATATGTATAGATGGCGCGTTATTGCTTTGTGTTAATATGATATTTATATGCGAAAAAGACACAATATTCGCTTTTTTAACACAAGATCATTACTTTTTTATCCGAACAAAAAGGCATTTACCCAAGTAATCCGTATAGAATATGCTATGATCATTATAATGGTATTTTTCTTTATGTAAATTCTCAACACGAAGTTACATACATTAAGATAAACGCGCTAACTCTTTTATTTTCTCATAATATTGCCTCTATCTCTTTCCCTCCTAATCTATAGTTTATATTTTCTCAATATTACCCTCTCTCTCGAGGGAGAGAGAAGAACTCGTATTTAAAAAAACCTATTTAAAAGGTATAATTACAATTAAATCAGAAAAATAGTTTATATATTTCGCAAAAATGGGATATCTACATTAGAAATTCACACATTTCACTAAAAAAACAACTCGCTTTTTTAAAAATAAAAATAAACTATTGCCTTTTTTTTGTGCCACATAATAAACATATTGTAAGATTATAAACTCAAAAGGAGCTTCTTTTCTATAGAACATGTTTCGATGCACTAGTGCGCCATCTGTTATGAAAATTAGAAACTATTTTAGACGCGTAAGATTCTTTTTGAAATGAAACAATTTCTACTGCCCTTACTGCAATGGAAAAAATAATCGGAGGGCCTGGCTCATCAGTGGTGAAACCGCTGGGAGGGTTCACCACTGATTAGCCAGACACTCCTATTAATTTTTGCCATTGCAGCAAGGGCAGTAGAAATTGTTTCATTTAAAAAAGAATCTTACGCGTCTAAAATAGTTTCTAATTTTCATAGAAGATGTTTATTTTGCTAGCTTTCGAACGATATCGTTATTCAACGGGCCATCAGAATGAAGGAACATGACAAAGTAAGGATACAAGATACATGATGTTCCAACATGTTAACCAAACAGTACACTCATTCAACCTGAGAAACCGTCCATTATACCAGAGTCTCCCTTTAATAAAAGAAAAAAGGTCTTTATGCCCGTTGTAGAACGATGTTGTTCTTCAACGGGCCATCAGAATGAAGGAACATCACAAGTAAGGATACCAGATCCATGATGTTGCAATATGTTAACCAAACAGTACACTCATTCAACCTGAGAAACCGTCCATTATACCAGAGTCTCCCTTTAATAAAAGAAAAAAGGTCTTTATGCCCGTTGTAGAACGATGTTGTTCTTCAACGGGCCATCAGAATGAAGGAACATCACAAGTAAGGATACCAGATCCATGATGTTGCAATATGTTAACCAAACAGTACACTCATTCAACCTGAGAAACCGTCCATTATACCAGAGTCTCCCTTTAATAAAAGAAAAAAGGTCTTTATGCCCGTTGTAGAACGATGTTGTTCTTCAACGGGCCATCAGAATGAAGGAACATCACAAGTAAGGATACCAGATCCATGATGTTGCAATATGTTAACCAAACAGTACACTCATTCAACCTGAGAAACCGTCCATTATACCAGAGTCCCCCTTTAATAAAAGAAAAAAGGTCTTTATGCCCGTTGTAGAACGATGTTGTTCTTCAACGGGCCATCAGAATGAAGGAACATCACAAGTAAGGATACCAGATCCATGATGTTGCAATATGTTAACCAAACAGTACACTCATTCAACCTGAGAAACCGTCCATTATACCAGAGTCCCCCTTTAATAAAAAAGGTCTTTACGTCCGTTGGAGAACGATGTCGTTCTAGCGAAAATAAACATGTTCTTTAGAAGATTTGAGTTTATAATATTGTGGAGAAGAAATAAATTAATTATTTAATTTAATATTATTCAATGAAAATATTTGAAAACAGATTTATTATTTGTAAAATCATCATTTAGTTGGTTAGCTTGCTTGCTCGATATTCTCTAGCTGTAGATAGTGGGGGTTAGTCGACTGGTCGTGGTGACGTCATCAATAAATACTTTCATATCTTCAGATATACAAAGACCTGATTTCTACGCTACAATATTATAATATAGTTATGGTAGTTGATGTCTACATACAATAAACATATCCATACCACCTATCACATATATAATTCTGGTTTATATAGTCACTCCTAGTTTACGGTGGAGTTTGGTATGAATCGTCGATTTTCGACAGCAATAACCCGGGATCGATTCCCGTATTGGGGATTTTTTTTCCTGAAAAAAGAAAATTCTCAATGGTCCTCCGATTCTTACAAAAGTCCAACCTCACCAGTGAGTGCAAGTAACTAAACGGAACTCTGGCACACTTGTAAGTGCAAATTTCGAACTACTTTCTACGAGTTGTGGAGAAGTTAGATTGACCAAATCTAGCTAAGCTCGCCTGGCGGCGCCACCGCCGGTGAGAAGAGGCGCGCCTCCGTAGTTGGTGACGAAGAATCAGTGTGATGCGCATGCGCGGCGGAAAAAAAGAAGCAGAAAGAACTTTTACCAAGAAGGGAAGCGACGCCATTTAAACGCGCGTCGAACATTTTCATATTTAATCCTTATGTTTTAATTAAAGTACCTAAATTTAATCCAATGTCAATCTTTAATTATCCAAGTTAAGTACACTATTTTAAACATATATTTAAGCAAGTTTTTTTACCAAAAGGTTTATAAATAGTGTTCTTATTTACCGATAAGTTTTTTATTACATCTAAGTTTTTTTATCTAAAAGTTTGAATACCAACAAGTTTTATAATCTATAAGTTTGATTACCAACAAGTTTTTTTATCCATAAGTTTTATTATCACTAAGTTTATTATCTTAAAGATTATCAAAAGTAAGATTTTCTACCTATTAATTAAGCACAAGTCAAAGTTAGTTTTATCATTTATCTACAACATGTTGTGTACCTACAGTTTGGCAGCAGCTAACTACGTACTTAGCATGATTATCATGGCCTGTACAACGTATACTTGGAAAATCTATATACCAACACTACTATTTGAGTCTGTACACTATTCAAGTAGATTGCTCATCATTTATACCGTAGTATGAAAATTGGAAACTGTTTTAGACGCGTAAGATTCTTTTTAAAAGTGCACCGTAATACCGTAGTATGTCAAGAAACAAACGTATAACAGATAAGGGCTGTATTTAGGAACCAATTAGTTGACTTTATACAGATTTTACACAGCTGGCATGTGGATAATTCCAATTACCCAAATCTCACGATTTGCTTAAAGGATATGAAGAAAATGCGTTTAAATACATTTTTGAAAGGCAGAATCTCTTTCAAACATACATCTCTCTAATAAATCTTTTTATTGTCTCTTGGCCGAAGTGTCTTTTATTTGAAGAAATATGGCAGACAGCCTCTATCTCTCTAGTAATATACGCCTTAATACATTTATATGTAAATTTGGTAAATTTGACCGATTCCTTACCCCTTTCGTAGGATGTTATAAAATAGAAGCCGTCCCTGTACTGATGAGGGTCATAGCCTGAAACCATGGTATACAGGTTGTTGGCTTTTGTCTGTATTTGTCTAAACTGGTGTTGTGGCCCATTCTTTACCACTACTAGTAAAGTTTTTTTTGAAGGGAGAGGTGCCCATTTAGATACACATTTAAATGTAGGATAAGTACCGCCATTGCCGCGGTATCAAGCCCGGGTGAAAAAGAAGGAGCAGTAACAAGCTCACTAAACAATCAGGATTCAGCTAGTCCATCTGATAGTACACTGTAAGGCAAGCATGTCAAACTCAATCCTAACTCGGGCCAAATAAAAAAGTAATAAGATTATGTGGGCCGCAAAATATACTTATGGCGATGTACATACGTTATGTATGTAGGTATAATATTATCAAAACTTACGACTTATGTATGGCGACCAGTGGTTCGTTATTAATAAATAAATTATGTATAATTACAATTTTTAAAAATTAGGCTACAAATTTTTATTAATTTTTTTTTTATTTATAAAAAAAAAATTATTAAAATATATTGTCTGGTGGGCCGCAAATTTATTCGTTGTGGGCCGCATGAGGCCCGCGGGCCGCGAGTTTGACATGCTTGCTGTAAGGACTCCTGATACAAGGATACAGAATGACTCGTAATGTCTATACTCCATGTTAGGAGCGGCTATACATGGTGTCTATTCCTCATGTCAAGGGGACTATTTTAAATTGGATCAAAGTTTGTCGAGGAGTGTTTCCAGCCTTAACGAGTAAATTAAGCCAATTTTAACTTTTCTATATCACGAAGCTCCACGGACTTGACATCCTTGAATGATTAAGAGGAGATAGGATAGAATAAAAAAGACGTCTGTATGAATCACCGCTCGCAGATCGCTTGAATTCTTTTTTACTTTTATCGCTTTTTTACGTAAAAGATACCTCTATAAACATGTGTTGAATTTTGTTCTTGAGATTTTTCATCGAATGTAGTATTTAGTTGTTTGTGGCCAATTCTGGAATAATTAAAAATCAACGATTAGTTGATATTTATTCCGATAGATGGCGCAAGCCATCAGCAAATTTTAGTTGCGCAATCAGGAGATGCCCCCCTTTTTCTTATAATCTACTTATATAATTGCCTTATTCTGTCTGTCTGTATGTCTGAAGCTCACGGATAGAATGCGCGCCCATTGGCTGCCAGCGAACGCGTGGCCTCCCTGCCCCCCTCTAGACAACCCTGTTATCAGCTGTGCGATACATACACCTGTCTATAGCGGCCACTCTAGACAACCCTGTTATCAGCTGTGTGATACATCCACCTGTCTATACAGACCACCCTGTCTATAGCGACCACTCTAGACAACCCTGTTATCAGCTGTGTGATACATCCACCTGTCTATACAGACCACCCTGTCTATAGCGACCACTCTAGACAACCCTGTTATCAGCTGTGTGATACATCCACCTGTCTATACAGACCACCCTGTCAATAGCGACCACCCAAGACAACGTTTTTAAAATATATTCGCACTCGGGTAAACCCCGGGCGTTGCCCGGGCCATTCGTCTAGTATATATATATGAGCTTAGAATGAAACGAGTTTTATCTTTCATATTTTGTATATATTTAGATTGATTAAAGCTCTTTGCCGAAAGGAATCAATCATAACTAGAAAGGACACCTCTACCTTCAAAATCGATACAATCTAACAAAAAAGCTTATATATTGTTGGCTTGAATACCATAACCAAGATTTCACCATACAGTGTCGGATATATAAACAGAATTGTTTAATACAATAGTAGAACTATATATAAAAAAGGGGGTATAGTGGAGAAAACTGGCGAAACCGCTAAGAGGGTTCACCAGTGATGAGCCAAACCTTTCCAATATATATTTTAATCGCGGTAAGGACAGTAGAAAATGTATATTGTTTGAAAAATGGAAAAATTTAGTTCAGGAGCGCCTTTCTCTTAATTTATCCACCTCAGTAAAATTTCACTTTTCACAAGCCGAATTATATAATATTGTATTATAAATTACTTTATGTATTATTTACAAACGGAAACCAGGGTAGCCTAGTGGACATGGCATCTTCCCGGTAAGCGGAACACTGTGGGTTCGATTCCCATCCCTAGACACTTTTATTTTTCCGTTCATCATTACTCTTCACAATTCATCCTTTCATACCTCATCCCTAAGGTTATAAATAATCGTTATTTCTCCTTAAAATAAATTTTGATTTTTCGTTGAAAAGAAACTCATGCGGTATAATTTCAAATCTCGTTTTACAATTTCACTTTTATTACAATTTTCTATAGTACGTTGTGTTATCTAAATAAATAAATGTGTACTTATTTTGTTTCAGAATTAATTGAATTTTATAATTAATTATTAAAATTACAGCTAAATTACTTATTACCATTTTAAAGACAATTTTATTTTAAAAAATAAGTTTACAAAATAGAAAACACATTTATAACATATAAAATATTTAAAACACATTGTGAGAGCGACCGAGATACAAAACTTTGAAATATAATTTGAAATTCATCTGAAGGAATTTTTTTTCCTTTTCCGTCTACATTTTTAAAGATAGTTTTTTTTTATAAATATATTTTTTCGGTGACTCATTTTTTTTTAAACAAGAAATTTATTTTAAAATGAAAACTATTTTCATATATTTTTGTACATATATGCATATTAGATTTATATTTTATCTTTTTGTGTGAATGTGTTTTTTAACCCCGTTTTTTATATAATTGTGATATTCACGATAGAAACAGAGAGAAATTTATAACGAACTTTTTCAGAAATTGAAATTAGAATTTCG
Organism: Cordylochernes scorpioides; assembly: GCA_030710605.1. NCBI lineage: Eukaryota > Metazoa > Arthropoda > Arachnida > Pseudoscorpiones > Chernetidae > Cordylochernes > Cordylochernes scorpioides. The sequence continues at coordinate 49,327,320 of CP092884.1, forward strand.
TAAAGTTAACTTTTTATACCATTTCAGTATAACCTAACTATATATTGTACGTTGTATATATTTAACTCAAGCCAAATGTAAATTATATTTATTTATTTACCAGTTACAAATAAGACACGCTATTAACACAAAGCAATAACGCGCCATCTATACATATAAAATAAAAGGATTTAAAAGCGCGAATGTTTCTTTTATACATAAAACAAACTTCTACTGTCCTTACTGCGATGAAAAAATATATTGGGAGGGCTTGGCTCATCAGTGGTGAACCCTCCCAGCGGTTTCGCCAATTTAATCCACCAGACCGCTTCTCAGAGCTCTAATACTGTATTGGATCATTCTGCTTTTATATGCTACACTTAAATGTAATGCTACTGTCCTATAAGCTTATGTCCATAGTTTACTTGAAAACCATTTCTAAGATTCCATCCTTCAGTGTAGCATATAAAAGCAGAATGATCCAATACAGAGGTTAGAGCTCTGATATTAGAGCTCTGAGAAGCGGTCTGGTGGATTAAATTGGCGAAACCGCTGGGAGGGTTCACCACTGATGAGCCAAGCCCTCCCAATATATTTTTTCATCGCAGTAAGGACAGTATAAGTTTGTTTTATGTAGAAAAGAAACATTCGCGCCTTTAAATCCTTTTATTTTATAAGACACGCTATATCCGATCTGGATAATTGCGCGTGAAACTATTTACAATAATGGTAGTAGAGTAGGTAATATTTTGATAATGCCTGGTGCTGATAAAGAGACTGGATGAAGACAATATTCACGCTTCGATTATTAAACTAATACAAATCATAACAACAGAATAGTGAATTTCAGATATTCTTCCTCAATAAATATTACTAAAAAAACTAACTAAAGGATGTCCACAAGGAGGAGCACTATCTCCCATATTATGGAACATACTGATTGAAGAATTAAAATGTATATTGTTTCTTTTGAAGATAAAGACGCACTATGAAATTGTACAAAGATTTTCTTGTTGAATTTCCAAAACTGGAAGAGAGAGTAAGAGAAATAAACAGAGAGTTAATAAAAGAATGTTAAAAAAAGAACACGCCAAGGCTCGCTCGCGCGGCTTGAGAAAGGAACGTTTGTTCTATTTAACAACCTTGAATGAAAGAAATAAAAAGATCTCTCACTGATTTTTAATTATTAGTTAAACAATTTCTTTTAATTCAATCTCAATTTATATACAAACATTTTAAACGCGTAAGATTCTTTTTGAAATTAAACAATTTCTACTGTCCTTACTGCTCCTCAGTGGTGAACCCTCCCAGTGGTTTCGTCAGTTTAATCTACCATACCGCTGTTATATTGCATTTTTGGGATTTCTTTTTATAGTGATACTGATACTAGACTCTTAGAATGGGTATTTTAGATGAACTATGGACATAAGCTTTGAGGACAGTTATGTCCATAGTTCATCTAAAATACCCTTTCCAAGAGTCTACCATCAGTATCACTATAAAAGGAAGTTCCAAAAATACAATATAACAGCGGTATGGTAGATTAAACTGGCGAAACCGCTGGGAGGGTTCACCGCTGATGAGCCAGGCCCTCCCTTTAATTTTTTCCATTGAAGTAAGGACAGTAGAAATTGTTTAATTTCAAAAAGAATCATACGCGTCTAAAATAGTTTCGGATTTTCATAACAGATGGCGCGCTAAAGCATCATTATTATTATTATATACTTTTTTTTTCTAAAGAAAATATTGTGTTTTTCAAAGGCCTCGTATCTTGCAGAATCCAACCTTACCATTGAGTGCAAGAAACCAAAATATGGCTCTGACATATTTGTAAGGGCATAGTGTCGAACTGCCTTGTACATGTGTTGACAAGTAGTACTCTTATGGTAAAACCAGTCGCTAACTACCCATCATGATTATCATCCCTTGTACCACGTGTACTTGGAACTTGCACCACCGCCCTATATCAGTCGAATTTTAGTAAGGTTTTATTCAAAGATTGAGCCGTTCTGAGTAGTAAAAACTATAATTAGACAATCAAAACTAGTACAAGACACTCTCGGCGGTCACTAACCAAAGAAAGATAACGACAATGACATTGATGACGGCTTACACTTATAGATAAAACTTAAGGAAGTTGTACCTTTCAGCATGTATATCGGGATTCAGACAACAACTCTGAAAGATATTACAGTGACCTTTATTGAAGACACACGAGATAACCAATATACACTCATGGATAAAACTTAAGGAAGTTGTACCTTTCAGCATGTATATCGGGATTCAGACAACAACTCTGAAAGATATTACAGTGACCTTTATTGAAGACACACGAGATAACCAATATACACTCATGGATAAAACTTAAGGAAGTTGTACCTTTCAGCATGTATATCGGGATTGAGACAATAACTCTGAAAGATATTACAGTGACCTTTATTGAAGATACACGAGATAACCAATATACACTCATGGACAAAACTTAAGGAAGTTGTACCTTTTAGCATGTATATCGGGATTGAGACAATAACTCTGTAAGATATTACAGTGACCTTTATTGAAGATACACGAGATAACCAATATACACTCATGGACAAAACTTAAGGAAGTTGTACCTTTTAGCATGTATATCGGCATTGAGACAATAACTCTGTAAGATATTACAGTGACCTTTATTGAAGATACACGAGATAACCAATATACACTCATGGACAAAACTTAAGGAAGTTGTACCTTTCAGCATGTATATCGGGACAATAACTCTAAAATATATTACAGTGACCTTTATTGAAGACACACAAAATAACTAAGTGTGAACAAAATTGCCTCTGTCAACTTTAAAAAAAAACAGACGACAGGCAACATCGAAGACTTTCCACTTTTTAAAGTTTTGACTATGAGTATATTTTCTGCTAATCCCGAGAATATTGGGTGAACCCTCTCAGCAGTTTCGCTAAATTAATCTCCAGACCGCTCTACTATTGTATTGGATCGGTTTTCTCATATACCCTGTATTTACTATGGAAGGTAGCTTAGGGGTGTTTAGGGAACCTATATGAACATAATCTTATAGGTCTGTAGAGAGATGCATACACAAATAATAATTATAATAAAACTTCAAAAAAAGACAAAATAGATTTGGAAATTTTCACGGAGTGTATGCCAAGTCTAAGTTCTCAACAAAAAGATATAAATAACAAAGTAGACAATCTCTAAGGACAAATACATTCAGCTATATGCAACAGGATCTGCACGGATCTTAAATATAGATGATGCCTGGACGTTATTCATATTTCTATAAAAAATTTACACTTCAGCCAGTTAAATTTTAACTAGGGGGGATCGGTGGAAGGCCGGTTAAACCGTTTGGCTTTCGACCACTACGACCCGGGTTCGATTCCCGCATTGGACACTTTTTTCTGTTTAAAAAAATGCTCCAATGGCCCCCGATTCTTGTAAAAATCCAACCCCGCCAGCGAGTGCAAGTAACCAAACGGGGCTCTGGCACATTTGTAAGTACAAAGTCGAACTGCTTTTCACATGTGTAGACATGTGGTGCGCTTACAGTAAAAGCAGTCGCTAAATACCCACCATGATTATCATGGCTTTGAGATAAGAAAGAAGAAGAAATTTTAACTAGCCAAAGTGTCCATTTTTACATAAATCTGTAGGGACATACACTTTTAGCGCTATGCAATAGAAAACGACACATTTGGCACATGTTCATTTCCAAATGGAAAAACCCATCCCTGTCTAATGTATATCTAGTCTTACTTTCTTAAATTCTCCACTAATGAATCCAGCGTTCATTTCTTTCTTAGGCCCCGCCCAAGTCTCTCCCGGCCAATTACGTGATTACTTTAAAACCAATTGTCAAGTTTTAAATATTTATTCCTTCCTTTGCTATACGGAGCAAATTACCCTTGAGACAACCGTTCTTGTAAATCACAGAAATAAATGATTAATTAATTAATTAACAAATATAGTCGCGTATCAACCTTTTAGAAAAAAAGTTATTCAAATATATATATATAGCTTTTCCTTCAATTAGTGTTTATTTTCTACAAAGATATTTTAATGGCATTAAACACAAAAGGGATTTTTAAAGCTTTGTTATCTTAGTTTATTTCTATCTTTTATTATTTTATTTTATTTTTATTTTTAGAATGCGTCTGTCTGTGTGTTATCATTATAATATTGAAGATATTTTTAATATATAAATGTCAAATAATTTCTACAGCAAGCTATCTTTAATTAGGTTATGTATAAGAACCTTTATTGGATAGTAATAATAATTAATTTTTCTCTTAATCCATCAATTTTAATTAACTATTGATTGCACCCCCCCTTGTTTCTTTCCGAGTACAATTTCAGTTTTAACGTTGATAAATTAATTTTTAGTTGAGAGAACTATTTATTATAGAAGGGTTAATTATGGAATAATTTAGTTTTATCTTTCCTTTTTTGAAATATTGTGTGCGAACCAAACTTTTGAATTAAAGAACGCTAATAGTATTTCGAACGTTGTTAATTTTTTTTTTCGATTTACACTTGATGGATAAAATTTAAGGAAATTGTACCTTTCTGCATGTACAGGTTGGCTGAAAAGTATAGAAAACCTTTTGTAATAATTCGGTAAAATGAACATATAATCTATAAAATTCAAAAAGCATATATAATAACTAATGAAAAAATGAAAGAAAAAAATAAAGATAAGTGGGTCAGGTGTTGATATTAAAAATAAAAATGGCATATCCTGACCAGGAGTACATGTGTTTTACAGAAGGCAGAACACCATCTGGTGGAACAGAAATCAACTAAACATTGATTTAGCCTGTTCCCTGATATTTGGCCAACCCAATTTATTGATAATTCCTGGATGTCTTTTCTTGATTTAATAAAGAAATTGGGTTGGCCAAATATCAGGGAACAGGCTAAATCAATGTTTAGTTGATTTCTGTTCCACCAGATGGCGCGCTCTGACTTCTGTAAAGCACATGTGCTCCTGGTCAGGATAATAACAAATATTAAGGAAACAATTTATTAAAGAAACATATCGAAGTTGGCTTCTTTGGCCTTGATGCAGATCTGGAGGCATTTGGTCATAGATTCCACTGTGGGATACTTGACCTCGATCTTGGCCCACTCTGGCTGCAGGGACTTCTTTAGGGACTCCAAACTTTTGTGGGAAGAAGACATTTTGCTCCAAGTAACTCCACACGGAGTAGTCCATCGGGTTTAGATCCGGGGGGTTTGAAGGCCACATGTCTTTGCTCAAGAACCCAGGCTGCTGGCAGAAGGCTATCGTCGACTGGGAGCCATGGGCCAAGTCTTGCTGGAGTACGAAATTACGACCGACGAAGTATTGTCGAGCCCATGGAAGCAGACAGTCCCACAGAATGACGTCTTGGTAGACTTGGGAGTCGATTTTGACATTTGATCAATGTAAACCAGCGGGGTCTTGTCTTCAGAAGTAACTCTAGCCAAGACCATGGCAGATTTCGGGAACTTGTGCCTCGTGTATAACCGACGTTTCCTGGAAGTCTTGTTTCCTGTAGGCAGAATCTGACGGTGGTTTTGGGAGTTGTGGGCGACTTCAGTTGTGAAATTCTTCTCGTTTGTCCACACAATGTCGTAAAGCCGGCCCACTCGGATCATTGAGAGCAACTTCTTTGCCTTGTCCAAGCGATTCTTCATTGCAGCTTCGGAAAGGGGTTTCCCACGGTAAAGACGATAGCTGCGAAGTCCCAGGTCACGTTTCACAATATTCTGCACTATTTCCTTAGAGATTCTGAGGTCAGAAGCGATGCGAGTCATGTTGACGCCGTCATTTCGGGCAATCCTCTTTTTTTTTTTTATGATCTTCCGTGTTGCAGAAGTGTTGACCGTCCTTAGACGAACCGATTTTGGAAGCATTCCATAATGTCCTCGCTCCCGGTATTGCTTTACAATTCTGGTGTTGATCTTGAGCCGGCAAGCGATGTCTGAAGGGCAAACACCTTCGTCGGTCAGGTGCGTAATCGTAGCGAGATGAGGTGAAGGACGCATAATTAAAAATAAAAGACGTTGGAATCTTTGCTTTCTAGACACACGGTTTATTTACATTAGCCTTTCGAAACACCACGAATTCGCACGCCCACGCGATTAAAATACTGTTCTTAAGTTCATAAATGAAGAGGAACATACTACATGTATATCGGGATTGAGACAATAACTCTAAAAGATATTACAGTGACCTTTGTTGAAGACACACGAGATAACCAATATACACTCATGGAGAAAACTTAAGGAAGTTGTACCTTTTAGCATGTATATCGGGATTGAGACAATAACTCTGAAAGATATTACAGTGACCTTTATTGAAGACACACGAGATAACCAATATACACTCATGGACAAAACTTAGGGAAGTTGTACCTTTTACCATGTATATCGGGATTAAGACAATAACTCTGAAAGATATTACAGTGACCTTTATTGAAGACACACGAGATAACCAATATACACTCATGGACAAAACTTAAGGAAGTTGTACCTTTTAGCATGTATATCGGGATTGAGACAATAACTCTGAAAGATATTACAGTGACCTTTATTGAAGACACACGAGATAACCAATATACACTCATGGACAAAACTTAAGGAAGTTGTACCTTTTACCATGTATATCGGGATTGAGACAATAACTCTGAAAGATATTACAGTGACCTTTATTGAAGACACACGAGATAACCAATATACACTCATGGACAAAACTTAAGGAAGTTGTACCTTTTAGCATGTATATCGGGATTGAGACAATAACTCTAAAAGATATTACAGTGACCTTTGTTGAAGACACACGAGATAACCAATATACACTCATGGACAAAACTTAAGGAAGTTTTACCTTTTAGTATGTATATCGGGATTGAGACAATAACTCTGAAAGATATTACAGTGACCTTTATTGAAGACACACGAGATAACCAATATACACTCATAGACAAAACTTAAGGAAGTTGTATCTTTTAACATGTAAATCGGTATTGAGACAATAACTCTGAAAGATATTACAGTGACCTTTATTGAAGACACACGAGATAACCAATATACACTCATGGACAAAACTTAAGTAAGTTGTACCTTTTAGTATGTATATCGGTATTGAGACAATAACTCTGAAAGATGCTACAGTGACCTTTATTGAAGACACACGAGATAACCAATATACACTCGTGGACAAAACTAAAGGAAGTTGTATCTTTTAACATGTATATCGGGACAATAACTCTGAAAGATATTACAGTGACCTTTATTGAAGACACACGAGATAACCAATATACACTCGTGGACAAAACTAAAGGAAGTTGTATCTTTTAACATGTATATCGGGACAATAACTCTGAAAGATATTACACCCAAACAACCACTAACTAACAGAGATGGAAAGTTACCCCGCCAATTAGAAGTCGATCTGTTTAACTTAACTCCTCAATTAACCAACTTCTCCCTAATTGAAACCAAGTTAATTACATCACATTTTTAGGCGGGAGGGCTGCTGTTATATGTTAGCGCCGCCCTCTAAAAATAAAAGTTGCCGGGGCTTTAATAGCTTCCTAAAATAAAAGTAAATAGCCGGCCAACCCTTTTATCCCTTAAATGGTTGCGCTTAAATGCTTTTTTAAAGCGTAGCTATATTCATAGATTCTTCATTATGTACACGGAAACCCATATACATATATACATACTTAAGAGACAAAGGTCGCCTCTCCTGTCAAAATAGACGTCAAAACTAGACGCCATAAAGCTATATCATATATATATATATATATCTAAAGAGACAAAGGTCGCCTCTCCCGTCAAAATAGACGTCAAAACTAGACGCCATTTATTGACCGTCGCCGCAACTAGCGGCCTCAGGCCGGTGACAAAGCCACAACGTTGTGGCTTTGACGTCTATTTTGACGGGAGAGACGACCTTGTCTTTTTAGATCAATTTCCTCCCGGCAAAATTTACATCTATATATATATGATGAATTGTGAAGCAGTCGTGGCACTTGTGTGCTGGGTGGTAAGGACACTAAGGAAATAGGATCCAGAAGCAAATGCCTGTGAGGAGAGGAGAGGAAAGAGAGAAGGTCCAAGCACCACCCTGAGAACAACTGGTGTCGAGACCACTTCGGTTGCGAACTCTTCTGATCATCAAACCCAGGTGTTTTCAAACCGTTTTGAGTAAGATAAATTATCCTTTAAGATAAGGGGAGTGAAGGCTGATATCTGGTGACCAAGGGGGTTGTTTTAACCCGGCTATTTTATCTTCCCTCACACAGTCCATCTTTATTTGAAATTTCGAAATATTACAACATATAGCTTTTTAAAATACATATCTCGATTAATCTATAAAATACATTGAGTAAACTAGAAACACCATGGTTCGAATGAACGTTCTGGCTGATGCTCTTAAGTCTATCAACAATGCTGAGAAGAGAGGCAAGAGGCAGGTTCTCATTAGGCCCTCCTCAAAGGTCATCATTAAGTTTTTGACCGTAATGATGAAGCATGGTTATATTGGGGAGTTTGAAGTAGTGGATGACCATCGTAATGGCAAGATTGTGGTCAACCTGACTGGAAGGCTAAACAAGTGCGGTGTCATCAGCCCTCGCTTCGATGTCAAGTTGAGGGACCAGGAGTCATGGTGCCGTAACCTGCTGACATCTCGTTAGTTTGGATACATTGTGCTGACCACATCAGGTGGTATCATGGAACATGAGGAGGCCAGGAGGAAACACCTTGGAGACAAGATTCTCGGCTTCTTCTTCTGAAACCTTGAATAAAAGACAAGTAAATATTACAACATATAGAGTTTGAAAAGATAAATATAATTATATTTATTGATTAATTGATTGGGTAACTAAATTCTGATGATGCCAGTACTTCATCTATCGGAATAAATATTAGCTTAACATTGAGTTTTATTTTTTAATATATTCAAAATGAAAGGTAACCTCTTCCGTCAAAACAGTGCTATAAATTATTATCCATTTTGTTCTAACACAACTTTTGACAAATCCAGAACGATCATACGGTTTGGCCTTTTTTCATTTACAAAATGTTTAGACCTAAAATTTCTTGAATGAACAGTGGAAAACCGAAACCACGTATGTATTTCGGGTTGTGTGTCTTCTTCAGCGTTGTACGCTAATACATCAATTTTGTTCCCTTTAAATGATATCAATTAGTACGAATTTCACAGCGTAATTTATATATATTAGAAAATTTGGTGAGTGACTCGTTAAAGCAGAGAATGCTAGTTGATTTAATAGCGTTTATTTAACGACATAAATAGAGAAAATCACACACATACACACAAAAGGAGAGATAAAATAGAATGAAGTACAGTCAGCAACAGGGAGGAAGTTCCACCATACAGTACAAGGTGGAGCCACAGTCTCGAATCGGCCGTGTAAAGCGAAGCGACTGTTTTTTAAATAAATTTCATAATGCTAACAAATATTAAATCAATTTATTGTATTTCAAGTTGTGTTGATTCACGAGACTATTGGGGGATCGGTGGAAGGATGGTCTAAACCGTTGGTTTTCGACCGCTACGACCCAGGTTCGATTCCCGCATTTGGCACTTTTTTTTATGTTTAAAATTTAAAATGCTCCAATGCCCCTCCCCCCCCCCTCCCGATATTCTTGCAAAGGTACAACCCCACCAGCGAGTGCAAGTAATTAAACAGGGGCTCTGACACATTTGTAAGTGCAAAGTCAAACTGCTTTTCACATGTGTAGACATGTGGTGCGCTTACAGTAAAAGCAGTCGCTAACTAGTGGTGGTATTTTAAATATTTATCTAATATCAAATATTCTTTTGTAGATCGATTTACCTGTTAGGGTATATTCTTACTTGACTACGTTTAAAATCAAGACATCTCTTTTTGATTAACAAATTTATTTTTAAAACAAAAAATGAAAAACTTTACATATTAACTTATTTTACATTAATAGAAATTTAAAACAAAAACATTACATACCAATTAGCAGCAAACTCGCTCTAAATTTACAAAACTACATACATAAAAAACAAACGAGAGTTCTAAATATAGCAATTACAATGTTGTCGAATACAATTAAACACAAAACCATTCATAGAAATATATTTTGAAATATATTTTGAAAATATTCACAGAAGCCGTTGGCCGGATCCCAACAACTAGTAAACCTATCTTTTATCTAATCTCTCTCTAGATGGAAGTATAACAATATCTCACATCATTAAAGTTAGGAATACAATGTCGTCTTCCATATTGTAAACACGGTTGTTTAAACTGCCGCCATATCACAAACTTTGGTGGATCTAACCTTCTCAAGGATGAAAACAACTCGTGCGTTATCTTTGAATTATCCAAGCTCTTATCTATTGAAATTGATCTTCCTTGGTTGAACAATATGAATAGACCTTTGTTTTGAGAGATATACACTCATAGACAAAAGGAAGTGGAAAGTCTTTGATATTGTCGGTCATCTACTTTTTTTTAAGGAGACAGAGGCAGTTTTGTTGACACTTGGTTTATCTCGTGTTTCTTCAATAAGGTTCACTGTAATATCTTTCAGAGTTATTGTCTGAATCCCGATATACATGCTAAAAGATACAGCTTCCTTAAGTTTTGTTCATGAGTGTATATTGGTTATCTCGTGTGTCTTCAATAAAGGTCACTGTAATATCTTTCAGAGTTATTGTCTCAATCCCGATATTACATGCTGAAAGGTACAACTTCATTATGTTTTGTCCATGAGTGTATATTGGTTATCTCGTGTATCTTCAATAAAGGTCACTGTAATATCTTTCAGTTATTGTCTGAATCCCGATATACATTCTGAAAGGTACAACTTCCTTAAGTTTTGTCCATGAGTGTATATTGGTTATCTCGTGTGTCTTCAATAAAGGTCACTGTAATATCTTTCAGATTTATTGTCTGAATCCCGATATACATGCTAAAAGGTACATCTTCCTTAATTTTTGTCCATGAGTGTATATTGGTTATCTCGTGTGTCTTCAATAAAGGTCACTGTAATATCTTTCAGAATTATTGTCTCAATCCCGATATACATGCTAAAAGGTACATCTTCCTTAATTTTTGTCCATGAGTGTATATTCGTTATCTCGTGTGTCTTCAATAAAGGTCACTGTAATATCTTTCAGAGTTATTGTCTGAATCCAGATATACATGGTAAAAGGTACAACTTCCTTAAGTTTTGTCCATGAGTGTATATTGGTTATCTCGTGTGTCTTCAATAAAGGTCACTGTAATATCTTTCAGAGTTATTGTCTGAATCCAGATATACATGGTAAAAGGTACAACTTCCTTAAGTTTTGTCCATGAGTGTGTATTGGTTATCTCGTGTGTCTTTAATAAAGTTCACTGTAATATCTTTCAGAGTTATTGTCTAAATCCCGATGCTAAAAGATACAACTTCCTTAAGTTTTGTCCATGAATGTAAGCCGACATCATTATCATTGTCGCTATCTTTCCTTGGCTAGTGACCGCCGAGAGTGTCTTGTACTAGTTGTTACTATAGCACAAATACCATAATAAAATATTTAATTAAGTGTAATGCAAGGTTATCCCAAAAGTTCGTAAACACTTGCAAAAAAAATTGAAATACCAATATTATTCGTCGTTTTGTATAATGTATTTGTATTATGTATAAAGTAATTGTATTATTATATTGCCACGTTTTTATTTTTAAAACGCTAATTTTAGTTTTGTAAAACTTTAATTTTAAAGTTTATTATTTTAAAAGTGAAATGTTTGTTAATGAAATAGACATTTTGCCTAAACTCATTTAATGCTGCTTTCTTTTACAAGCCATTTGTTTATGTATATTTTTACATATCGTTTTTATTGAGTTTTTACTAATTTAGTATGTACATCATTGAGTTTTAATGAATGGAAAATAAAAATGAAAATAAACACATGAAAAATTAAAATAACATTTTAAAGGAATTTATGTACAATTGAAAATTGTTTCTGTAACGTCTCAATATATTCGCCGTAATAATATTATTCGCCATGTAATAAGAAAAACAACGTTTTAAGAAAAAACACGAACTTTTGGGACAACCTTATATATGGGGTCCGTGTTTATTCTCCAACCAATTGGCTCTTTTCTGCTTCCCAACGCTAGCGAGTCCTATTCCTGGGGTAGTCAGCTTTCCTTTATTGTTTCCATACAACTTACAATATTACAGTAGAACATCCACGAAAGGACACTCCCGTTAGTAGATATCTCTCTCTAGAAAGAATAGTTTTAGTATACATAATTACCACTTTTTCACTAATTAGCAACTCTCCGGTAAGAGGATACCTCTCTATAATGGACACTTTTGCTATGCAAATAAGTGTTCTATATAAAGAGTTTCTATTGCCTATAGGTAATAGAGTCCAAAACACAAAACTGGAGAGACGATCTAAAAAATCTAATACAGGTTTCTGAATCATCAATCTTCTTCTTCTTCTTTCTTATCTCTACTCAATCATTTTTGGGTGTCAAGCTTGTAAAGCTTGGGACTTTTTGAAAAAGAGATTTGACAACCATCATGATTGGGTGAAGTAGAATGCGTCTGCCTTTGTCATTAAGACTGGGAGCACTACTCAGTGGCAGGCCGACTTAGCTCCAAAAGAAATGGCCTCCTCTGACATGAGGAACAGACGCCATGTGCAGCCGCTCCTAATATGGAGTACAAACGCTGCTCATCCTGTATCCCTGGAATAGGAGCTCTTACAGGGTACTATCAGCCGGGCCAGCTGAACCCAGGTTTTTTAATGAGCTTGTTACTGCTCCCCCTTCTCCTTTTTCATCCGGGCTTGGAACCGGCAAAGGCGGAGTTTGAATCATCAATAAATCATAGAAATAGCAAAATAAAACGGAGATTGAAGAGGAGTTTCTTGTGCGAATTTTATTAGCAAGCTTTCGGACCCATGCGTTCTTCTACAGGCTTTACGAGGCTTACCGTCTTCGGCGATTCGTAAAGCCTGTAGAAGGACGTCCGAAAGCTTGCTAATATAATTCGCACAAGAAACTCCTTTTCAATCTCCGTTTTATTTTTCTATTTTAACTAGAATAGTTTATTTTAGTCCATAAATCATAGATTCGGGATTATTTTACATATCATTGTTGGAATGAACACGTCAAACAAGGATAGGACCACCTACATAGCCAGCTGTGACAAGGGAACAGAATCTAACACCCTTACATTCACCGCTAACCTACAGGCTAGCCACAAAAAGACCGTAGAAAGTATCGAGAGAAAAAAAAAAACACATTTAATTAGGGGAGAAGAGTGAATTATACGGCAATAAAAAGTGGTGTAAATTGTGGCAGGGTGACAGTGGTACTAAGTGGTTTTTGTCGTCGTCACAGAAAAACTTGCCATTAATTTCGCAATTAATTCACCCTCAGTGAATTTTATTCCCTCGGTTTTTTCTCTTTTCGCTCTGGCTTATGGAGGATATTGAGACAAGGGATATATTTCTATTTCCTATATACATATCTACTGTTATAATCGTAAATATAGAGGCTGCCTGGCCGGCATTCATATTTCTTGAAAATAAAGATACTTCGGCCAGTAAATCTTTAAAAGATTTACTAGCCCCGAAGTATCTTTATTTTCAAGAAATACTATTATAAGATACCCCCTCGCTTGATGTTTATATACACCTCTGTTTTATTAGCCCTCTCTGATTGGCTGTTCACTGTCACGTGAACCTAATCAGGGTTGAGTTCATTAGCCAATCAGCGGGCAGTATTTATTTAGCTCCGAGGTTACAATGAGAAACGAACTTCTTTATCTTAGACATAAGACGGAATTCTACAAGCCGAGTAAAGAATGAAAATGGTGTGGATTGTATCTGCTATCCTAAGACATGTCCTTCCCTGTATCGTACTGGAAAATTCTCTTCTATTTGCCAACTGGAAAGATTAGAACATTGAGTTCGATCATTTAAGTTTTTTATTTGTTGATCTTATAATGTATCCCATGTAAATAACTTAGATATGATCTCTATCTATTTTTTTTTTTCAATTTAAAGCGCTATGTCCCCCTAGGGACACTTGCGCTGTCATACATGCGCTGTCATACATGTATGCCTTTACATCTGTCTATACACATTTATAATAATTTTAGGCCGTAAAGAATGTGAACAGAGAACTGTGTACAAAAGAAAGAAATGTCTGGCAAAATATATACAATCAATATAATATAAATGATCAGTTTCCTAAAAGATATTTGTTGCTATATAATTCAAAATATATCTGCAAAAGATATGAAATTTAACATACGTTTCTTTACTGGAAATGAAAATACTTGGATCTGTTACTATTATGTAATGCATTATGTTCACCTTCAATCAATACCCTCACATGTTGGCATTGAAGGCAATGAAGCTGCTGATGCGCTAGCGAAAAAAGGCACAAAAGAACTCTCGCCACAGAAAAATAAACTTACTTTTAAAGAAATAGAAACAGTAGCCAAAACAAAAATAAACAAGAACTGGAGGATCCCACCTAAGCACAGTTGGTACAGTGGAGTGAACCCAGGAGGAGCTCTGAACATCAGAAATAGACAGCATCAAACAACACTAACAAGATTTAGAACACGCCATCTCAAGCCATTGAAGATAGAAAATAATAACAAAATTTACCCTACTTGCCCAAAATGTAGCTTGGCACCTGCAGCTCCAGAACACATTTTGGCTTGCATTAGATGCACTAAACAGGACCTTTGGGAGAGGTTGCTGCTCATCATAAAACAGCTCGAGGAGCATGAACTCATGGAATTTGTGTAATCTTTACACAAGGGGATAAGAAACAACAACAACAACTATTAAATTAATGTCGAATCTATAGTCCTGAAAACAGGACAATCCAGTAAAAGATGTATTGAGGTTTGTTCCTCATGTCCACAAAAACAACTCGAGTCTGTTGTGTTGTTGTTGTTGCTTATTTCTCAAGTCGTTTAAACGATCCCCATTAGGTTCCATTGTTTCAGCTTTTCTATTATAGTCCTGGGGTTTTCCCAGAGGTCTTTTTTTGGAGTATTTGATACAATTCAATAGATGTTCAGGACTGGCAGGCAGGGAATCGCATTTGGGTCATTTCGGAAATGTTTTGATTTTTCCATTAAATTTGAGCATTCTAAGATGTTCTGTTCGTAATCTTGAAATCACCGTTTGTTCTTCCCTAGTAAGGGTGTGGAAAGAAGTTTTGTTAGGATTGGGGGTGTACCTGGGGTGGTTTAGGGTGGATTTTTAGAGAGAGGTTTGTTTGTGGATAGAAGAAATTTCTGAATAAGTGAGTTATGATCTCTGTAAGACTGCCATACACTTTCTACGAGTTGATTTTTTTTACTGTAATTTACAAGAATCAATTGGATTTTTCGCCCCACTTTCTAATCTGTACACTCCCAATAACAACCCGTCCACTTTCCTTCCTTCAAATTTTAATTTAACTATCACTCGGAGAGTAAAATTGCAAGTTTTATCGAGAGGTCTATTTATTCGACAAGAATATTTATGGGGAACTACTTACAACATATCAATAGGACGGGGAGAAAAAACACTATTTACAAAAGAGAAAGAAAAAAATAGAAATTTACAAATCTAAAGTCAAATGGATTAAGTGAAAGGGAACGGAGTAAATGTTGGGAGCAAGTTTAAAGAAAGAAAGAAATGGGGAGAAAAGGAAATTTAAAGGAGGAGCGAGAGAGACGTAATCAAGTGTCCAGCGTTGCCGAGTATTTCTGCACAATCTCACAGAATAATAGATTGAAAAATAGCTTTGGCGGGAGAGTTCAATTTATGGACCAAATTTGGTGGATAATGGTAGGTAGGCAGGTTGTGACTCAATCATTCGGCGACGGCTTATTTACATGTTGTTTATATATATTTACATATAGCGCGTAGGTAAATAAGATTTCTTCTTTCACCGCGTTTACTGTTGTTGTTGTTGTATTTATTTCTTATCTGGTTTTTGGAAACCGAATAAGTAATGATCGAATAATTAACTAAATAGAAAATAGACATTCCAGATTTCAATATAGATAAGTTTTGGACAGTTTTTTTTTTATCTCTCTACCCATTGTTGTAGAATGACATTAGTAAATCAAATAGGGTATACAGGGTATATTCTAAATCATTCCAATACAATAGTAGAGCGGTCTAGAGATTAATTTGGCGAAACCGCTGAGAGGGTTTACTACTGATGAGCCAAACCCTCTCATTCAATAACTCATATTATTTCAGTAAGGTCTGTAGAGACAATATTTGATGATATTTAAAAGAAGCGCATTGCCAGTAAATTTATTTGTGTAAAATATATAGAATGACATTAGTTGTTGTTATTACCTACTAGCCGAATGACCCGGGCAACGCCCGTGTTTTACCCGATTGAATGTTTTGATTCAAATACTATTTGTTACAATTATAAATTGGCGCCTTAAATAAATGCATATTTTAGTTAATAACTATAGCCTATGTGCTTTATCTGTCTATGTACTGTTGGCTTCCGTAGGCGTCTCTTACTGGGAAAAAGAAAGAGAGGATTCCATTTGGTTATTAACTAATATATGCATTTATTTAAGGAGCGACCCGCTCCAACACAATAGTTACATAAACGAAAAGGCGAGTGGGGGGGGGGGGCAAAGGTGGCGTGAGCGTAGCCAACCAATAGGAGGGCGCCATTCCAAAAAAAAAAAAAAAGCAAACGGTGACAGAGACGAAAACTGACTGATTAAGAGATGAAGAATGACGCTCGTAAGTGTATATAGAATCCTGACACTAGGTGTGTTATCTGGAATAATCCGACCTATCTTCCTCAAGTTAACAGAATTAACAAGCCATCCAGGACCAGGTTTCTTTAACTAGTTTGATTTCTCTATCTTTCAAGACAACAACGTTAACAAGAGAACTAGAGATAAGACTTCCAGCCAACTGGTTCTCCTGTTAAAGAGCATGTTGGACCGAAAGTTTGAGCAATAAAAAATAACGAAACCTGACCTTAGATGTCTTGTTGATTTTGTTAAATTGTAAAAACAGGGTTGAATATGTATTAATTCCTCAAGTTAGTGACGTCTTAGAAGCTTGATGGTTTTTCCTGCATTGTTACAGCTATCTACACGTCATTCATATAAATAGTCTTTTTACCATGGGTTCTCTGATTTAAAGGTTAGCTTAGCAAAATATAAAAACTAAGAAAGACTCACTTTAATGATAATCGTAAAGATAGAGGCTGCCTGGCCGGCATTCATATTTATATGAAAAATAGACACTTCGGCCAGTTGGAGTTTTTTTATTTTCTCAACGTATCGACAAATATCTTTTGTTAAAGAAAGAAAAATCAAAGATAAGGAGGATAAGTTTCTTTTATGAACAAATGATCAAGCTTTCGGGCACAAAGTCGCCCTTCTACAGGAATAAAATTATACAAAATCAAGATTCGTCTATATATATACAAATATTTAGCATAAATAATAAATAAATATTAGAAAATAGAGAGATAACATTTAAGTTTTATGTCTGATGTACGAATCAGGTAAATCAAGTGAGAGTCTCGTGTCTCGAGACACGAGACTCTCACTTGATTTACCTGATTCGTACATCAGACATAAAACTTAAATGTTATCTCTCTATTTTCTAATATTTATTTATTATTTATGCTAAATATTTGTATATATATAGACGAATCTTGATTTTGTATAATTTTATTCCTGTAGAAGGGCGACTTTGTGCCCGAAAGCTTGATCATTTGTTCATAAAAGAAACTTATCCTCCTTATCTTTGATTTTTCTTTCTTTATCAAGTTACTCCAGAGGATTTTAATTTATTAAATATCTTTTGTCTTCGTCAGGAGAAGTAAATAAAAATAAACATTTGGCAAGGCGTTAAAAATTGTTCTGAGGTTTGCAAGGGCGTTCTCACGTGATTTTTCGAATTTAGTACATCTAAAGCGCGAGTCAAAAACAAATATTAAACTCGTCAAAGACTATGATCTTGGAAATAAAAATATATAATAATAAATTTATAATAAATTAAGTAAAAATAAATAAATAAAGTAATATAATAATAATAATCACAAAGATTAATATATAGATTTCTAACTATTATGTCCATTTTTATCTAGCTTATTAACTACTTTTTAAATTTAAAAATGAAGCATATTGTTGCGGAATATCTTCAAAAATATTTATAGTTCTTTTCCCAAATTCTCGTGATACCCATCCCTCTAAAAATAATCTTTCCTTTTTAAATTTTATATTCCTGTGAAATATCTCAATATCATTCCAATCTGGCCTATGTCCTGAAAATAATGCATGTTCCCCAATTTTGCTTAACGCCCTTCTCCCCAATAAACCCTGTTGGTGTTCCTTAATTCTGGTCTCTAAATTTCAACCGGTTTCTCCTACATAAATTTTGTCACATTCTGTGCATATAATATTTGGTATAGTACTGGGACAAAAAGGGAATTTTTAACTAGAAATAACATAATGAAGGATAACATAAGCACATCAAAACCAAATAACGTAATTTATGGGATTAAATGCACAGAATGTGACAAAATTTATGTAGGAGAAACCGGCCGAAATTTAGAGACCAGAATTAAGGAACACCAACAGGGTTTATTGGGGAGAAGGGCGTTAAGCAAAATTGGGGAACATGCATTATTTTCAGGACATAGGCCAGATTGGAATGATATTGAGATATTTCACAGGAATATAAAATTTAAAAATGAAAGATTATTTTTAGAGGGATGGGTATCACGAGAATTTGGGAAAAGAACTATAAATATTTTTGAAGATATTCCGCAACAATATGCTTCATTTTTAAATTTAAAAGTAGTTAATAAGCTAGATAAAAATGGACATAATAGTTAGAAATTTATATATTAATCTTTGTGATTATTATTATTATATTACTTTATTTATTTATTTTTACTTAATTTATTATAATTTTATTATTATATATTTTTATTTCCAAGATCATAGTCTTTGACGAGTTTAATATTTGTTTTTGACTCGCGCTTTAGATGTTGTACTAAATTCGAAAAATCACGTGAGAACGCCCTTGCAAACCTCAGAACAATTTTTAACGCCTTGCCAAATGCTTTATTTTTATTTACTTCTCCTGACGAAGACAAAAGATATTTGTCGAAACGTTGAGAAAATAAAAAACTCCAACTGGCCGAAGTGTCTATTTTTTAATGATAATGTACACATAAATATTCAAGTAGAAAGTAATTGATTATGATGTCTTATCTAATGATGGTGGTGACATGTCTATAGAAAGTACATTGGAATTCCCGTTCAAAGTGGGAACTATATATAAAAACCTCAGAAATATAAGAAAATATTACCATAGTGTCAGGGATTTATAACCATGTTTCTTTGTATAGTACTTCATACTTGATGTGTGTGTGGATAGGAAAACATTTTCCTTTAACAACCACTTTTGTTCATCTGTTTCTGTTTTCAGTTGTCGTTATTCACTTGTCAATAGCTTAAAGACTATTTTTAGTTTTGTTTTTGGGATCCACATATATATCGAAAGATATTGTTTTTAACACCTAATAACTCGCGCTAAGGTAGTTTTATATAATCCTCGTTATTTTCGATTTCACCATCTTCTGTTTTTAAAAAGGTTTATTAATCGTGCAAGAGAGATAATCCGTGCTGTTTAGCTCGCCCATCTAACACAGACACACACGGCCATTCTGCCCGACTTCACACCTTCACCACAAATGGAACTGGGGGAACCAGAAGTATTCCCTCTATTTATGCATTATCTTTTTGTTTATCAAAATAGATATCATTTTTATTCATAGAACAATAGAAATCACCAAATAAATATTATTATGTTTTTTTTTAATCTCCACAAAAGGAGTTTGCAACGCGTGAAGACCAAGTTATAAAAAAGGGACTCGGTGACCTAAGGAGAGAACTTAAAGAAAGACATAAATGTTAACTAGACACGGTGATATCTAGATACAGAGGGACACCGTCATGTATTGTTACACCCCCAACTTCCGGCTGTAGAGTGTTCTATTGACAACAAAGTGGGCGGACTACAAGGTGTGTCCAATAAATAATGAGACTGGTCAAAAACAAAGAAAAAATGAAATGGTAATTTTTTTTAAAAAGTCTATTAAAAAAATGAAAGCTTCAGCTACACTGCGGTATATCACATCACGTGATTGCGCGCGCAGTCGATAAATTGTAAGCTTGTAAAAAGAACGCCTTGCATAACAACTTCTAATTTGTAATGGATAGAAAATTCGAACAACGAATTTGTATTAAAATTTGCTACAAACTTTATATTTGTTGAAATTGGCATTTGGAAATGAAAATGTAAATAAGCCCACCACATTTAGATGGTTTTCACGATTTAAAAATGGAATCGGTGAAAGATGAGAAGCGTGTTGGACGTCCAATTCTGCACAGGAACCCTAAAAAGGTGAGCCAAATTTCAAATTTGATAAAAGAAAATCCACGAATAGGGTTACGGGACATTGAGGAAGAAACAGGGATATCAAAATCATTAGTTGGATCGATAATTAAAGAAGACTTGCAGTTAAAGTAGACACCTTCAAAATTTGTCCCTAAAATGCTCACAATCCAACTAAAGGAGAATCGTGTTGAAGTTGCCAAAAAAATGATTGAAATGGTGGAAGAAAACCCTAATTGGAAGGAAAAAGCAATAACTGGAGACGAGACATGGGTTTACGGGTATGACCCGGAAATAAAACGCCAATCCATGGAGTGGAAAGGAAAAGATGAACCAAGAACGAAGAAATCCCGACTTTGCAAGTCGAAAAACAAAGTCTTATTGGTCACGTTCTTTGACATAAAGGGAATTGTGCATTATGAATATCTAAAGGAAGGTCAAACAATCAATAAAGAGTCTTATTTAAACATTATGAGACGTGTACGTGAATCAATTCGTCTGAAAAGAAGTGAAATGTGGAGTTCCAAAAATTGGATTATCCATCATGATAATGCACCACCACACACCACTACATCTGTACTGACTTATTTGGCTAAACACGGCATCCAAATACTTCAACAACCTCCCTATTCCCCAGACCTAGCTCCAAATGATTTTTTTTTCTCTTTCCAAAACTCAAAATGGCTCTAAAAGGAAGGGGTTTTGACACTAGATAGTCCATCATAGCGGATTCGAAAAAGATCTTGAAAAACATTCCGAAAGATGCCTTTTCTAAATGTTTTGAAACATGGGAGAAGAGATGGAAATTATGTATAGATGCGGGAGGGGACTATTTTGAAAAATACTAATAAAAATATTTTTAATCATCCTATTTTTTCTTTATTTTTGACCAGTCTCATTATTTATTGGACACTCCTTGTAGATACTGAAGACAGCACTGCCGTCAACGCTGAAAGCCGGACTTACGTCAACACGCGAGACCTCCCATCGGAGTTTTGCGCAGAACCAGCAGCCTAGCCCCAGTCCGGGTCTGTGGAGCGAGCAAGCTATCGGAAGTTGAGTTCCAGTCCACGTGCACACATCCCTTCGGCAGACGTGGAATGGATGATAATCACGTCGCCAACACGTAGTGAAGTGTCATTACCTCAGGGGTGTAAGCCCCGGCTGTCAATAGCTACTGTTACTAGCCGTTAGTAGAACACAGGTAAGTTACACACAGCAGCCTAGACTTTATGGTCAACAGATTGTCACCGAGTCCTCCTTTTTATACTTGGCCTTCACGCGGTTTGGAGTTTTATTTAACATTAGATTGGTGGTGATTCATGCCGGAAAAGAGTTTACATTAAGAGTTTCTAACCTGTAAAATATCTCAGCCTCCATTTAAACCACACAGGTCCCAGGTATCAACAATATGTTAAAACCAACGTCTAAAGGTTTCAAACATCATAAGTTGTAAGTAATCCGTACAGTTACAGGTTGTGAGAAACTGGAGACCTGTTATAAATAAACTTCTACGCCATCTTACTTCCTCAGCTATACAACTAAACTGAAGTGTATCAAGTTCTTTAACACATATAGATTAATTATGCTATAATTGGGTTTTAAAAATAATTTAGGTCAGATTTTTCTTTCATATTATGATTTCAATATCCAATCATTTTTATTTTGAATACATTTTTACTCACAAATTATATCGTGGAACATCACCATGTTGGAGATAAGAATTATTTTCTCGTGTATATGTTTCCTTAGAAACTAATTGTTTATCTTCCCTTGTTTATATCCCTATATAACTGGGATATGGTCTTTCTGATTTATTTTTAAATATATATACATATGGAAAATTTTCTGGGAGGAAATTAATCCATAGAAGCAATGGGCGCTTCTCCCGTCAAAATAAACGTCAGAACCTGACGCCATCTATTGACCTTCGCCGCAACTAGCGGCCTCGGGTCGGTGACAAAGCCACAACACCAGCTTTGGCAAACTGAAAAGCGTCCACCTAGAGACCATGGTTTCGGGCTAATGGCCCTCGTCAGCCTAGGCTGGTGTTGTGGCTTTGTCACCGACCCGAGGCCGCTAGTTTGCGGTGACGGTCAATAGATTGTGTCTAGTTTTGACGTCTATTTTGACGGGAGAGGCGACCTTTGTCTCTTTAGATCAATATCCTCCCGGCAAAATTTCCATCTCTATATCATTTTATATGAATCATTTTCTTTTGATCAAAATTCTTGTTCGTTAATTATATCTTCACATGGTCAAATTCAAACAAAGTAATATCATTGAAGCTTTTGAAATTCTTCAATGGCTTGTTGGATTTCAATTTAATATTAATGAAAATAGACCTTTCTGAATAATATATTAGCAAATTTACAATTTAATCCTATATTTTTCACATTATATTATTTTTTTATATATAAATTACGCTAACTCTCAAAAGAAATACAAATTTGTGTGGTTATTGAGATAAATCTTAAAATAAATTATTTTTCTTTTAGAGAGAGACACAATATCACGCCATTGTTGTTTAAATATACAAAAACATTTTCAAAATAATTCTCTACAGAAAATAAATATATGAATAGGAATACAAATATATTCACAAATATATTATTCCACCTTTTGAAAGAATCAATTGTGTATCGTTGAAATACCATTTACACGCTCTTATGTTTTTATAAAGAATGTTTAACAGAATTATTCTATTATATATATGTTATGATTATTTTTGTTTTGTTGAAAAAGATAGAGAATTGAAGGTTTCCTACGTGAAAAAGTAAAGATAATTATTTACCTATCAAGTAGGTTTTTTTATTTTGAATTACTTGAAGTAAATTACACATAGAATTATTTATCACAGTAATATAGAATTTATAAAATGAATTCTATAATCGTGAATTTAAAAAATAGGTAGGTTCAACTATACATATTTACAACAATAATTAAAGTAGTATCTTCTAAATCTATGGGCAAAAAATGTAGAACAGTCAATGAATGAAAATAAAATATTGTTTTTAAAAATAAAATATCTGCATTTTAGATTATAATATATATATATTATATTTTTGTATAATATAGATATATTGGGGATATATAATAATTTGGTAAACTATAGGAATTTTCTCAAAACAAATTTTTTAGACGGGAGATTTGAAAAATGTACAATATGTAAATATATTTTTGGCATATATTGTGAAGAAATATATCGAAAAGTGTTAACACAAAAGCTTAACTATTTTATAAGTTATATCTAATACATTTTTTTATGTTTTGGAAGAAAAATGTCTATATATTACCACAGAATACACACACAAACTAATAATACTAATAATAAGTTTAGGTTTCTAGAAATGGAATTTTTTTGTATTATAAGGAGAGAATAGAGTGTACTGTATAGAAATATATATCCTTTCAAATATAATAATATTTATTGAAGTGTTTTGAAAATAGATTAATCCATAGATAAATCTTTAATTAAAAAGGCATATATTGGATCAAAATATTTATTTTACCAATATTTCAGTTGGCTGAACGCCAACCTTTATCAAGGTGTTGTAACATTATATATATAACATTATTTTGTCCATAATATAAATATATATATCAAATGTTTTCTCCCCATTGAATATAACAAAATATTTTAAAAACTTAATGCTGTTGACGTTATGTGGCGCTGAGTTTGTTGTTGACACACTTTAAAATGTTATAACACCTTGATAAAGGTTGGCGTTCAGCCAACTGAAATATTGGTAAAAATAAATGATATTTTGATCCAATATATGCCTTTTTAATTAAATATTGAAGTGTATAAACTTGTATATAGCCAATTTGATATGATGTTAGAAATGTATTGACGCAAATATCCCTGAGTTTGGGATATCGTGTTATAGGATATTAATATAGTTAAATATTATTTAATTAAAAAGGCATATATTTATGTGAGCAATGGTTATCCAGAAATTATGTACATAGAATATCAGCCCGTTGAAGAGCAGTATATTTGCTCGAAAGCTTGCAAATTCAAAATTAAATAAAAACTTTTTACCTCATTTTCATTTTTAACTTAAAAAAAAAAGGCATATATTGAATCAAAATATCATTTGTTTAACCAATATTTCAGTTGGCTGAACGCCAACCTTTTTCAAGGTATTATAACATATTTATTGTGTATCTATATTTATATAATTTTATATAAAACGTTAAAAAAAAGATTAATTAAAGACAAATAGAAACCGTTATATTACGATGCACTAGCGCGCCATCTGTTATCAAATTACGAAACTATTTTAGACGCGTAATATATATATATATTTTTAATAAAATAATTTCTACTGCCCTTACTGCAATGGAAGCCAAGGCTCTCCCTTTAATTTTTCCATTGCAGTAAGGGCAGTAGAAATTGTTTTATTTTAAAAAGAATATTGCAATTATACCGCGAATGTTTCTTTTAAACGAAAAATCGAAATTTATTTTTAAAGAGAAATAGCGATTATTTCTAACTTTACGGATGAAGTATGATAGGATGAATTGTGAAGAGTAATGATAAACGGAAAAGTATCTATAAAGTAATATTTCTACGTCCTAAAAATCCAACATATGAACCTTTTGTAATGAAACAATATTATGCTGATATAAAAACATCAATTCACATAAATTTATTAGTTTAATAAAAAATTGAAATTTTAATATATATATATATATATAAGAATGAAGAAGTATATACATTTTTTTTATAAATATATTTATAGAGAGTTTACTGTCAAACATCAATTTTTTTTAATTTAACAAAACTAAATTAGCGCCCCAAATATTAATTTTGATAAATTTTTCATTGCGCTTTAATTATTAATAAAAGTATATTAATTTTCCAAAATGGTTAATAAAAAAGCAAGTTTTTGTTATATATTTTCTAATAAAAAGATATATTAAATATATTAACACACATTCCAAGTATATTAATACATGTTTTTTTTTTTTTTGTAAATAAATAATAAAAAAAAAATTTTGGAGGTGTCGTCTGCCAAAAAAATAAACGATGTTGCCAAATTACATTTTTTTTATACTCAATTTTTTTTTCTCTCATAGATTATTTTCCTTTTTTTATATATATATTATTTCAAAAATTAGAACAAAAACAAAATTACTCATATTGTTCTCGTCAAACCTTAAAAAAAAAAACGAACAATATAAGAGAGAGAAAAAAAAAAAGGAGTTCGTCTGTAATTAAAAGCTGCGACGCCATTTTGAAGGAAACTTTAATAAAATGGAAATGGCAGGGAATCGATCAACAAGGCGACATTGCTTTCCATTTCCTCTCCCTTTTGTCATCCTTAGAAAGAAAGATATTAAATCACAGAGGGAGGAAGTTGATTGCCAAAAGTGGCTGTTGATCTTAGGCCTAAAACTTTTAATTGGACTTTGGACTTAGTTTGGGCGGGAAAAAGTAAAAATGTTGTTACCCTAGAAGTTAACTCGAATTCCTTCATTAGGCTCAATTAAATTTAACTCTCACCTAGCTTTCTCTCAGAAATTGGTCAATTTCTAACTTTGTTGCATAATGTTTCAAATTTCAACTTTTATAAGCTTTAATTCCTCACAAAAGGTAGAAACTTAACAATATGAATATTCGATGGACGTTACAATAACGCCAGCTTTTACCTAATTCCTTCAATGAGCTAAATAAGTTACGTAGATATGCAAATAATATCTTACATATATTCAAAAAGGTACTAGTTGAATTATCACAATAATAACCTCAATAAACGCTAATGTTTTTATTTCGAAGTGTAAAAGCTTTCGGGGGGTGATGCTTTTCATCAAGTAAAATGGGGTAAACACATATATCAGATTGAATGTTACAAGACGAACGAGAAGTGCTCCTCGGTGAAATAAGCCTTGAGGGACTCTCTTTGGAGCTCCTGTTGAAGGAGGTGGTGAGAAACCGAGCTGGAGCGTTTGCGTTGTTCACATTTTGGAAGACGGCTGAAGAGAAAGGGAAGCTATATGCATAATCTAATTGATGTAAATAATTATATGTAAATAAGCTTTGTCACGAATCCTGTATGGGACTTTGATTCCAGTAAAAGGCTTGTTGTTGCTGTTGTATATAGTCACAGTGTAGAAAATACTACACTATACCTACTACATATAGGTTTCTCTCTGTATTCTTAGTTCTCTTCTCTTACTCTGTAAACTGGCGAATCCTTTATAGGACGAGAGGTCCTCAATAAAGGCTTTTGTTGTTGTTGATTGAATGTTACAAGTTAAATGTTTTTTTTTATATTCTGTCCTCATATATATATATGTATTAAAAATGGCATATCCTGACCAGGAGCACATGTGCTTTACAGAAGGCAGAGCGCCATCTGGTGGAACAGAAATCAACTAAACATTGATTTAGCCTGTTCCCTGATATTTGGCTAACCCAATTTCTTGATAAATCAAGAAAAGCCATCCACGTGATTTATCAAGAAATTGGGTTGACCAAATATCAGGGAACAGGCTAAATCAATGTTTAGCTGATTTCTGTTCCACCAGATGGCGCTCTGCCTTCTATAAAGCACATGTGCTCCTGGTCAGGATATGCCATTTTTAATATTGATTTCAACACCTGATCTTTTTATCTTTTATTTTTTATTTCGTTTTTTAATATATATATATTAGTATAATTGAGCTATTTGCATATTTGTATTTATCATATATTCATTCGAGGCTTTTGTGTGTGAATGTATTTACGCTCTGACATCTAAAGCTAATGAGATCGCGGTCAGAATATGCCTATTTTTATTTTAATATACAGTTAAACCTGTCCATAGCACCCCCTCTAAATAGTGCCTCTCTCTCTATAGCGCCCGATTTTAAATATGTAGTATGATGCGATTTACATTAAAAGTGACCTGTCTATAGCACCCCCTCTCTATAGCACCCTATTTTGGTGAGTCCCAAGAGGGGGCGCTATATACAGTTAAACCTGTCCATAGCACCCCCTCTAAATAGTGCCTCTCTCTCTATAGCGCCCGATTTTAAATATGTAGTACGATGCGATTTACATTAAAAGTGACCTGTCTATGACCTCTATAGCACCCTATTTTGATGAGTCCCAAGAGGGGGCGCTATAGAGAGGTTTAACTGTATATACATTATCCGGTCTCTCTCCCTTTTAGCTTGAAGGAATGTTACAATATGTGTATTTAATGGGGATATAACAATGATGTTTTAAAATTACAAAATATTTTCGCACAATGAGTTTCTTTTTATTAAAAAAAACGCCAGCTTTCAAGTGATAATCTCTCTTCAACGGGCTTAATTAAACATCGACTATATCTTACCAGAAATATTTACAAAAACATACGCCCGCAGCGTGGATATTTATAACTGAATTTACAAACCAATTTAAAATTTTCAGTTATAAATATATCCACGCTGCGCGCGTATGTTTTTGTAAATATTTCTGGTAAGACAATTTAAACAATTTTATTGATTATTTTAATCAAATTTTACAAAGATGAAAAAATATATAATAAAATATTAAAAGGGCATATAAAGTGTAGGGGAATATATATACAAATGTCTTCAACAAGGGGGGTTTCCCCACCTTGAGAGAGTCCTCCTCCAGACAAGGTCTTCACTCCTCAGTTCCACACCGAGGAAGTACCTATAGATGTGTGTCTTGGCAGACGTCAGGATGGCCAGGGCATCATCGTCTAGGCCTTGCCCGAAGACCCAGCCCTGCAGGTCAGGGGGCCGCCCCTAAGACGCCCTTGTAAGATATAGTCGATGTTTTATTAAGCCCGTTGAAGAGCGATTATCACTTGAAAGCTAGCGTTTTTTAATAAAAGGAAACTCATTGCGAGAAACTATTTTGTAATTTTAAAACTTTTTTCACAATTTTATGATGAACAACAATGAGGTCTTTATGACAGATCACTATAATAGCCAGGTTCATCTATAATGGGAGTTATGGTGACGTTGGAATAAAGTTGGAGTAATTATGGAGAAATCTCTCTGTCTGTCTTGTTGGAGGAAATTATTGTCGGATAATTAGCGGTAAGATGGAAGTTATCTCTTTATTCTACTTTTACCATTGTTCCCTTTTCCTTTGTTCTAAAATATATTCGCTTTGAAAAGATTGTTAAGAGAACTGTATTGACAGAAAGTCACATAATAAAGAGGAATATGAATATATGAAATAAATAAAACAGTGATGTTAAAATAAGAATATTAAGCATCCAGGGAAAAGTTTTTTTTTTTTTAATCTCTCAAGCTTTCGGGTAAGAAAGCCCTTCTACAGGAGAAAATATCTTACATCATTAAAACGCCAATAAATGATGTAAGATATTTTCTCCTCTCCAGATCCCACAGAAGTTTGAAAATTAGTAGATTCGCTCAATACAGCTAAAACTTACAAGTTGACAAAATTATTTATTTCTACGTGGTCGGTAATGGACAATATCTTTCAAATGTTGTGATCATTTCTCATATACATTCTGACCATGTAGAATTCTGATATTTTATATACCAGTTCAATCCTACTAACATTACAATTCTACAAAATTTCAGACTTCTAGGTGTGGTTGGGAATAGACTAGAGAAGAGATTTTGTATATTTCCTTTCAAACGGAGGTAAATAGGCGTAGCCGTTTCTCTGCCGTAATGAGCGGTTTGAGTTCCATTTAAATAAAGGGTCGGGGTAGTCGGAAATAGACCAATTTCTATATTTACTTTCAGTTTTTGTGTCTAATTTATATTTATATCTACTACCAGATCCAAACGTAGAAGTCTAAAATTGTGTTCACTCCGTCAATCAAGCTAACGACGACACAAGACTATAGAATTTGCATAAATATCAAAAGAAGAAAATGGCACAGCCGTTTGTGGCGTAATGAGACATTCCATAAACAAATTGGTGATATGTATGAACTTCGAGGATATTTATAGAGAAAAATAATTTAAATTATATTGAATATAAATTTACCTATTTTTAAATTTTAAAATATAACATTATACATATACACCTATCCCCCGATTTACACGGTAGATACGTTCCTGAGAAAAACGTGTAAATCGAAAATTAAAAATTATAAATACAGACACAGTGTGCGTGTGCAGCAAGTCAGCACATAAGCTCGGGATTCCTCGTGAGATGTGTACACAGCGCATGTATTCAATCACAGTAGCATTTAGTATAGTGCGATAAAAACAAAAACTTATTTGAAAAACCGTGTAAAAGCGAAAACGTGTAAAACAATTACCGTGTAAATCGGGGGATAGGTGTATTTATTTAATATATAGTTTCGGGAGGATGATTTCATTTACCAAAAGTGACACCTCTCTCTTTAACTCGTAACTTTAGGTTGTATACTAGCGCGAAAAAATCGGCCTAGCTATTTCAACAGCTTAATGGTAAATTCGACCGAGTTTACCATTTACCGTTACCGAGGTATAACTCCCTGCGTAGGATGTTATGAGATCGAAGCCGTCCTGAAAGATGATTTTGTGAACATGTTTCACAGCGCGCAGTAACAATAAAATCCTATTAGATCTTGTTGTCTGCTTATCCCTAGTACACGTGGTATAGGCCATGATAATCATGGTGGGGGTAGAAGTAGGCGACTACTTTTACTGTAAGTGCATCACATGTCTAGACATGTGAAAAGTAGTTCGACTTTGCGCTTACAAATATGCCAGAGCCCCGTTTGATGATTTGCACTCGCTGGTGGGGTTGGACTTTTTCAAGAATCGGAGGCCATTGGAGCATTTTTTTAATCAGAAAAAAAGTGCCCAATATCGGTCGAAAACCAACGGTTTAGACCATCCTTCCACCGACCCCCAGATCTTGTTGTAATTTTTTGTTACTGCTATTTTTAACACACACACTCATCTTTCACTTTTTTTATTATAAAACTACAAAAGGAACAAGAGAGAATCCAAACAGGATTCATCTGAATAAGAATTACTTTCTTCCTAAACAAATAGCTCTTATCAGAGGAGGCCTAGATAAAACCAAGTGGAAAAATTCATTGAAATATCAAAGAAACAAACATCATGGTGAAATCAACAGCATTTCATTCATTTAGAGTGTCGAATCCTGAATAGAGTCTTTAAGTCTAACATTTCCTAGACAGTGAGGGTTGTATTAGATTGTATATAGACATCACTTGAGAGATCTGATTGTTGACAGCTGTAACAATACAGACTGTGTACCTACAGCCATTATAGTCCTCGACGATCCCCAACCTGGACTTGACGACTGAAGACTCACTCAATTCCGATGGACTCTGAGGACTATCTAGGATGGAATGGATTCTGACACCAAGGACCTCCTGATACTGCAGGACCTGCAGGATTCCACACCACTGGACAAACACGGTGTTCGCCAATCTTCTTTCTGGCTGGTTCTTCTTATTCACTTTTCATTCTTCCGCCTAGAGGTATAGTCAGCGCCAAGGTCTTGTCCCAAAATGAAGCGAGTCTACCGAGCTAAACGACTGTGAAAACACCAGTCTCACACAGTTCCAAGTCAACATACACTTTATTCTCAAACACACTATTTATACAATAAATTCATACACACGTGACCAGGCACTCGTGGTCAAATACAATAAAAACATATATACACAGAGTTATAATAAATTAAACTCTAACATTCCTCCCCCCGTTGATGGGTACCATCAAGATCCGGAGGGGCCACCGGCAGCAGCACCAGCTTCATCAAGGGTCTTCGGAGCACTCCAACCGATTTTCGCACCGATACAACCCGCACCAGGCCGTCCTTCCCAGGATGGGTCTCCACCACTCTGCCCATCAGCCACCTTGCAGGGGGCATTCTTTCCTCTTTTATCAATACTAACGGATTGACGTCGTCATTGGGAAAGATGGTCTTCCACTTAGTTCCATCATTAGCTAACACGGCAGCCAGTTCTCTTAATTGATCCAGATAGAAACGTGAACACAACTGGCGTGCAGCTCCTACAAAATCCGTTCCGGATCACTATATAGCCGAGTGCAGTGCCCTCTTCGCGCTACAACTCGCTTAAAAGCCGTCATGATGGTGGGTGTAGAGGCATCTGGGAACAATTCAAGATGTACGGTTCGGGTCACATAGCACACAACTAGACAGATGTAGCCCTTTTCCGTCTTTCGACCTCTACCCTTGGACATTCGAAGGTTCACAGGTCCAGCACAATCTTCACCACTTATTGAGAAAGGGTTTACCCGGTGTTAATCTCTCCTTGGGCAAATCATTCATTTGCTGGCCTGGAGTAACGCGATTGTATCGACAACATGTCACGCACTCTCGAATGCATCTATTCATCTGATCTTTTGCTCTCAGCATCCAATACTTCTGTCCCCATGTGGACAGCATCAGGTGCACACTTCCGTGCATAGTCCGCATATGAACTGCTCGATCAATCATCTGAGCTACCTTTCCTGATGAAGGCAATAGCGCAGGATGTTTTTGTTCATATGCCATAGATGGAGCCCATTTCAATCTACCGCCGACTCCAAGGATTCCTAGATCGTCGAGGATCGGCGCTAAACCATAAATCTTGCTCGTGCGCTTCATTGCTCCTAAAGTGGGCAAACTTCTCACATCTTCCCTGAAATGCTGGCACTGAATTGCCCGAAGTATTCTCCTATGAACATTTCTCAGTTCAGCTGTTGTTAAGTGCGACTGATATCGCTCCGCGCTGTAGCGGCAGTTATGGCAAAAGCGCAATATCAGGCCACCTTTCGTATATATCCATTAAAGGTTGAGCTCATCTCTCCGATGGCCACCAAGAAATGTGTTTCACTGATGGCCTGAATACTCTGGAGCTCAGTTTGACTTTAGTTCTCAAACACAGGAGGCATTTTAGGACATTCTGTGGATTCCGCTGACAACCAGGCAGGTCCTGTCCACCAGATGGAAGACTATTTCAGCTCGGACCCAGAATTCCCCGCGAGGCAATATCCGCTGTATTATTTCCTGTAGGAACACAGCGCCACTCCCTTATTTGTGGACAACTCAATCTCCGCCACACGATTGCCGATGAAAGTGGGGAGATCTCCAGACATAGTTCTCAACCAATTCAAGACCATGGTAGAATCGGACCAACAGGTATCACTCTCCAGTTTGATATCCAACTCTTCCATTATATATTTCACTAGTCTGGTCAGCAGAAGAGCTGCGCACAATTCTAAGCGTGGAACTGACATCTTCCGCATGGGAGCCAACTCAGTCTTTGATGCCAACAGTCTTACACTGACTCCATGGTCAGTGGGAATTCTTATGTAAACAGCTGCCGCATAGGCGTCTTCGGAGTCATCACCGAATCCATGCAATTTTATTCCCTGGATATTCCTTCCTAGACCCAACCATCGGGGTATTCTCAACTTCCCATGAATATCAGTCCATGTCTCAATCAATGACTCATCCATCGGATCATCCCAATGTAATTCCGTTATCCACAACCCTTGAACCATTATTTTTCCTGTTACAGGGACAGGTGCCAACCATCCCAAGGGATCATATAACTTGGCGATAAAGGAAAGCATTTCGCGTTTGGTAGTCACCGATGTCTTTTCCAACGACTGAACGTCATATACGAAACAGTCTTCACTTTGGATCCATCCCAAACCCAATGTCCCTATGACAGTGGACTGTTCAAATGCGATCCTTCTGCGCAATGTTCTCCCGCAAAGCTGCCCAAAGTCGTCGGATCAACTTCTTTAGAATCTGTGGTTTCTAAGGCTTTGATGGTGATTGAGGCCGGAGAGGGTTCGTTTCTTCCATTGTCTTCCTCTTCCAAGTCTATGCTGGATTCTTGTCTCTTCATGCAAAGTATCCTGGAAGATATGGCTTTAGGGCTCTTTGTTTGAGCTCTTACCTCTACATCGCTTGAAGCCCCCACTCCATAACTCTCCACATCAAGAGGCCCTGAAGGCTGAGAATCCTAAATTGCAGACTTTTCGTCAGAATCTTCCATTGCAATCTCCGGAGCCTCTTGAGAACATTGAGCCTTACCTCCTGAAGAATCAGGATCTTATGCCGAGGCATCGTCTGTAGGCTTAGAGCAATTATAGGACTCTGAAGTCTTCTTTAGAGATCTCAAACCACTCAATATAATAGTCCCATAATCCACCGGTTTCGCAATCCTTTCCGGTCTAGCACCTTCACCAGACTTTCTGGAGACTTGTCTCCCAAATTAAGACCTTTTCGCTGGAGTAGGCACTTGCCCCTTTGGAGAACTGGCCGGAGTATATAACATTGTAGTTACTGCAGCTCCAGAAACAGTTTCCTTCGATACAAGTTACATTCCATTGCTTGGAAGATATTTGCCAATTGAACCCTTTTCTATTGGTTCTCTCCTCACATAGGTGATCTGGATGGTACAACCCCGTTTAGAAAGCATTTTACTTTCTCCAACCTTTGCATAATCGCACCATCAGTTGTCCATCTTTTTCTTCCAAAGAAATTTGAGGTAATCCCAATCATTGTTCTTAACGGCGATCATCCGGAAATATCTTTCCACGTCCACCAAAACTCCGAACTTATTCTCCCGAAGCTTTATCTTTATCTCAGGGATTCTTCTCAGCAGACTGTGTATCCTCTTCAAATATCGCTTCAACGAGAATCCGTTTCGTCCTCGATAGGAAGCGCCGTCTTTCGCTGGCCGTACAGGCGCAGCCCTGGAGTCACACCCACATACAGGGCGATCAGGCAAATAGTATCCCTTTACCCTAAATTCCGCATCTCCGAGTTGTCCTGCTTCCACCAATTTCCTCGATGCTGGAATTCTGACAACTCTTTCCTCAATATCATCAATGGACTCAGCTTCACCATCTGCAATCTCCACTTGATCAGCGCCTTCAGCTACCGCTTTAGAATTGCTCACCGATTCACAAGCCTCAATTGCAGTTCCAGAATCCCCTACTTCATTGTCCTTGGTTTCAGCTTCAGAATCCTTTACTCCATCGCCCTTAGGCTCATCTTCAGAGTCTTTTACTCCGTCGCCCTTAGGCTCATCTTCAGAGTCTTGTACTCCGTCGCCCTTAGGCTCATCTTCAGAGTCTTGTACTCCGTCGCCCTTAGGCTCATCTTCAGAGTCTTGTACTCCGTCGCCCTTAGGCTCATCACCTTGTGCTGCATATGGCCTTTCTGCCATCTTTGAATCAGTACCTTGTTCTGCATATGGCCTTTCTGCCATCTTTGAATCAGTACCTTGTTCTGCATATGGCCTTTCTGTCATCTTTGAATCAGTGCCTTGTTCTGCATATGGCCTTTCTGCCATCTTTGAATCAGTACCCTGTTCTGCATATGGCCTTTCTGCCATCTTTGAATCAGTACCTTGTTCTGCATAGAGCCCCTCTGCTACCTTTGAATCGGTACCTTGTTCTGCATCTAGCCTTTCTGCTACCTTTGAATCGGTACCTTGTTCTGCATAGAGCAGCTTCACTT
Organism: Cordylochernes scorpioides; assembly: GCA_030710605.1. Classification (NCBI taxonomy): domain Eukaryota; kingdom Metazoa; phylum Arthropoda; class Arachnida; order Pseudoscorpiones; family Chernetidae; genus Cordylochernes; species Cordylochernes scorpioides. The sequence continues at coordinate 49,362,222 of CP092884.1, forward strand.
CTTCGGTGTTCTTTGAATCCATTCCTTGTTCCACATCCAGCACTTTCTCTTTATCTGCTTCAACGGATTCTTTCTCAACTTCAGCCCTATTACTTTCATCAACTTCTATAACAGACTTCTTCTTGACTTGAGCCTTATTACTTTCTTCAATGGCAATCTGCTTGGATGTCTCTTCTACCATTTGCTCGGATGATACCACAATCCCAGCATCTTCCTTAATAGAAGCTGGATCAACTCCTTTCATCAGGGTAACTCCGACAACACTTGGCCTCTCACTCATCCCGAGTTCCAAACTGCTTCCATCGCAGATCTTCAAATCCAAGTTGGGCAGTCGACTTCTTCTTCCAGGCAGCGAGCCCCTTTTCGAACTAGCGCCATGGAGGGCTTCTGTATTTTTCTTCAGAGAGCTGAGGAAGTGCTTTGTCATAATTCCAAGATCCATCCACTTCTCATAATACTGGCTCACTGTATCCCTCTCCTCCTCTAGTTCCTTGTAATCAATTTCCTTGTCTTCTCGCATCAACTTCCAAATTAACTTATCTTCTTCCCGAAGATCTGCCATATTCTTTTCGATGAGTGTATAATTCGTTCTTATAACATCCTCAGAAGGAGTTTCTTCATTCAACTCAGCTTCTGTCCTTTTAATCCATTCAGACACTATTGTTCTTAGAACGGCTCTACTTCTTAATGCCCGCTTCATTCTCTAGCCTTTTGATCTTAACTTGACCTTTTTCTTAACGCGCTATACCTCGGCCTTATCCTTTTAGTCCAATTTTCTAAACTTTCTTAAAACCTTATTTTTGCATAACCTTTTTGCAACAGCTTTATTTGCATAAATTCTTCTTTTTCTATGACTTGCCTAAATTTGCATAGACCTTTTCTTGAATTCTTTCTTCTATCTCTAACCTTCTTTAAACTTCTTAAACTTCTTTAAACCTCTTAGGTTTCTTAAACTTCTTTAAACCTCTTAGGTTTCTTAAACTTCTTTAAACCTCTTAGGTTTCTTAAACTTCTTTAAACTTGAACCTAGCCTATATCCGGATGTAGAGGGACCAAAATGTTCGCCAATCTTCTTTCTGGCTGGTTCTTCTTATTCACTTTTCATTCTTCCGCCCAGAGGTATAGTCAGCGCCAAGGTCTTGTCCCAAAATGAAGCGAGTCTACCGAGCTAAACGACTGTGAAAACACCAGTCTCACACAGTTCCAAGTCAACATACACTTTATTCTCAAACACACTATTTATACAATAAATTCATACACACGTGACCAGGCACTCGTGGTCAAATACAATAAAAACATATATACACAGAGTTATAATAAATTAAACTCTAACAACGGACCTGTCTAGATGGAACATGGACTAACGGACCTCCCTCCATATGGAACCACGTGAGTCTTGTGGAACATCTCACACACCAGACACCACAGTCAATATAAACACTCAGTGAACACACTAGATAGATGTACTAGCCAAACATCTAGCCTAACTCGACCTGACTTAATCCAACTTGGAGGTAATTTAACAAGTTTACCGTAGTCTATCTCTGTATCTAGATATCACCGTGTCTAGTTAACATTTATGTCTTTCTTTAAGCTCCCTCTTTAGGTCACCGAGTCCCTACTTTATAACTTGGTCTTCACGCGGTATTAACTATATTTTGGGGTTAAATAATCCTCTCTCTCCTTTATATATATTTAGGCATTCCTAAATTCTTTAAAATTGTCGAATACATAAGAAATACAGCCCAATATACAATATTAGAACAGCCTGGTGGATTAAACCGACGAAACCGCTGGAAGGGTTCACCACTGATGAGCCAGGCCCTCAATATTTTTTAAAATCGCAAACGGTAGAAAGTAGTTCTATTTGTAAGAAGAAAAATTCAATATGAAATACACTCATGGACAAAACTTAAGGAAGTTGTACCTTTTAACATGTATATCAGGATTCAGACAATAACTCTGAAAGATATTACAGTGACCTTTATTGAAGACATACGAGATAACCAATATACACTCATGGACAAAACTTAAGGAAGTTGTACCTTTTAGCATGTATATCGGGATTCAGACAATAACTCTGAAATATATTACAGTGACCTTTATTGAAGACACACGAGATAACCAATATACACTCATGGACAAAACTTGAGGAAGTTTTACCTTTCAGCATGCATATCGGGATTGAGACAATAACTCTGAAAGATATTACAGTGACTTTTATTGAAGATACACGAGATAACCAAGTATGAAAAAAATTGCCTGTCTCCCTAAAAGAAAAAAAGACGACCGGCGACATCAAAGACTTTCCACTTCATTAATTTTTGTTCATGAGTGTAGTTTAATTATCAAAAAATAAAAAGAAATGTTTATAGATATATTCCAATATAGAATTTTTCTAACAGTGATATATGAATAATAGCTCGAGCCCTCCATTCAAAAAGACACTGAGCCCAATAAAATTTCCCCAATGTACAATTAAAGCAATGAGGAAACTAACTAATTTGCTTCCCAGGAATGCTATTAAAAGTTGGCGAAACACCGCCACACAAATTAATTCCGCTGAGAAGTTGATCTTGTCAGCTTAGTAGGCAAACTTTGTTATCTCCTCCTTATATATATACTAGCCGAATGACCCGGGCAACGCCCGGGTTTACCCGATTAAATGCTTTCATTCAAATATAATTCGTTACAATTATAAATTGGCGCCGTGGATGTTATTCTTGTATAATATATAAATGAGTTCTAAAAATTGTAAAAAAAAAATGCATCGGCCGGGAATCGAACCCGGGCCGCCCGCGTGGCAGGCGAGCATTCTCGCCATTGAAATACCGATGCTTATAAGAAATGGCCATATTTGGGTATTTATTCCATTCACAAAAGCAAACGGTGACAGAATTAAGAATTGATTGATGACTCTGATACTTGTCCCCTCCTTATATATATATATATATATGTAGTAAACCCGATGTGGAATGTGCTGGGCAGTCGTGGTAGTGGGTGCGTGATGTGGGATTCCCGCACTGGGACAGCAAGAGACAGAGGCAGGTCTAGATGGTAACTTCAAGAGGAAGAGGTAGACCACGGATGAAGACTGTCGCGGATGCCCTAGCCGACCGTCTCACGGCGTCGCTCTGAAAACAACTACCTGAATAATTCCCTTTGTCCCATTGCTGGCCTCTTTATATACTCTGGGACGCTCGCATATGTGGCGATTCCTCATTGGCTACTGTAATCACGTTACTTTATGGCGCCAGGTTGTTTTTCGTCTGGCCTTTGTCATCTGGTCTGCCTTTGTCGTCTCTGGTCTACCTCTTTCTTTGTTTTATTTGCTTCCATTGTTCGATACATATTTTAATATATAGATATGGGGTTATATAATGAATATCAGAAGAAGGTTGTGAACCATATAACTCAAAATATACTACAGAATGTGCCCCCGGTGATGAAGGTTTGGTTGGGGGAATGACATGTAATGAATGATAACCTAACAAACCTATTATAAAAAATAAAAGAAATAATTTGTATACAAATTAGTTAAAATTATTATAAAGTTACAAGTTAAAAAGAGAAAGATGTTGTAATGGTGGTGTATCAATGTGAAAAAAAAATCAAGGTTATAAAAATAAAAACGCACAAAATGAATGATAAAAGATTAAGAAAAAGTATATAATACAACATGGTAAATATGGTAAAATGATTCGTACAAGTAAAATAATATCTTATTGCATAAAATGTGAGCGGAGAAAAAGTTAGTTTATTGGTTGAACATATAATGTGACGCTAAGATTGAAAAAGGGAAAGGGGGTATCTGAGCATGTTTCTGCAAGGTAGAATCCCAAGCATTCTGCAATGCAATGCGAACTTGTTTAAGTGAGGCATTGTTTTCATTAACAGAAGGCCCAAGATATTCCGTCTGCATCGTTAGCTCAGACAGTGAGAAGAAGTGGGAAGATTGATGGGGTAAAAAGGTAGAGGTAGGAGGGTAAGAGGGATCCCTGTTGTCCATAATGATTGTGCCCGGTTGAATTATGAGAGAAAAAAAAATGAAAAGTTGAAAAAATGGTGAATTGATATGATGAGTCGGGCGATGAGAAAAAAAAATATCGCGCTGGATATCCTGAACTCATTATGGGGAATGAGTAAAACGAGGAAGGATTGTTCCAGTCGGATTAATCAATGAAAAAAAACAAAAATGTTCGGCGAACTGGAATCCCTTGGAAGGTAGTGGGAGGTTTGAAGGATGCGGAAAAGGAGAGGTGGGTGTAAGAGATTTATTGCTGTCAATTTTGATTGTGTCCGACTTGTGTGGTGAAAAGAAAAAGTTGAAAAATGAAAAAATGATGAGCCGGACGATGAGAGGAAAAAAAAAATAAAAATCTAACAGGGTTTCCTGAGCTCACTGTGGGGAAATGTACAGCGAGGAAGGGTCTTCTAGTTAGTTTAATCAAAAAAAAAAAAAAAAAGAAAATGGCTGACGAACAATAAACTCTTGATGGATGTAAAAGGTTGGGAGGAAAGGTTCATGGGATAGAGTTAAGAGGTTGTAAGGGAAGCGTCAAAAAATAACATTTTGAAAATCTATTAAGAAAAATAAAAATGATAAATGTTTTACCTGTTTAAGAAATATTATAAATATTGTTAGTTGTAGGTTTTTTAAAAATAGTGCCTAAAATAGTTGAAGTTGTAAAATGCTAAGTCTAAAAATAAAAATATTAAAGGTAATAATATATAAAGGGTTGGTTGGTAGTTGAAGGCATTAATATAAAAATGATATTATCGATTAATAGTGAAATGTTTTATCCACATCTGTAAGTTAAAAAAAAAAAAAAAAAAAGTCCAACACCACAAAACTAGGTAAACTGTAAGTCTATTTACAATTAATGAGAGAAAAGTTAGCAAACCTATTAAATGGTAAATAATTTGGGGTACAAATTAGTTACTAGAATAAAAATAAAGATAAAGGGGAGTAGTGGTGACACACTGATATAATATTATAAAACTACAAAAAATATATAAGAGGAGTACATAGGAAGGATAAATTTAAAGTAAACACACAAATAAGTTTAGAAAATACGATTCGAGTAATTAAAATATAATATGATTTTTTTTATGTAATATTAAAATTAATGAATTAAAATTTAAAAGTTGTTTAAAATAAAGTAAAAATTGATAAATGAGGGTGTACAAGATTATTGACGTCTTTAGTTTGGCCTACGGGGAGGCAATGTGCCCTATGTCGCTTTGGTCCGGTCTGAGAAGTTGGTCTTTGCCAGATCTTCCCGATTATATTATGTGAGACCAGACGGGGAGCGATCTTGATCCCTAAAATGATGTCATGGAAGATGGGACTTTCTAGGTACATGTAGTATGTAGTGCATGTTTTAGGCGCTAAAAAGATTGCAGAGCGTTTTATGCAGTTAGTCTGCAAAATTTTTAGGTGAGCCTACCCAAACGCCGGCTTGTTACGTTTGGGGAATATCATATAAAATATTAACTTAACAGATCTTTTCTCCATGTAACATTGCGTTACATATGGAGAAATGAGAGGTTAAAGCCTTTTTTATTCCTAACAAGAAAGCCGGTAATGTCGTGTTTGTTCGTATTAAGCGTTCCTAAAAGTCCTATAATTGAATGATTGATAGGCAAGAGTGTTGAAGATTGGAATATTGTCGTGGCGATGGGAATTAAAATTGATGTGAACAATCTAGAAAAGTGCGAGATAAAAATGTATGTTTTAACAGGTGACACTCAGGTGGCGCGAGAAATTCGAGCTTGTGCAGCCTTGTGTAAGCAAACCGACCATCGCGGCGGTGGGTGTCGTGTTGTTTTGTTTTGATAGGCGGGTAATAGGATAACTAGTTATGTAGCATGGATTGTTTGCCAGCCTGTGGCATCTGTGTACCAAATGTTCTTCTAATCGAGTTAATATCGCGAATACTTTTATCAATAGATCAGGATATATGAGGGAGGATCGGTGCTTAAGTAATTCAGAACCAAGGTGTTGGTGTAGAGGCATATAAAGAGAATAGGTTTTGTGAAATTGTTGGGGAAAATATTATCATAATTTAATAAAAAAGCGAACTGGAATAATAAAAAATAATTATATAATGTTTCTTTGTTTTTATATACAGTGTGTGTATGAATTATATTCTCGGAATTGCGCTATTCCAGTCCAAACAATTCCGAGGGTTAGTCTTAAGTGATCAGTTGTGTGCCTAGTAGAAAGAGAAAAATAGTCATAACATTTGAAGGAGAGAAATTATTGGTGACGGAAAAGGTAATCATGAAATGGTGTTGAATGCTATGATTATTTAATTGATTACTTTATGTCGAGGAGTTCGCCAGACTTTCAGGACCTAGATTTCACTAATTTTATGCGAATAGTTGGGGGGACAAATGATTAAAAGGTTCGGAAAACCGATGAGCTATACTTTTTTCTATTGGACTAAACAAATTGGGGTCTAGATGTCGGAAAGGATCTATTATTCTATTTATTTTTAGAGATTCTAATTTGGGTGGTGAAATATAAAGGACCTCTTCATTATAATATTGTAATTTATTTACATGTACAGTATCGCTATCATTACCTGTAATCCTGTTGGGTCTATTTATCCGTACGACATTATCAGAAATTATTTCAGTAATTTTATATGGACCTGTAAAGTAGGGTACTAACTTACCGCTATTTGGATGATGATACGCCTTTACTAATACTAAATCTCCTGTATCAAAGTGTGGATTTTTATGTTTGTTATCATATTTAAGTTTCTCTTTGTCGTGTCTGTCATTTGTACGTTGTATTGCTAGTTTTCTACTTTCTATTATATTGGGATAGGGGTTTATGTGATTATTTAAGTCTGAGGGGATTATATTATACATTAAAAATACGGGGGGAAATCCAGTTATCGTATGGGGGGTATCGTTATATTTATTAGTTACTATCTTAATTAACTTAGTCCAGGAGGTTCCTGGATTCTCTAAGTTCAATAACCTCAGCTTCCCGGTGAGTGTCGCGTTAAGACGCTCGCATAAACCGTTAGCTTGAGGGTTATTTGCAGTGGTTAGTAGAGGCTGTATCCCGTTCTTTATTAAGAATCTCCTGAACTTTGGGGAAGTAAAAGCAGGTGCTCGATCCGAAAGAAGGCGTTTTGGGCGGCCACACTGCAATACCTTTTTGAGACACTGAATGTATGTGATTATATTAGTTGACTTACTGGGGAAGGTCCATGTATACCGACTTAGGTGATCTACAATTACGTGTAAGTATGACTTAGAATTACCGTATTTAGAAAAACCTGAAATAGTGTCTATAGATAACATATCGTAGGGTTGTAAAGCTATAGGGGGGCGTTCTAATCTACCATATAATGGACCCTTCGGTTTCTTTATAAGTTGGCATGTGGGGCAGGACCTATTATACTTAACTATAGATTTGGTCATTCCACACCAAGTATACTGTGTGGAGATGAGCCTAATCATTTGGGATACACCAGGATGGTTATATTCTAAATGTACTTTATTAATTAGCGTATGTTGTAAAGAAGGGGGAACTATAATCTTGACAATACCTTTACGTTTGATTGTATGGAGGCCATCTATATTCGTTTTTATAAGTGTAGATGGAGGTAATTGGGGTTGCTTTTCTATTATTTGGGTGGTCGTGAGAAAACCACATAAAGGATTGCGGGACAGTAGGTCTGCCTCGTACTGCGTTTTACCTTTTATATATTTTATATCGTATTCGTATGCGGACATCTTTAAGCTCCACCTAAAAAGTCTACCTGTTGGGTTTTTTATGGTTTTTAACCATTGTAATGCATGGTGGTCCGTAAAAATTGTGAACCTTACACCTGCGAGATAGATGCGGAATTTTTCCACACTATCTATCACAGCAAGGCATTCCAACTCTGTGATGGTATAATTTTTCTCGTGGGGTCGGAGTGTTCTGCTGTAATATTGCACGGGGTGTAGAGTGCCGTCGGGATGTTGTTGTTTTAGGATGCCAGCTATTCCCTGAAGTGAGGCATCACAGAATAGCTGACAGGGTAATCCTTCTTTAAAGAGGTGTAGTACCGGTTTTGTGGTGAGACATTCCTTTAGAGTGTCAAATGAATGTTGACATTTTGCATCCCAGTGCCATGGGGTATCTTTCTTAAGTAGGTTATTGAGGGGGTTCCTAATGCGGGCGTGATCTTTTATAAATTTATTATATACATTGATGGAGCCTAAGAATGATTGGAGGGATTTAACGCTAGTGGGGACCTTAATGGCATTAATTACATCTAAATTTTTTACTAATGGAGTGTATGTGCCTGATGATATGGTATAGCCTAAAAATTCTATTGTAGTTTTAAAGAAGTCACACTTAATATAATTTAATCTAAAATTTTTCCTATTACACATATCAAAAAATTGCTGTAAGTGATCTAAATGTTCTTCTATGGAATTTGAAAAGATAATGAAATCGTCGAAATAATGTGCTATAAAACCTAACCTATTTCTTTGCAATATCTGACTGACTGCTCGCTCATACACCTGGGGTCCTATTTTAATCCCGTATGGTAATCTTTTGAAATTATACTGACCCTCTAACGTGACAAAAGATAATAAATTCCTATCAGGGGGACTTATTTCGATGGACCAGTATGCTGATGAAAAATCGGCGCGGGAGTAAATTTTGGCGTTGGCTAATTTATCTAAGATATTCTCTATGAGCGGAAGGGGGTGAACATCGGGGAAAATTATTTCATTCAGGCGGCGGTAGTCTACGCAAAATCGTTTTGTCTTATCCCTTTTGGTAACTAAAGTAACGGGGGATGAATAGGGGGAGAAAGAAGGTTCTATAATATCATATTCTAGCATTTTCCCTACTTGTTCTTGTATTTCACGTTGATCTGAAAGAGATGTACGATACGGTCTGAGTGCAATTATTTTGTCTGAATTTGTCCTAATATTGATAGGGGGGATTTTCAATTTTGGGATGTTATATTTGTTAGTAGAAAAAATATTTGAGTAATTCTTAATAATATTCATAAAAGTTAAAGGGATATCAGTCCTAACACATAAATTACAAGAATCATTAAAAATTTTACATTGATGTTCAGAGGGATATAGTGGGGGTAATAAATATAAATGGGGAAGATGAACTAAAGTTTGGCTGGGTGCATTTTTGTCACAATTGGTAGAGGTCTTGTTCAAAGTAATGGGACATGGTATAGGATGGATATTTTCCCCTTGCAATAATGGAGAATGTGAATTAGGCATGTTTTTAAAATGACCCATATTGGGCGAATTGTGGTTACTCTCTCCATTATTACATGGGGTTACATAGGTTATATGGTACCATTTCTTAGACAAAGGAGCATCACATTGATAAATAGAATGATTATATAAATTTAAGGTCAAACAAAATTGACTAATGGAATTTAATGACAGTATACCAAAAGGTAATAAATTATCTATTATATAAAATTTAATTGATTTTGTAATTTTTCCTATGGTAGTGGTCAAAAATGTATATCCTATCGAATTTATTTGAGTAGATATGGAATTGATTAATATATGGCATGGATATAATTTTAAAGGATTAGATAAGTTTTTACTAAGATGGTTAAAAATATTTAAATTAATTATGTTAATAGAGGCTCCTGTGTCTAAGAGGAATGGGCAATAACAATTATTAAAAATTTTAGGTTTACATAGAATATTGGATAGTTTAGGGACGAAAACTGGAGTTTTCGTTACCTTGTGGGGTGCGAGAAGACCTGGGGGCCGGCACGGGAAGGTTGTGGGCGCCATTTTGTTCAGGTGGGAAATAGTGCGCCGTAGGTTGGTTGTGATAGGCCTGCTGCCTGTAGGGTCGCCTGTTCATGGAACATTCATTGTTCCAGTGGTCACCTTGGCAGTATTTGCATGGTGAGGGTGGTTTCCTGGCACTAGAAGGGTATCTTGGGGTACTGTCTGTTGAAAAATGATTGTAGTTCCTTCCTCTAGAAGGGGTTCCGGTATTACGGTGAAAAGCACTGGTGTTGGTAACACCTTGAAATTGTTCGGATGAAGTAGGGAGTGAATTTGTACCTTTTATTCTATTCATGGTAGTGTACCATTCGGTAAGGGTTTTAGGGGCTATGGCCCTCATGAGACGCTGATCATTGGCCTGGAGGCCTTCCGTTAATGCCTCTACTATGATGGGGTTGGTTAGGCCCAGTTGTAGTCCCATTGCTATTTTTTGACGATAATATTCTCCTAATTGGATTTGATTATTTAATTTAAACGTTAAGAATTTGGTGAAGGTGACCTCGGATTTTCCGGGGTAGAGGTCTATCAGAGTTTGTTTTGCCTGACTGTATGGCAGAGAGGCCAGATTTAGTTCGTTATAGAGGGAGAGGGGCTCACCTTTGAGCAGTGTGCGGAGCCGGGCTTGCAGCGTGGCGTCATCTTGCGGTCCCTCGCTCGTCCGCTCGAGCTGTTGGATGAAGTTGTTTGCCGCGTAGGATCCGTCGAAAGGGGGAATGAGGGCTTCCTCCGCACGAGGCATGGCTAGGCCCCGAATGGCGTCTGTTAGGCGGCTTACTAGTTCGTCGCAGTGGGGCTGCATGTTGGTGAGGGCATCCGCGAAGTACTCGTCTTCGGCCTCTGTCATCCTCTGCAGGTTGCCGTCCTCAGTCATCCTGTCGACTTCAACGGGGTCTGTAGTAAACCCGATGTGGAATGTGCTGGGCAGTCGTGGTAGTGGGTGCGTGATGTGGGATTCCCGCACTGGGACAGCAAGAGACAGAGGCAGGTCTAGATGGTAACTTCAAGAGGAAGAGGTAGACCACGGATGAAGACTGTCGCGGATGCCCTAGCCGACCGTCTCACGGCGTCGCTCTGAAAACAACTACCTGAATAATTCCCTTTGTCCCATTGCTGGCCTCTTTATATACTCTGGGACGCTCGCATATGTGGCGATTCCTCATTGGCTACTGTAATCACGTTACTTTATGGCGCCAGGTTGTTTTTCGTCTGGCCTTTGTCATCTGGTCTGCCTTTGTCGTCTCTGGTCTACCTCTTTCTTTGTTTTATTTGCTTCCATTGTTCGATACATATTTTAATATATAGATATGGGGTTATATAATGAATATCAGAAGAAGGTTGTGAACCATATAACTCAAAATATACTACATATATATATATAAGGTTTTATAACGTTTTTTCAAGGAAAGTTATCAAAAATTTCGATGTTGATTTAAGAGTATAAAGTCGAATTGAGAGTATACTGTCAGTATAGCAAGCTATTACTGAACGGATAAGTAGAATTAAAAATAATTTATAAAATTTATAAAACCATGGGCGTTATTCTTGGTAGAATGTAGCTAGATGTCAGTTTCGTGGTATTTTGTTTACCTAGACCACATTTGTCGGGTAGATTTTGATCTAAAGATAAACACTTATTGACAAAAATTAAAGAAGTGGAATAGTTTCTTTTTTTTGTTTGCTTATCCCTAGTACACGTGGTACAGGCCATGATAATCATGGTGGGTAGTTAGCGACTGCTTTTTACTGTAAGTGCACCATATGTCTACACATATGAAAAGCACTTCTACTTTGCACTTACAAATGTGCCAGAGCCCCGTTTGTTTACTTGCACTCGCCAGAATCGGGGCCCATTGAACATTTTATTTAAACAGAAAAAAAGTGTCCAATGCTGGAATCGAACCCGGGTCGTAGCGGTCGAAAACCAACGGTTTAGACCATCCTTCCACCAACCCCCGAATCTATTTTTTTTTTTAATTCTGAATTGTATTTACTATATTATAGAATGCTTGACATTAATTTATTGTTTTATTAAATACAATAAAGTGTTTTTATTTCAAGCATTATTCATAAGGCAAACATTCACTTAGGGAGATCCTAGGTGAAGCCGGGTCATAATTTATAATGGTAACGAATAGTATATAATATATCTATTTGTTTTTTAATTAAAAGGTATATATTGGATCAAAATATCATTTATTTTACCTATATATTTTACACATAATATACGAATAATTCTAAATATAAAATAGGCGTTGTTGTTAATTTTCAAAATATTCGCACCCATATTTTACAATTTTTTTTTGTCCATAATATAAATATATTTATCAAATTTTTCTCCCCATTGAATATAACAAAATCTTTCTAAAAACTTAATTCTGTGGACGTTATGTGGCGCTGAGTTTGTTGTTGACACACATTAAAAATATGTTATACTACCTTGATAAAGGTTGGCGTTCAGCCAACTGAAATATTGGTAAAATAAATGATATTTTGATCCAATATATGCTTTTTTAATTAAATATTTATTTATGGATTGCTCTATTTTCAAAAATATATATATATGTATTGACACAAAAGTAACTTTAATGGGTTTACATATAAAAGTAAAAAATACTAGGGCCTAAAGAAAAAGTAACACCGAGAAACGCGTGCACACAAATGTGTCGTATTTTATTTTTCAATACTCTGTGTGAAAGCTAGATTTTGAATAGGAACTAACCGGTAGGTGGTTGCAGGTTTTTTTAACCTAAAAAGGTTTTGTTTGGCATCCCGTTGTTTTTTTATTTCTTGTCTTGCTAAATGCAATAAATAATTCTTTTGTTGCTTTAAAGAGAGTTGTAATTATTTAAAATACTACAAAATGGTACAACAACAACAACAACAAAAAGGGAGGACATAAATAAAACATGATAAGTTATACCAACACCAGAATTCATCTTTTATTCCAGTGTTGATAGGAGTGAATACACAGGTATGTGAGGAGATCACCAGACACAAACACAGAGAACGCTTTAAACGTCTTTACACAACAACTCTAACAAAATCTCCACGCATCACCTTTGAACATCTTATATGTACAAACATGGCTTACATTCGTCCAATAAGAATACGTGGGAGATCAGTTCGCCAATCATAAATACAAAACATTATTCCCAAGTTTTTTTTTTACTTATCCTCACGACTCTATATAGGTTATAGATGTAAATTTTTCCGGGAGGTAATTGATCTAAAGAGACAAGGGTCGCCTCTCCCGTCAAAATAGATGTCTAAATCCCAGACGCCATCTATTGACCGTCGTCGCAACTAGCGGCCTCGGGTCGGTGACAAAGCCCCAACACCAGCTGACGAGGGCCATTAGCCCGAAACCATGGTCTCTAGGTGGACGTTTTTCAGTTTGCCAAAGCTGGTGTTGTGGTTTTGTTACCATCCCCAGGTCCCTCCAACAGTGCTTTATATATATTCCGCTTTATGTCTATCGGGGCTCAAAAATCATTCATTTTGGTTAGCAGCCCCGTAAATAAAGATATTTCAATTTCCTGTTGGCCGGCTCTTTCTGTAGATATGTAAATATCCATAGAAGCATAGGTCACCTCTCCTGTCAAAATAAACGTCAAAACCTGACGCCATCTATTGACCGTCGCCGCAACTAGAGGCCTCGGGTCGGTGACAAAGCCACCCCGTCTATATGTAAATACTAGCCGAATGACCCGGGCAACGCCCGTGTTTTACCCGATTGAATGTTTTGATTCAAATACTATTTGTTACAATTATAAATTGGCGCCTTATATAAATGCATATGTTAGTTAATAACTATAGCCTATGTGCTTTATCTGTCTATGTACTGTTGGCTTCCGTAGGCGTCTCTTACTGGGAAAAAGAAAGAGAGGATTCCATTTGGTTATTAACTAATATATGCATTTATTTAAGGAGCGACCCGCGCCAACACAATGGTTATAAAAACGAAAAAGCGAGTGGGGGGGGGGGGGGGGCAAAGGTGGCGTGATCGAAGCCAACCAATAGGAGGGCGCCATTCCAAAAAAAAAAAAAGCAAACGGTGACAGAGATGACTGATGAAGAATGACGCTCGTAACTGTATATAGAATGTAATCCTTTATTTCCTTTATTCTACTCGCTATAAGTCAGTCAGTACTTTCTCAAATTATGCATTTTATATTCCATAAGATAAATTATAGCTAATTATGATTCATACTATTATAATTATTACCAAGACGGCAATAACATATATAACCACGGTGTTATAAATAACGCCGCAGATTGAAAATAAATAACCGGGGGAGAAAACCACACAAAAAGAAGAAATATCATAAAAGTTGGTTCGAGATGAAACAAAAGGAAAAGCGAGAGCGCACAAAATCCTATAAAAGATATATTCAATCGAACAAAAAAATATAAAGAAATCGTTTTTGAAAAAAAAAAAGAGAAAAAAAGAATTACTTGATAAAAAGTGATGACTTTTATATTGGAATAAAGAAAGTTTATAAGTTTGGCTCCTTTCAAATATGCATTTAAATGGAATAGCATATTTCACCACATATATATATATACCCTCCTACCTCCTACAATCTTTATAACATTGGAAGGGAGAGCAAAAGATTGTAGCTAATATTCTATATTTCAGTGTGACCAGTTTTTTTATTTTTTCCCTCTCCTCTGTGAGTTAAATATTTTTATTTTAATATATTAAATCAGTGAACATTTATTTATTTTTCTTCTAACTGAGGTTTTTCCAGACAGCTATTTGAAATGTAAAAAAAAAAAAGAAAAACTAAATATTACTGATTTTTAAATTGATATTAAAGTTGGGAAAAAATTTGAAATATATCAATATTCTTTTTTATCATTTTAACATAAAACGCATAATATCGCTATGGGTATTTTCGTTAATGTATTTACAAATACAACATCTTTAAATGAAATTACAAAAATAAATAAATATATAGTAGAATGAAAAATAAAACTGAAATATCTATATATATAAATGAATGTATGTGTATGTCTGTCCTTTATTGCCTGACCAAACCACTCATTGGAACGCCATGAAACTTTGGGAAGTTATTTAGTATAGTACTGGGAAGGTTTCTGAAAAATAATTTCTTGATTATCTTGAATATCCTTAGAGTTATTTGCAGATTTGTAGATTTAACTCGAAAGCAGCGCCCCCATTGCGACGATGATAACAAGTTTTTTTATCTATAAGTTTTATTATCACTAAGTTTATTATCTTAAATATTATTTATCAAAAGTAATATTTTCTACCTATTAATTACGCACAAGTCAAAGTTAGGTATCGAGTATTTTTCAAGGGACCGGGGAAAAATGTTCACTAGGTAAAACGATGATTTTGTAATGTAGAAAATTAGGAAAGACAAAATTCAGGATGACATGGCAATTTATTTGAGACAAGAATAATGATATAATTCCAAGGCAAGATACTATTCCTTTAACTTCCAATTACCGAGGGAACCTATTAATATTGATTTTATTCAACTTATCAAGTATTTTTCAAGGGACCGGGAAAAAATGTTCACTTTATCGAGAGATTCAAATTTACGAGTTTCAAATTATCAAAATATATCTTTTTTTATAAGTTTATAGAGAATTGTTTTAACAAATGTTCGTTAGACAAACCTTTACTCGGGTAAAACCTGGGCGAAGCCGGGTACATCCGCTAGTATATCATAAATAAAGTAATACAACTTTATAAATTGAAAATTTAAAATTGAAATGTTTATTAATAAAAAAAAAACTGGCGCGAAATAGTTCCAATTAAAATAACTTTAAAAAAGACATCTCCTGATCGTACAACTAAAAGTTGCTGATAGTTTACGCCATCTATCGGAATATATATTGTCGCGTGTTTACCCTACCGGTTCTTTGCGACGATGCGCTTCTTCCCTCGTGGTTCACCCACTTAGGCTCTCGTTGCTCTTCCCTGCGGCTTTTCCCCGCAGGCCACCCAAAGACGTCCCGAGCTCCACCTCTCCAGTGGAAACTCCCTTCCTCTGGCAGTATCTCTCGGCCTTACCACTGGTGGGGGGACACGAGAGACTTACCAGAAGAGTAGTAGCAGCAGCAGCCTGGCGATGATGACAATGGCGAGAGTAACGACAGGAGGCGGCACAGAGACTTGAAGCACTTCTTTATTGTCATCTATTACTAAACATTACATCTAAATAAAATAACAGACAATGTGTATTTACATGACCCTACATCTTGGGGCCAACACAAAAGCGTATTTACAGCCAACCTCCCCAGGAAACGGGACCACAGCAGTCGGCGACCCCCACATCAGCCAGCAAGGGAATCCGGCGAAAGCGCCATCTATTGGCGGAGGTTTTAACCGTTTAGAGGCCTTACACGTAACAATATCAACTAATCGTATATTTTTAATTATTCCCAGAATATTACCTAAATTATTGATTAATTAAGAAAGGCGCTATTTATAAACTAAGTATATTCTGGAATAAATTTAAAAATCAACGATTTGTTGAAATTTATTCCGATAGATGGCGCAAGCTATTAGCAACTTTCTGTTGTGGGACCATAAGATGCTTTTTTATTTAATATATCAACATGATCACAGTATAACAATTTCACTTTTTTTACTAATCAGCTGCCTGTCTATACAGACCACCCTGTCTATAGCGGTCACCTTAGGCAACCCTGTTATCATCAGTGTGTTACATTCACCTGTCTATACAGACCACCCTGTCTATAGCGGTCACCTTAGGCAACCCTGTTATCAGCAGTGTGATACATCCACCTGTCTATACAGACCACCCTGTCTATAGCGACCACTCTAGACAACCCTGTTATCAGCTGTGTGATACATCCACCTGTCTATACAGACCACCCTGTCAATAGCGACCACCCAAGACAACGTTTATAAAATATATTCGCACTCGGGTAAACCCCGGGCGTTGCCCGGGCCATTCGTCTAGTTTTTAAATAAATGGCTTAGTGTGTATAAACAGATTAAACGTATTTGCCATAAAGCTATCTTTATAGTGGGGTATGCAAACATATATTAGCAAGAGATATGCAAATATGTAATACGTAACTAATCTGACTGAAATTTTAACAGCATATATAGTAGAATCTGGAAAAACCTTTAGTGAAAATTTCATATCTCTATCCCAAAATTCTTCGAGTTATTCGCAAATTGTTGTTTTTTTTTTAGTCAGAAAATGATTATGACAATATTGCTGTATCATGTTTGATTATCAGATACAAAATTATATCGAGAAAAATTCCAAAAAGCAGAGACCACGGGTGAAGCCAGTTCATTTTTAGTGTGCAGGAACAAATTTCTAAACCGAAAAACATTCATTCGAGCAGAAGACACAAAGCCAGATTATCTCTCTATAAAAATATCGCTTCTCAGACACAAAGTTTGGAGCGGGACGTTTCACAAGAGTGACATCCACGGCGCCAATTTATAATTGTAACGAATAGTATTGGGGTTCGGTGGAAGGATGGTCTAAACCGTTGGTTTTCGACCGCTACGACCCGTGTTCGATTCCCGCATTCGGCACTTTTTTTCTGATTTAAAAAAAAATGCTCCAAAGGCCCCCGATTCTTTCAAAAGTCCAACCCCACCAGCGATTGCAAGTAACTAAACGGGGCTTTGGCACATTTGTAAGTGCAAATTCGAACTGCTTTTCACGTGTGTAGACATGTGGTGCCCTTACAGTAAAAGCAGTCGCTAACTACCCACCATGATTATCATGGCCTGTACCACGTGTACTAGGGATAAGCAAAAACAAACAAACGAATAGTATTTGAATAAAAACATTTAATCGGGTAAAACCCGGGCGTTGCCCGGGTCATTCGGCTAGTATGTAATAAAAACAGAGGCAACAGAGATGATTGTAGGGTGGTTCGGAGAAAAGTGTGTTCTATAGAGCAACACACATTCGTTATGGACATTCTGGTGACAATGTCAACAGATATTATCATAGAAATGATGTTGAATCACGTGACAATCATCCACCGTTGAATCAATACATTTGTTCAGTGAAATATTGTTGCACCAGGTTGCGGCTTGGCAGACTCTTCAACCTTGATTCTCTCCTGTGCCGGGTCTTGTATCTTACCAGAGCGTGTTTCAACCATCCTACAAATTTATATAAGGGAATAATGAGATAACTTTAAGTAGCCTCCACAATTATTTATTTCTCTCATCAAAGAGAGCAGAGAAGTCACACAGTGTACCAAAATACAAATGGTGATTTTATAATACATAAATCTGTTTATAATATATATATGTTATATTAAAATATTTTATTCAAAATTATGTTATATTAAAATATTATTTTATTTAAAATTATATTTCATCGATTCAAATACTCTGCTAAATCGACCGCCAGAGGTCACACTTCCCCTATAAAAACTCGTTGTTGTTCTTCCCCACTGGCCGGCTCAAACCTTTTGTACATTATGTAAATATTTTTTTGTTTTCCTTATTTTATTCGCCTTAAGCCAGGCATTATACTTTTATCAAATTATGTTATTTTATATATTCCTTTAACTCAATTAAATTACTGATCAAAACTATTTTTCATTATCATACTTTAAAGATTTCAACCACGACTGCAATACCATACCATAATCCTCAACATGATCTAAATTCAAGCAGAAAATCTATTCATTTTTATATAATATAATATATATATATTCTGTTTAATAAAATAAATAAATATAAAATATAAATTTGAATTTAAAATATATCAAAATAATATCACAAATTAAAATAAAGTAGGTGCATTAGCCATGATAAAACAATATAGAAGGCCTTTGTCTAACACAATGTAAACAATCCTTTGTAACTTCTCTATATAGCTGTTTCCTCTCTTTAGGAAATAAACAAAAATATTTATTTTAAACTGTTTTTGATGCGTATTTTTCTTTAAATTAAAAATCAACGAGAATAGTTGATATTTATTCCGATAGATGGCGCAAGCCATCAGCAACTATCAGTTGCACGATAAGGAGATGCTTTTTTCTTAAGTTTTTTCTCTTTTGTCCTTAGTACAATAGACGTCTAAAAACCAGGGGATCATCGCCAACGGGAAATATCAACAATGATTTTAATATAGGGCAAAACCGCGACATTTGGCGGTAGACTTAACAGAGTAGTTTTTTGTTCTGGATATTATAATTTTAAAATAAAATAACAATTTATATAATATATATATATAACTATTTATTATTTATATTCATTAGCCTAAATCACAGACACAAAAGCACATTTATTAAGATATACGAGGTGTGTTCAAAAAGTATCGCGACTTTTGAATTTTCGCGGGTTACGTATATTCGAATTTCGATCTTTTTGTGGCTTTATGTTGGTACTCATGTCTCTCACTTATTCCGACAAGCTCGGCCATTTTGAATGTTCACTTAATTGTTGACAGCTGCTTTGCTTGCAGGTGTTTTGGATCGTCTTCGATTTTTACTTATTAAAAAATGGATCAAATAACCTGTATCAAATTTTGTGTGAAAAACGCAATTAAGTGCGCGGATGCATTCCGAATGTTGACTTTGGCATACGGAGAAGCTACCTTGGACCGAAGCAACGTTTATCGGTGGTACAAAATATTCTCAGAAGGCCGAGAAGATGTGAACGACGAAGAGCGTGCCGGACGCCCGAGCACTTCAACAACAGACGAAAAAATTAATGAAGTGGAGAAAATGATATTGGCCAATCGTCGAATCACCGTTAGAGAAGTTGCTGAGGACCTAAACATATCGATTGGCTCGTGCCAATTCGATTTTTATCAATGATTTGGGCATGAGACGGGTCGCCGCGAAATTCGTACCAAAATTGCTCAATTGCGACCAAAAACAGCATCCCATGAACATTGCTAATGAGATGTAGGACTCTGTCCGCGACGACCCAAATTTGCTCCAGAGGGTCATAACTGGTGACGAAGCGTGGGTTTATGGTTATGACGTGGAAACCAAAGCTCAATCATCTCAATGGAAGCTGCCGCACGAACCAAGACCGAAAAAAGCGCGCCGTTCGGTCGAATGTGAAAGTTTTGCTGACCGTTTTCTTCGATTGCAGGGGCGTGGTGCATCATGAGTTCTTGCCACAGGGTAGAACGGTCAATAAGGAATATTACCTGCAAGTTATGCGCAATTTGCGCGAAGCAATCCGCCAGAAACGCCCGGATTTGTGGAAGAACAAAAATTGGCTTTTGCACCACGATAACGCCCCTGCTCACACATCGTTGCTTGTGCGCGACTTTTTGGCCAAAACAACACACTAATGATGGCGTCCGCAAGCGGGCGTGGTCCGGAATGAACTCTTTATAGGCGTTCACAGCTTTTAGGAAAGATCGCAATGTTTTTCGATTGTGTGGTTGTTTGGTGGCGTGAATTTTTTCTATGTTTTGTGTAGACGGGATGATTGTATTATTCTTAACGGTTGTGCATGCGCTTGTTGGTTGTTGTCGTCTTTTGACGCGCGTGTTGCGTTTGTTGTGCGGGTTGTGCGTGTTTGTTGCGTGGTGACGTATGGGTGCGTGTATGTTGTGAGGTACATTTGCGTGGTTATGGTGTGGCGACGTATGGTCATGTATGGATTTTGTGTGGTAAGTGGGTGAGCTGTGTCGGTGTACGGACACTTTTTTGGGCATTATTGGAATTGTAGGTTGAAGTCGTGGTGGCTTTATATGTTGTGGGCATGAAAAGTTGCGTGGTGTGAGATTAGAATGGTGGCATGTAAATATTTGGGGTTTGGGCAATGAATGCAGGCAAGGGTTTCCATGTGTGAAAGCTTTGTGTGCTGTACGAGCCCTTTGGGACAGGTTTTGGTTTAGCCCGTGCTTGCATTCATTTGGTACATGTTTAGATACATGGTTAAAGGGGTAGGTAGGGTTAGATAAGAGTTCAAAGTCAATTCTTGACGCCATAGGGGGGGTGCCTACCTTAGTCTCGAAAGGGCTGCTCGGCTGGGACGTCTTGGCTTGGGTTGGTTGGCTTGGGGCTCGGGACTGCTCGATGTCGGCATTCGCTATGCCAGTGCCTCGCGCCGCAGAACTTGCAGTTGGACGGCGGAAGAGGTGCATTCCATGCACCTGGGCGTCGGGGTGTGCTGTGATACGGACCCGACATTGTGGGTGGTTGATCTTCTCTGAGTCGCGTTGTCGGTACACTGGGCCCGTGGATCCGCTGTACCAGTCGGAACCACTTTCCTAGGTTCTCGGGAGGCACCACGCGGACTAGACGCTGGTCGTTTAATGGCAGCCCTTCTGTCAGCGTCTCGAGAATCACCTCCTGCGGGAGTCCTAGTTGCAATCCCATGGCGGTTTTCTCCCGGTAGTAGGTCTCTAAGTTGGCTTGTCCAGTGAGCTTCATGGCGAAATATTTCGCAAAGGACGCTTCGCTTGATTCAGGATAGAGATCTAGGAGGGTTTGCCTCACCTGGAAATAGCTCCGGTCGGCCATCCGAAGTTTCCTGAAGAGCTCCAGGGGTTGTCGCACCAGATAGTTTGGCAGGCGGAGTAATTTTTCTTGTTCTCCCATGGATGCGTCTTCCATTTTTCGGTCGAATGCTTGGAAAAACTGTGTCGCGTTGTATGAGCCATCGAAAAGCGCGATTGTCGCCTCAGCTCCATCAGAAATCTTTACTCGGGTCAGGAGCGCCGATAGCAGGGTGACGGCGTCCGCTAGGGGCGCAGTTGTCTCGCCCGTCTCTCTTACTTCTTGCCTTCTTTCCGTTGTTTCCGTCGGGCCGTCCGACTTTACGCCTATGGGATCCTGATTAAGCTCCATAATATCTTTATCCTGTCGACTTAACCGTTCTGTGACAATATCGTTGCGGAATTTCTTGTTGTTCGCTTTGAATGGTGAGGATTGGTTGAAACGCAGTCGTTTGAGTGGAAGTTGAAGCATACAGTTAGGAATAATCAGGACACGTGATGGGGTTTGAAAATAAAAGGCAACTGGGTTGGAGGAAAGAAAGCTTGAGAAGGCGGAGCGGGTTTTGATTGTTAATTATCTGATCACATGGTGGTGATTGTACTTAGCTATGGGATGAGCAGAGGGAGAGAGGTCCAGAGCCGATGTCACCTTGTTGGAAGCGAAATCACTACTGACTATTCTTGCTTTTCGATTTAACACCACGAGTTGTCTTCCTTCCCATTGGTCGAAGGATGGAACGTGCCCGTTTTTCTATTGGTTGACCTACTTAGTGGATACTTTCTAATTGGTCCTGCGGCTTTCTTTGATGGAAGATACGCCCGGCCTGGTCAGGAAGTATCGGGTGTTAGTTCGACTCTATTTACTTCCGCGTTATCAAATACGTCCGGTCTTGCTCCGGAAATATTGGGCGTCTCTCTACTTTTATAACTTCTGGTCACCAGATACACCCGGCCTTGCCAGGAAGTATTGACTGTACAAGTTATTTATACTTGTGCCCGCTTTTAGCCTGCTTCCTATGTCTTGTTGCTACTTTCTTTCCTCCAGTTACCTTATTCTTTATTAAATCTTTGAAAATCATACATTGTACATGCATAGTGGGTCGGGGGTGCATACAATTATATACAAATTATGACATGAATAATTTTTGAAAAAACACAAAAGTCGCGATACTTTTTGAACATGCCTCGTAGATATATAGTCTTATTGAAATAATACAACAAGTTTCTCTGGAGATGTGTTTCTTTTTATTAATTTTATTTCAAGCTTTCGGGAATCTCTGCCCTTCAACAGGAGTACATAAACTCAATAATAATCATCCAATACAGTATTAGAGCTCTAAGAAACGGTCTGGTAGATTAAATTGGTGAAACTGCTGGGAAGGTTCACCACTGATGAGCCAAGCCTTTCCAAATATATTTCCATCGCAGGAAGGATAGTAGAAGTTTGTTTTATGTGTAAAATAAATATTCGTGTTTTAATGCTTCCATTTATTATATATAGATGGCGTGTTATCGCCTTACAATTAATAAAGAGGCTGATATGGTACAATTTGGATTATAGATTATAAACACAAGGTAGATAAGACCAAACCCAAATAAATAAATAGTGTGTGATGTTTCTGTAACATGAAGATGGTAACAATGCTGTTACCGAAACGTCAAACACTATTTATGTGATAATCTGTATATAGGTTTATGTACCCTCACCACAATCTATATATCATGTATCATCTAAAGGTTTAATAAACTTTAGGCCTCGCGAGATGGGAAGAAACAAAGTTACAGGATTGCATCATCCAGGAAGTAAAGGTCACTGCCCTGGACCCCCATAAAACTTAAGTTCAAAGGTCTTCTTCTTCCTGGAGGATTGCAATCATGGCGACAATGGAGGTGCTGAGCCAATCGCCTTTAAGGATGACAAATTAGTAACGAATCACCAGAGCACACGTGTAAAGATCTCAGCCAATGAGAAGTCCGAGAGAGTCGATGACGATTATCTCGGACAAGAAAAAGGCAGAACGTAGGTGACCGTGCTACGAGCTAGGTGTGCTCGACATAGGCTCCAACCAAGGCAGTGTACGCTCCATAGATGTGAAAGGCCAGCCACCTCCCACGAACTTTCTTCCCTCCCTCGCGGGTCCTATTCAAACCCATCCAGTTGTGTTGTTCTTCCTCTGTGGAACCCTTGTCACTCGATCATCCCCACATTTATTTATTTGGATTTGGTCTTATTATCTTGTGTTAGTAATAAAGAGGCGTTATTATATTCAAATCAAGAAATTAATGATGTTTATTATATTACAAAAAATGAAAATATCTATACACAAGTCAATATGTACATGGCGTCTCTGCCATCACTTCAGAGTTTGATGAAAGATCGCCTGCGGGTCTCCAGAGACACCACGTACTTCACGGTCTACGGAGAAAACGTAGGAAAAGATAGAGAGATATGTATTTCATTTAACAGCCTTGAAAGAAAAGGGGAGAAAAAGTCTCTCCCTAATTTTCATATCAGCTAAACACAATATTATTTTAAATTATATCTCTATATATTTACAAACATTCACAAATGTCGTGGCAATATTGTCAAGAAGCTCCATCCAGATGGGACACCTGTCAATCATCTCTGGACCCCGGGGGGACCACAGGTGTGAGGGGTTCTCGGAGGCGGATCTGTAAATAAGGAAAACGGGACCCCTTGGTGGCTGACGCCTCTCATTATTATTATCTTTACCTGGGGATAAGTTGTTTTTATCATCTGTCTCTCTCTCCCTATAAATACCTCTTGTAAATAATTTTATTGGAGAATTAAAAGGTAAATACCCACCTATATAATAAATTAATTATCCCCAATTTTGCCCTTGCTTTATTTATCTCCGCGACAATATTATAACCGATATTTTTCATTAAAAGTTGAAGGTTTTGTTTCAAGCGGAGTATATAGAGAAATATAGAAAGAGACGAAGGAAATCAATCCGTAAACAACGAGAAGAACTCTCCAATTGCCAACAACAAGTTATTTAAATAGCTCTAGGGTGGAGTGTGGGTTCCAATTAGGGAGGAAAAATGGCCAGGTCAGCGGAGTGCCTCGGGGAGATTGAATCTCTTGTGGTCGCCGCTTTGATCTCACAACAATGGGATTTGTGTCGATCGTGTGGTGCTTGCTCACTGGTTTATATGATTGATCATGGTGAGGTTGTTTGTGTAGTGGGTGCGGGGTTACAGTACTGTAAGTACGTTACATGTCTACATTGGTAGTATCAAGCCATGTGGGTAGATGGTCGTGACTGTACTGTATGTACGCTACACGTCTGTATAGGTATTTGAATTGGTAGTACCAGGCTATGTTGTGTAGATGCTCGTGACTGTTTGTACTGTATGTACCCTAAACGTCTGTATAATTACTTGAATAAGTAGTACCAGACTATGGTGGAGGGGTTGTATATACACCCGGGACATGTCAAGTGGTGTACGAGCGTGCAACAGTCCTATCTGGCTGGATAAGTAGGGAAACAGGGAAGGGAGAGCCTTGTCAACTTATGGGCCATCTAGACCTGGGTCATCATTTGATACCAGGGTGTATGTACCCCATACATATGTATAGGTACTTGAATAGGTAGTACCAGACTATGGTGGAGGGGTTGTATATACACCCGGGACATGTCAAGTGGTGTACGAGCGTGCAACAGTCCTATCTGGCTGGATAAGTAGGGAAACAGGGAAGGGAGAGCCTTGTCAACTTATGGGCCATCTAGACCTGGGTCATCATTTGATACCAGGGTGTATGTACCCCATACGTCTGTATAGGTACTTGAATTGGTAGTACCAGACTATGGTGGAGGGGTTGTATCTACACCCGGGACATGTCAAGTAGTGTACGAGCGTGAAACAGTTCTATCTGGCTGGATAAGTAGGGAAACAGGGAAGGGAGAGCCTTGTCAACTTATGGGCCATCTAGACATGGGTGATCATTTGATACCAGGGTGTATGTACCCCATACGTCTGTATAGGTACTTGAATAAGTAGTACCAGACTATGATGGAGGGATTGCATCTACACCCGGGACTTATCAAGTGGTGCACGAGCGTGCAACAGTTCTATCTGGCTGGATAAGTAGAGAAACAGGGAAGGGATGCCGTGCCAAGTGCCAAGTTATGGGCCTTCTAGACCTGGGGGATCATTTGATACCAGGGTGTATGTACCCCATACGTCTGTATAAGTACTTGAATTGGTAGTACCAGGCTATGGTGGAGGGGTTGCATCTACACCCGGGACTTATCAAGTGGTGCACGAGCGTGCAACAGTTCTATCTGGCTGGATAAGTAGGGAAACAGGGAAGGGAGAGCCTTGTCAACTTATGGGCCATCTAGACATGGGTGATCATTTGATACCAGGGTGTATGTACCCCATACGTCTGTATAGGTACTTGAATAAGTAGTACCAGACTATGGTGGAGGGGTTGTATATACACCCGGGACAAATCAAGTGGTGTACGAGCGTGCAACAGTTCTATCTGGCTGGATAAGTAGGGAAACAGGGAAGGGAGAGCCTTGTCAACTTATGGGCCATCTAGACATGGGTGATCATTTGATACCAGGGTGTATGTACCCCATACGTCTGTATAGGTACTTGAATGTGTAGTACCAGGCTATGGTGGAGAGGGGTTGTATCTACACCCGGGACAAATCAAGTGGTGTACGAGCGTGTAACAGTTCTATCTGGCTGGATAAGTAGGGAAACAGGGAAGGGAGAGCCGTGCCAACTTATGGCCCTTCTTGACCTGGTGATCATTTGTTACCAAGGTGTATGTGCAGCCGGTAAGGAATGGTGGTGAACTTACACTTACCCTTCCAGATGGATGTAGGTGTCATTAGTTAAGTAGAAGTGACTTATGGGAACTCTAGGCCCGGGTGGACATATGATTCTAGGAGGTATGTACAGCCACCGACCTGTGGACCCTTAAGTCTAGGGTGGAATATGCTTCTAGGATGTATGTACAGCCGGTAAGGAATGGTGGTGAACTTACACTCACCCTTCCAGATGGCTGTAGGTTTCATTAGTAAAGTATAAAGGCCTTTTCTAGGCCTGGATGAACATATGATTCTATGACGTATGTACATCCACCGGCTTGTGGGCCCTTAAGTCCAGGGTGGACATGTGATTCTAGGATGTATTTACAGCCGGTAAGGAATGATGATTAACCTATACGTACCCTTCCAGATGGCTGTAGGCTTCATTAGTTAAGTAGAAAGGCCTTCTAAGCCTGGGTGGACATGATTCTAGGTTATATGTACAGCCACCGGCTTGTGGACCCTTAACTCTAGGGTGTAATATGCTTCTAGGATGTATGTACAGCCGGGAAGGAATGGTGGTTAACCTACACTTACCCTCCCAAGTGGCTGTAGTTTTCATTAGTTAAGTAGATGGGCCTTTTCTAAGCCTGGGTGAACATATGATTCTAAGTTGTATGTACAGCCACTGGTTTGTGGACCCTAAAGTCTAGGTGTACATGTGATTCTAAGAGGTATGTACAGCCGGGAAGGAATGGTGGTGAACTTACACTCACCCTTCCAAGTGGCTGTAGGTTTCATTAGTTAAGTAGAAGTACCTTCTAACCCTGGGTGGACATCGATTCAAGGAGGTATGTAGCTACAGTCACCGGCTTGTAGACAGAAAAGTCGGGGTGGAAATAGGCTCCAATGATGTATGTACATCACATATTTACATACCCTCTCGGTACTATATGTAATTATATGGGTGATTGGTGCTAGGAGATACCATCCATGTATTCCATATGATGAACAAATGAACAGTTGCTTCGACTAACCAACCAATGAGGATCATTACTTTATTGTGTACTTTTCAAAAGGTTACACACTATACAATATAAATACATTATGACATGACACAAGGGAACATAGTATACAAAAGACCTGTCGAAAAAAGGATTTTTAAGGAGTAAAAAAAAATAAAAATAAAAATGACTTCGTTACCTTTATTCACAAGAACAAAAAAAATGTAACTTTTTGTTGAGAGTGAAATAATTATTTTTAGCTTCGCGTTAATTGCTATTTAAGGGGACTAGGTTTTTTTTATTTTAATGATAGGAACCAATTTTAATTAGGAGAATGTTAACTATTCGTAGAAATGGTAATTTTAATAGTAATGCTAATTAGGAATGGTTTATCACGCGATGGTGAGACCTAGAATAAGCTTTGACCAGAGTGTTGAACGGTTGTTATAATCAGCGCAGAAAAAGTGATCGTTTTTTTATAATAGAAAGAAATGCTAGCGGGACGATAGTGATTTTTCAGGGGGGAAAAGTCAACTCTTCCGTTAAAATAAACCTAAAACCTTTGCGCCGTCTATTGAACGTCTCTACTAACTTGGTCGATGACAAAGCCCATCTCCATCCAAACCATCTCTTTGGTAAATTCTGAATATTAATACAACAGGTTTATGGAGATTATTTCTTTTCATATTTATTTGATTCATATATAATATTTATATATAGATGTATATTCTGAATATAGAGCAATCCATAGTATATGTATATTTTAAAAATAAGGCTTATTTTGGATTGTAATAATATTATTTATTAATCCGATATTTCGATGGACCAATCTTCCATCTTTCACGAGGTATTTTGTCGTGAAGCACGCGACCTGCTGCGTTCTTCACCGCAAAATACTCGTAAAAGATGGAAGATTGGTCCATCGAAATATCGGATTAATAAATAATCTTATTACAATCCAAAATAAGCCTTATTTTTAAAATAGATATATATATGAAAACACAATAGAAAAAATAAAAAGGTCAGGTGTTGATATTAAAAATAAAAAAGGCATATCCTGACCAGGAGCACATGTGCTTTTCAGAAGGCAGAACGCCATCTGGTGAAACAGAAATCAACTGGGTTAGCCAAATATCAGGGAACAGGTTAAATCAATGACAAGTTGATTTTTGTTCCACCAGATGGCGTTCTGCCTTCTGAAAAGCACATGTGCTCCTGATCAGGATATGTCATTTTTTTTATTTTTAATATAAATATATGTACAAAAAAATATACAAATAAACTCAAAACTCAAAACAAAGAAACAAAAATAAACTTCCACTGGATCCCTTCTCATGTCGACATACCTCTTAATGAAGAAGCAGACAAATTAGCAAAAAAGCGTGTCACTTACTAAGCAATAGCAATAATCTTACCTTTGAAGAAATATATACATATAAAAAAAGAAAATGAATCAAAACTGACAGCTTATCCAAATCATCACTGGTACAAACCATTGAAACAATTAGAAAAACTTCAAAAACTCAATAGAAATCAACAAACAGCTTTAGCGAGACTAAGAAGTGGCCATATAAAAACCTTAAAATTTCAAAATGGACAAAAAAACCTTCAATAACTGCTTGAAATGCAATAGTGCAGAAGCTTCTCCGGAGCATATCATGTCATGCTCAGAACTGACAATAGAGGACCTATTTTCCAGGCCTATAACTACCATCGCAAAATTGGATAGGAGTGGACTTCAGGAATTGGCTTAACCATGGAGATAAGTACCACTCCACCATTTTATTTATTCCTAATTTAAATGAAATGGTATTAAAGACAAACAAAGTAGACAATACATACACAAATAGTAATTATTGTATTACTCAAACACATTTATTTTAAATCAATAAAGTCGGTGGACAAGTAGGTAACACCCTCAATTCCCGACAGCCATGAACCGGGATTGAATCCCACGTTAACATTTTGTTTAATATGTGAATAACCTTCACATTTATTGTTGTAAATATCATAAACTAGGTTGTTCTTTTTGAGCGATACCTAATATAGTGATTTTGGAACATTTATATATTTTATAAAACCTTCTAAATTTCTTATTTAAAAGTATTTTTTATTATTAATATTTTACTCTGATTTTCCATTATTTAATATACTCCCGATGAAGATCTTTGTCCGAAAGTCTCTATGAAAAATAATTTAAAAAAATTACGATTACATATATTTTTTAACCTTTTTGTTTATTCTCTTAAACGCTTGTTCGACGGTATATATAAACCATATTTGCATATCTCCTAAATTTAATGAAATTTTTTGAAAAGTTTATATAATTAGTAAAATTTAAGTTTAAATTAAATTGTAAGGCGTTTCTTTCATTATCCACAACGGATTATAAGTATATCTTCCAAAATGTTACAAAAAGGTGTTTAACTGGTGAAGTGGCAATTTTGTTTCTGATAAATCGAGACTTATTCTGGTAAATCAATTTTTTATCATAAATTTCTATAAAATCATTTTTTTATTATCACTAGTACACGTGGTACAGACCATGATAATCATGGTGGGTAGTTAGCGACTGCTTTTTACTGTAAGTGCACCACATGTCTACATATGGTACAGGCTATGATAATAATGGTGGTAGTTAGCGACTGCTTTTTACTGTAAGTGCACCACATGTCTACATATGGTACAGGCTATGATAATAATGGTGGGTAGTTAGCGACTGCTTTTTACTGTAAGTGCACCACATGTCTACATATGGTACAGGCTATGATAATAATGGTGGGTAGTTAGCGACTGCTTTTTACTGTAAGTGCACCACATGTCTACATATGGTACAGGCTATGATAATAATGGTGGGTAGTTAGCGACTGCTTTTTACTGTAAGTGCACCACATGTCTACATATGGTACAGGCTATGATAATAATGGTGGGTAGTTAGCGACTGCTTTTTACTGTAAGTGCACCACATGTCTACATATGGTACAGGCTATGATAATAATGGTGGGTAGTTAGCGACTGCTTTTTACTGTAAGTGCACCACATGTCTACATATGGTACAGGCTATGATAATAATGGTGGGTAGTTAGCGACTGCTTTTTACTGTAAGTGCACCACATGTCTACACATGTAAAAATCATCAAGATTTTAGCCTGAAGTAACAATTTAAAACTCCTTAATTATGATATTTTCTGTGTGTTGAGTCGATAATATTGAGAAAGTAGAAATATTTTGGACAGAGAAGCCTGGGTAGGATGAAGGAGCCGTAAGATACCTCGTCCCCTGTGTTCATCGATAATCCATTTTTGCCCCCTATCATTAGGCCTTTTTTTTTTTTCGTCAAAAAATGCATTAAAAAATAATTCTATTTTAAAAATTAAGTAAACAAATATTTTTTCGTGAATAGAATACTTTAAAAATGTATTTAGTAAATCTTTATTATTTGCTGATGGAAGTATTTTTCTTGAGATTTTTATAGTTATCAATGCTTTTTTTAAATATATCGAATTGGTATATAGTTTAAATTTGAGATTGTTTTAAAACAACCTTTTGCTTCTACGCATCGTTAACTATATAACAGAGAACTGAGGTTCGTCTATTTTTAAAAAATATATATACACTCATGGAGAAAACTTAAGAAAATTAAAAGTATTTTATGTCGCCGATCTTCTTGAATGAATATATTCGAAAATTTTCACTTACTAAAAAAGATAGAAAATATTCGGATAACAGAAAGTAATGATAATCATCTCTTTCAAAATTGTTCTTTAAGTATTATACTGGATGTTAAATATACAATTGGTTCCAGATGTTTATATTTGTCCATATATATAAAATCTGAGAGGTCAGGATATGCCATTTTTAATATCAAAACCTTTTCTATTTGTGTATGTGTTCGCATATACAAACATCTATAAATATCACGTTCATATGTATATATACAACATATACGAGTATTTACATAAATATATATGCGGAAGAGCTTTGCTCGATGCAATACCTTGAAATTATATGTATGTTCCTCTACAGACCTATAAGCTTATGTCCATAGTTCACTAAACACCCCTAAGCTGCCTTCCATAGAAAATACAGGGTATATTCCAAAATCAATCCAATACAATAGTGGAGCGGTCTAGAGATTAATTTGGCGAAACCGCTGAGAGGGTTCACTACTGATGAGCCAAGCCCTCTCATTCAATAACTCATATCATTGCAGTAAGGTCTGTAGAGATAATATTTGATGATATTTAAAAGAAGCGAATTGCCAGTAAAATTTATATGTGTAAAATTTTAACGATAGATGGCAATTACATTCAATTTACTAATATATATATATATATATATATAGTGTAGAAACTATATAACAAAATTATAACAGTGATTCTAATTTTAAAACTTAAGGAGCAAACTGATAATAATGATAACTTATATCAGTTAGATTTGATTAGATTAGCAAGCTAAATCTAAATTAATTATAATAATAAATAGTTATTTAATTTTATAGTCCAGTTTTGTATTAAGATTATCTTCACTATTATGATTATTTAAATTCAAATTATAATTGAATTATAATTGAATTATAATTAAAATGTTATTAATTTGTAGATAGAGAGAGAAAAAAAAAATCCTTTACTTCTACTACATCCTCAAGTTAATTATATATTTATAATTAATAACAATAAAAATTAACAAAGTAACGTCTATTACATCGGCTTTTACACGTCATTCAGACATACTCTAATCCTATATATAGAATAATCGAAGAGAGAATATATATAATAGTTAGAAAAAAGAGAGAAAGACAGAACCATGCACTTTTAATCAAACTAATAATAAGGAAAAAAAAAAGAGTTTTATAAAGAAGGTAGATAAGATTGTTAGTATATATATATAT
Source organism: Cordylochernes scorpioides (assembly GCA_030710605.1). NCBI lineage: Eukaryota > Metazoa > Arthropoda > Arachnida > Pseudoscorpiones > Chernetidae > Cordylochernes > Cordylochernes scorpioides. The sequence goes on from CP092884.1 coordinate 49,394,158, forward strand.
ATATTTTTTTTATGATTTTATATTTTATACTTTTTTTTTTTTTAAGATTTTTAAAGGTTTTTTTATTTTATAATATGATTATAAATAGTTGTATTTAGTAATATATCTATAGTATGAATTAACATTTGTTATAAGTTTGGATATTATGTTTTGAAACCCTAATGGTAGACCAGACATACACAAAAGACTTTAAATTGAAATGAATTGGAAAAAGAGATCTGCTGGAACGGGGATCTTCAGATAAAATTCCAACGACATTTCACCCCTTTTTTATCTGAAGATCCCCGTTCCAGCAGATCTCTTTTTCCAATTCATTTCAATTTAAAGTCTTTTGTGTATGTCTGGTCTACCATTAGGGTTTCAAAACATAATATCCAAACTTATAACAAATGTTAATTCATACTATAGATATATTACTAAATACAACTATTTATAATCATATTATAAAATAAAAAAACCTTTAAAAATCTTTAAAAAAAAAAAAGGATAAAATATAAAATCATAAAAAAAAAATATATATATATACTAACAATCTTATCTACCTTCTTTATAAAACTCTTTTTTTTTTTTCCTTATTATTAGTTTGATTAAAAGTGCATGGTTCTGTCTTTCTCTCTTTTTTCTAACTATTATATATATTCTCTCTTCGATTATTCTATATATAGGATTAGAGTATGTCTGAATGACGTGTAAAAGCCGATGTAATAGACGTTACTTTGTTAATTTTTATTGTTATTAATTATAAATATATAATTAACTTGAGGATGTAGTAGAAGTAAAGGATTTTTTTTTTCTCTCTCTATCTACAAATTAATAACATTTTAATTATAATTCAATTATAATTTGAATTTAAATAATCATAATAGTGAAGATAATCTTAATACAAAACTGGACTATAAAATTAAATAACTATTTATTATTATATATATATATGTATTAGATAGTAAAAAGGCATATATTGGCAAATAAATATTTTATTTAAACCAATATATGCCTTTTTACTATCTAATGTTTTAAGTATGGATTGCTCTATTTTCAGAACAATAAATATATGTAATTCTACTGTCCTAAAAGCTTATGTCCATAACTTACTTGAATAGCATTTCTGAAATTCCATCCTTCAGTGTAGAATATATAAGCAGAATGATCCAATACAGTATTAGATCTCCAAGAAGCGAGGTCTGACAGATTGAATTGGTGAAACCGCTGGGAGGTGAATCAAGCCTCCCAATATTTTTCCATTGCAGTAAGGACAGTAGAAGTTTGTTTTATGTGTAGAATAAATATTCGTGTTTCAATGCTTTCATTTCTTATGTATAGATGGCGTGTTATTTACTTATAATATACGAAATTATATATGCATATAGCCTGATCCGTGCATAGCCAATATATATACACTAGGAACCTATACTTCCATAGCATATATATATATTGTTAAATATAGAGCAATCCATTTATGATATTTAAAATAAAAGCATATTTTGGATCAATAAATTTATTAAAATTCAATATTTCGACGAGGCTGTTCGCCTATCTTCTTCTCGGAAAAATTCAAAAACCTTCTAAGCTTATTATCCGCGTGATGCGCGCACGAGAAGTGTTGTTTTCTATAGCATGATCACACCAACATATGCTATAGATCAAATTGCGGAAATAATCTACAACCTGCATTTTTCACCAAATGTGCAACTCTGCTGGATCAAAGGCCACAGCGGTATTCCAGGAAATGAACTGGCGGATCAGGCGGCAAAGGCTGCAGCACATTCTAATCTGCCACTATCCTTTACCACCCTCCCAAAGAGCGTCGCGCGCGGTAAAAAAGAACAGATAGCCCTCAAAATGTGGACAGACCTCTACATCCAAGATTACTCCACCAAAAATCTACGAAGATTTGCTGCTACCCCGAAACTACTCCTCCAAATGCTTCGAAACATCAAGCATGGATCTACCTCCACAACAATCTTGACCGGCCATGGTTACATTCAGGCAGACCTTTCAACGGTATCGAAAGAAGACCCAACTTGCCCCCACTGCCAAGATGAAGACCAAACCGTAGACCACCTCCTCTTCACTTGCCCAACCTTCCAATACCAAAGATTCCAGACAGCCACTCTCCTAGGTATCACCAACATATGTCCAGCATCCCTAGAAAATCTCCCAAGAAAGAAATCTGCCTGGCGACACCTCATTAATTGGACTTCCACTGGCATTGTATATAAATCCAAGAAGACTTTGGTCAGAAGGTCATCCCGGGTAGTTGGCGACTTCTGTACGCTCCAGGAACCTGGGTTACTTAAATAAATAATATGCTATAGAAACAACACTTCTCGTGCGCGCATCACGCGGATAATAAGCTTAGAAGATTTTTGAATTTTTCCGAGAAGATAGGCGAACACCCTCGTCGAAATATTGAATTTTAATAAATTTATTGATCCAAAATATGCTTTTATTTTAAATATATATATATATGTGATAACCTGAGGGTCTCTCGCTTTACTGTGGTAACGGAGAGGGTCAAATCTGTAGTAACCGAGAGGGACAGTCAGGGTGTGGAGAGTTTTATAGTACCTCTCTGCACCTTGGAAGACCTTTAACAGTTCTCACAGAGTACAGGCAGTCGTGGTCGAGGCAGAGTGGAAGACTTGGGATTTTCACACAATAAACGAAGACACAGTTGCACTAGGAAAGTTCGGTGAACAGATAAAAGTCGAGCTAGGAGCGAAAGATGGAGATAGAAGAGTTCTTACTGGTCTACATGGTGAATGAGATGGACCTTGGTAGCAACCGATGAGGGCTCCCGCTGATGGTGAAGTGACTATTATTTTCGCGAATTGACAGCTTTATATATCTTTGCCGAGAAGAAGTACTGGGTTTCAGCGGATTCTATAAGGGCGTGGATTGAAAGAGATGTCATTGTACACTCTTAACGACGTCCTGGCAACGCCCTTATAGTTCTTCGCATAGTTGTGGGATTTCTATATCTCAATCTTTTACTATTTAGTTCAACTCTTAATCTATATCAGTTTTATTTATTTATCCTCAGTTTGTACAAAGTACATTACATATGACACATGTCAATCATGCGTATAATTATTTACAGAAGTGTTTATTATACAACATGAAAATCTTGTTATATTATATACAATACTAGCGGATGTACCCGGCTTCGCCCGGGTTTTACCCGAGTAAAGGTTTGTCTAACGAACATTTGTTAAAACAATTCTCTATAAACTTATAAAAATATACAATAGATATATTTTGATAATTTGAAACTCGTAAATTTGAATCTCTCGATAAAGTGAACATTTTTTCCCGGTCCCTATAAAAATACTCGATAAGTTTAATAAAATGAATATTAATTGGTTCCCTCGGTAATTGGAAGTTAAAGGAATAGTATCTTGCCTTGGAATTGTATCATTATTCTTGTCTCAAATAAATTGCCGTGTCATCCTGAATTTTGTCTTTCCTAATTTTCTACATTACAAAAGCATCGTTCTATCTAGTGAACATTTTTCCCGGGCCCTTGAAAAATACTCGATAACTAACTTTGACTTGTGCGCAATTAATAGGTAGAAAATCTTACTTTTGATAAATAATATTTAAGATAATAAACTTAGTGATAATAAAACTTATAGATAAAAATACTTGTTATCATCGTCGCAATGGTAGCGCTGCTTCTGAGTTAAATCTACAAATCTGCAAATAACTCTAAGGATATTCAAGAAATTATTTTTCAGAAACCTTCCCAGTACTGTACTAAATAATTTCCCAAAGTTTCATGGCGTTCCAATGAGTGGTTTGGTCAGGCATAAAGGACAGACACACACACATACACATTCATTCATTTTTATATATATAGATGAGGTTGTTGGCTTAAATTACCTTATATATATATATGTCGTACCACAAGCTCTAGAAGTCATGGTGCCTCGTGTTCAGGCGTCAATGGGTAACACAAAGACCAAGACAGGTTAGATGTGACCTCAGAAAGAGACCAGCGCCGAAGACACAGACAAGGTCCAGGAGATCTACATGAGAGATGTTGTTGTCCGGCCCGTTTGTCGGTGTCCAGTGGCGGTCGTAAAACTTACTGGAAGTTTCCTGGGAGGAAATGATGACGGAATTGGACCTCGTCCTGTCTTGGGTGCGGCGGACTCTCAATAAAACTTTATTTCTTTGTTTGTGATTACATGATGGTCAAGCTGACGTGTTAAATTGTATCTATATTTTAGGACAGTTACACTATATATAATTATAGTACATATGAAAATCTAGTATATAATAACATATATTTGCTATGAAAAGGTTCCTAGTATATATATGTTGGCTATACATGTGAACTTATATGTTTCCTAGATGTATAGTTGGGTATGAGCCGATGCCTGTATGTATGGGGGTAGGAGATGGGCAAGCATTATATCAATAGCTGAAAGTTTCCACCTTGGAATTTGAGGCGCGGTAATTGAAAATGGCTCCAATTGGCAAAGTTGCTTTCAAAGCCTGGAAGAATGATGAACCGTGGTAATTACCAAATTAGTCTCCCAATTAACGACCTACCCCTGATAATGGCGGCCCACTAATTAGCCCTGCGCTCCCTCTGGTGGCAAGAGAACTAAAAAGGCTTCTTGGATGTCTGAATAGCTTGTTTGGCCCGGCCTCTACATGGATTTCTAGCTCGAATGTAGGCCAACATAGGTCCCTAGTGTCGTGTCTAAGTGCGTGCCTCTCGTAGATTGTGGATTTATATTAAACGATGCCGCTTTACTCTCCACCATGTCTTCATTCTTATCTCAACATTTTGATTTATATTTTCTCTATTCCATATTTGAAAATATCTAGTATTTATATGTATCCTGGAATTTATCTGCGCAACGGACCGCATAAAGGGATATTTAGCAATCGACATGATTGGTTGAAATACACTCATGGACAAAACTTAAAGAAGTGGAGTCTTTGCTATCGCCGGTTGTGTATTTTATTTTTTTTTAGATAGAGGCAATTTTGTTCACACTTGGTTATCTCGTGTGTCTTCAATAAAGGTCACTGTAATATCTTTCAGAGTTATTGTCTGAATCCCGATATACATTCTAAAAGGTAAAACTTCCTTAAGTTTAGGTCAATGAATGTAGAATGCATCTGTTTTTGTCATTAAGACTTGGAGTACTACTCAGTAGAAGGCCACTGACTTAGCTCCAATATGAAATGTCACCTCTGACATGAGCAGCAGACACCATGTACAGACACTGCCAGTTATCCTGTTGTTCTATATCAGGAGCCCTTACAGGGTACTATCAGCCGGGTCAGCTGAACCCAGATGTTTTAGTGAGCTTGTTATTGCTTCCCTCCTCCTTTTTTTTTTTATCCGGGCCACGACCCGAGTTCAAATCGCGCATTGAACACTTTTTTGGAAAAGTCAAACCCTGTTAGTGAGTGGAAGTAACCAAAGGGAGCTCTGGAACACTTTGGAGTGCAAAATTCGGTGGTGTAATTTCAATATATAAAAGGCAGTTCCTAACTACTTCCCACCATGATTATACTTCACTCAGTCATGATATGGTTGCCACGCTCTACAAGATTAATACCCTAATTTGATTGAGTGGAGATAAGAAGATGATTATCATGGCTTGTACTACGTGTACTTTTGAGATAAGTGCAAAAAGGAAGATGAAGCATAACTTGTATTCCGTTTAACGTAAATAAAGGTACAACTACACACAATATCTGAAGAAATACGTTTTCCCATTCCATATAAACACCGCATGTATCCATAAACGGTATATTACAATGATGTTGGGAATAAGATTGTTATTTTTCGTTTTTAACAGGGCCTCACTCAATATATCAATAGTTATTGACCCAATTTTCCGGTAGTATGACATCACCACTGACCAATAGTGTTGGAGCTTACATCAGAGAAGAATTATGTTAAACACCGCATGTCTCCATAAACGGTATATTACCAGAATGTTGGGACCTTTATTGAAGAGACACGTGAGATAATCAAGTGTAAACAGCCTCTGTCTCCTTCAAAAAAAAAAAATAATAATAATAATAGACGACCAGCGACATCAAACACTTTTCCACTTCCTAAAGAGTTGTCCATGAGTGTATATATATAAAATAGCTTGTAATGATATAGAGTGAACGAATACTGATTCCAAAAAACTTTACTAGGTTCTGCTCAAAAAGAGCAACCTAGCTTATGATATTTGCAACATTTTTTATTTTTATTTCAATTCAAAGCGCTATGTCCCCTTAGGGACACTTGCGCTGTCATACATATATGCCTTTACATTTATCTATACATATATATGTTATATAAAAATATTATTTTATTTTAAATTATAATTTCATAGATTCAAATACTCTGCTAAATCGACCGCCAAGAGGTCAATCTTCCCTTTTAAAAACTCGTTGTTGTTTTATCCCTATGGCCGGCTCAAATCTTTTGTACATTATGTAAATAATCTTTTGTTTTTCCTTGTTCTATTCACCTTAAGCCAGGCAGTACTTTTACCAAATTATGTTATTCATATATATTCCTGAGCTCAAATAAAGAAATCTCTGATCAAAACCACATTTATTATTATTCTTTCAATATTTATGCCACGATTGCTCAACAAATATCTCTATTCTCAAAATAATCAGCATCAAGTATTAATTATATATAGCTCTAATAATCAAAATACAACAGAAATCTAATTATTTTATATACGATAATTTTAGGTCATGAATAGAATAGTCACATGATGTTAACCATGAGAAAAAGAACAGTGCACAAAGGAAGAAGTGTATATATTAATATATATAGTCACGACCGTCTTTCCTCATCGGCCGGCCGCCTCTGTCACGGATGCGCGCGCACAGGGAGGTCACGTGCTCGCCGGCAGCCAATAAAAATTAAAAAAAAAAAACTCCCTCGAGCCGGATTTGAACCAGCGATCTAAGGATCACCGTTGTAACATCTACAGTCGGGTTAAACACGGGCGTTGCCCGGGTCATTCGGCTAGTATTATATAATCTAAAATACAATTATTTTATTATTTTTTAAAAACATATATTTTATTTTCATTCATTGACTGTTTTACATAGTTGACCATAGATGCACAACATACCACTTAAATTATTAGTTTTGTAAATATGTATAGTTAACCCTACCTTTTCTAATAAAAATCACGATTATAGAATTCATTGTATGATTTCTATATTTCAGTGATAATTAATTTTATGTATATTTTTACTTCAAGTAATTCAAAATAAAATCTACTTGAAAGATCAATAATTATCTTAACTTTTTACGACTGCAGCTCTTTTCAACAACAACACAAAAAATAATTCTAATCTCAATATATACACAACAATGAATAATATATGTAAAGGTTATTCATATATTAAAACAAAGGGTCCAATACGGGATTCGATCCCGGTTCATGTCTGTCGGGAATCGAGGGTTTTACCACTCGTCCACCGACTTTTTATAATCCACGAATTCCGTTTTAAAGAGATTTAAAAATATTGGCATCATACACAAGTCAATGGTGGTATTGTATAATAATAATAATAAAAAGAAGGATATATGTAAATATAAAAGAGTAAACTATATACAGTTATGTAAAGTCCAGAAGACAACGACAAAGAGTCCTCCTCCAGACAGTAAGTCACGTTCTCCCCTCATCTCAAGGCTCAGAAAGAACTTGTGAATTGATTCCATTTTAAAGAAAATAAAAGAGTTTGATGAAACCGTATGTTGGAAGGGATAAGTCTTGATCTCTCCTCTGACCCCATACTGCTGCGTCCGGAAACCTAACGTTGTTTTCTCTCTTCCATCATTTCCCGATCAAGAGTGTCAAAAAACCCGTTTTTCTTACATTTCTGATGTCTACAGTCATTAAAAGGAAGAACGTAACTATTGGGAGATCTATCCCACTAGCAGGAAAACCTTCCCCAGTGCTGGTGTCTACCAATGATAACAGTTTTATATTGTGGCTGTGTAGGAAAGACAAACATCAAAGGATGACACAAAAATGTATATAATGCAAAAAAAAAATTATCTACTTATATAATTGCCTTATTCTGTCTGTGTGAAGTTCACGGATAGATTTTGGTCAGAATGGATAAAATAAAAAAGTGTCAAGGGATGGGAATCGAACCCACGACCTTCCGCTTACCGGGCAGATGCCATGACCACTAGGCTACCCTGGACATATTTTTCCGTTCATAAAGTTAATTATAGTATTTGAATTAAAACGTTTTTAAATATATACGCACTCGGGTAAAACCCGGGCGTTGCCCGGGCCATTCGTCTAGTAAAATATAAAAGAGAAGCAATTTATCAAGTAGCAAAATATCTAAATTGTTAATCTTTCTATTAATAAATATTTTGATACAATATTGTTTTTAGAAAAGTGTTAAGATAGTTTTAGCACATTCCAAAGTAACTAAATGTTTATATAGCTGTGAGTATGTCTAAACAAATGGCATGTCAGTGAGTTGTAACCAATCAGGTTCAAGAAACGATGTTTACAATTCCACAGGTGTTGTCAAGTACCTTAATAGGTACTGTCACATGACCGGAAGTCCATCTGGACCTGACCCGATGTAAAATGGCCCCTATACAGACAGTAATCCATTTAGCGTTACCCAGGGTGCACCACGTGGAGGCGGATTACACTACACCCCGAAAGAGGAAGAGGTCGCCTTGACGCCCCCTCCGCGAGGGGGACTAAACAGGTGACAAAACAAAGGGCCGACACGACAACGAGATGTCCCCCAAATAAAGCCGTTACCCAGGCGGCAGAATTTGTGAGACCACGTTGAAGGCGGCCCTAAGTTCTGAGAGCCTGGAGTCAACCCAACGTGGAGCGGACGCCAACGACCAGATCCCCTTTCGGGTAAACTACTAGGGTCGGGTTTGTCTTATATACCCCGCACTGGACGGGGGTGGGATCAAACGGGTAGTTTGGGGGAACAACCCTCTTACTCCACTTTGGGGGTGGATTTAGCTTCCTTGACATGAGCCTAGTTGTCGGTCATGTTCAGATTAATTCGCCTAGCGAAGGATAATGAGATATGCTGATTGCGTGCTACCGCGTCATCTAGAGTTGAAAAATATAACTATTTATCATGGTGGCGGTGGCGCTTTGTAAGAAATAAAAATTCAGCGGCGCGCAGATATGCAAATTATTTCTTCCAAACGACATATTTACATAGAGGCGGATTTGTACAAGATGTCCAGGTAAGTTTGCTGGTTTCGGTTGATGATTTTAATGATATTTATTTTGAGAATATATTTATCAACAAGTTTTAAAGACGAAATTTTACATTTTTTTATATATTGAAGATTAAATGTAATTTGAAACAATGAGGTATTCTTAGTTAATAGTTTTTAAATCTTTGTATAGAGAGTAAAATAAACTTTCTTTTAATTGTAAAATGAAATATTTTGGATATATATCTTTAGTTTAATAAATGTAGTTTTTAATTATAAATAGTGTGTGTTTAGGCTTCCAAAACATAAAAGAGGATTATGGAAAAGATATTTAGGTAAGTTCAGAGTGTCGTTTATTGATGTTTACATATAAACTTTTTTAACATACACTCATGGACAAAACTTGAGGAAGTTGTATATTTTACCATGTGTATTTTTATTTAAACAATAACTCTGAAAGATATCACAGTGACCTTTATTGAGGACACACGAGATAACCAATATACACTCATGGACAAAACTTAAGTAAGTTGTACCTTTTATCATGTATATCGGGATTGAGACAATAACTCTGAAAGATATTACAGTGACCATTATTGAAGACACACGAGATAACCAATATACACTCATGGATAAAACTTGAGGAAGTTGTACCTTTTACCATGTATATCGGGATTCAGACAATAACTCGTAAAGATATTACAGTGACCTTTATTGAAGATACACTAGATAACCAATATACACTCATAGACAAAACTTAAGGAAGTTGTACCTTTCAGCATGTATATCGGGATTAAGACAATAACTCTGAAAGATATTACAGTGACCTTTATTGAAGACACACGAGATAACCAATATACACTCATGGACAAAACTTAAGGAAGTTGTACCATTTGGCATGTATATAGGGACAATAACTCTGAAAGATAATACAGTGACCTTTATTGAAGACACACGAGATAACCAATATACACTCATGAACAAAACTTAAGGAAGTTGTACCTTTTAGCATGTATATCGGGATTGGGACAATAACTCTGAAAGATATTACAGTGACCTTTATTGAAGACACACGAGATAACTAATATACACTCATGGACAAAACTTAAGGAAGTTGTACCTTTCAGCATGTATATAGGGACAATAACTCTGAAAGATAATACAGTGACCTTTATTGAAGACACACGAGATAGCCAATATACACTCATGGACAAAACTTAAGGAAGTTGTACCTTTCAGCATGTATATCAAGATTCAGACAATAACTCTGAAAGATATTACAGTGACCTTTATTGTGAAGACACACAAGATAACCAAGTGTGAACAAAATTCCCTCTGTCTCCAAAAAAAAAAAAAATCGACGACCGGTGACATCAAAGACTTTACACTTAAGTTTTGTCCATCAGTGTATATAGTACTTTAAACCATCACATTTTACCATGTGTTTCGCGGAATGAATTGTTAAAACTTCTATTTTCAGAAATTATTCTATTTTCCATCAGATATATAATACACACAGGAATTTAAGTTATTAAAATCTTAAAAGGAATTCATAATTGAATTTCCGCGATGAAATATGTTATAATTACAAGCAAAAAATATAAAAGTGGAGGAATTCAAGTATATACACTTTGATGATGTATTTTCATACGTAAATTTTATCATTGAAATCTCTCTAGGGGGTATATGTAATTGTATTTAGCAATCCCACTCCATACAGCTAGCTAGCTATGTAAGTAAAAGTTCCTTCTCTCTAATTAATATTTAATTAGGAATAGTTTAAAATAGTTAGCAATGTCAGTTAGTAATTAGATATATTAATTAATTCTGCATAGTGGAGGTAACCAAGGAGAACTACAATGGTTTCTTTGTTCCTCGTTGGAGCTTGTCGCTAATTGGTCAGATTCTTTAGTCAGCTCCTTCCCATTGGTCAATTCCTACAACTTATATACTAACACAAAGCAATAACGCGCCATCTATACATATAAAATGAAAGGATTTGAAAGCACGAATGTTTCTTTTATACATAATACAAACTTCTACTGTCCTTACTGCGATGAAAAAAATATATTGGGAGGGCTTGGCTCATCAGAGGTGAACCCTCCCTGCGGTTTCGCCAATAACTGGCCTTGTCTTTATTGTTTGCGGAAGAGCATTACTCGATGCAAATATTTGAATGTAATTCTACTGTCCTATAAGCTTATGTCCATAGTGTTCTTAAAAACCATTTCTGAGATTCCATCCTTCAGTGCTGCGTATATAAGCAGAATGATCCAATACAGTATTAGAGCTCTGAGAAGCGGTCTAGTGGATTAAATAGGCGAAACTGCTGGGAGGGTTCACCACTGATGAGCCAAGCCCTCTCAATATAATTTTTCATCGCAGTAAGAACAGTAGAAGTTTGTATTGTGTATAAAGGAAACATTCGTGCTTTTAAAAACGTATTTACTGCTGGGATATATGCACTGTGGAAATTAGAGGATGTCTAAACCGAAATGTTTGTCTTAATTCAACGTTTCTATATTTTAAGCTTAACAAAATCTACTATAATCCAGGTTCGGAACTCCCTCCCCTGAGGAGAGTGACAGAAATTCATTGAAACGTTGAGAATTAATTAAATAATTGATTGATCTAGACCTTTCTAAACCAACTTCCAACAAAGTGATCTTCAAAACTACTCCGTAATTGGTTTATATATGTAGCGTCTAATTTATCCGCTCGCTGATTGGTTCCTTACCAGCACGTTATCTTAATCAGCCAATCAGCTTGAAATGTTTTTTTAGCTCAGTGGTTACTTTGAGATAGCAACGAAGTACTATATTAAGTATAAGATTGGTTTTAAATCTCAACCCCCCAAGTATGTTTATTCCAACTGCTGTCTATATAAACCAAATTTCCCCGTGAAATTATCAAATAGATGCAATAGTAGAGCGGTATGGTAGATTAAACTGCCGAAACCGCTGGGTGGGTTCACCACTGATGAGCCATGCCCTCCCAAATATTTTCCAATTGCAGTAAGTACAATAAGAATGTCAAAATTCGAAACTATTTTGAAGACGTAAGATTCTTTTTGATATTAAACAATTTCTACTGCCCTTACTGCAATGCAAAGCCAGGCCCTTCCATTAATTTTTCCATGGCAGTAGAAATTGTTTAATTTCAAAAAGAATCTTACGCCTTTAAAATAGTTTCGAATTTTGATAACAGATGGCGCGCTAGTGCATCATACAATAAGAATGTGTTTTATTTGTGAATACAAGGTAATAAAACCAAATCCAAATAAATATTGTCGTGTTGCTGCAAAATTAGACGCGAGGTAAACACGAACGGACTTTATTCTCTGTAACAACGGTCTACCTTAAAATTGTATCTACGCACATTTATATAGCTATGTCATAATTCAAAACTTATGTAAATAAATACACTCGACATTATGTAAATAAATAACCACGTTACAATATTATTATGATGCATTAACGCGCCATCTGTTATCAAAAATACGAAACTATTTTAGACACGTATGATTCTTTTAAAATAAAACAATGCCCTTATTGCAACTGGCGAAACCGCTGGGAGGGTTCACCACTGATGAGCCAGGCCCTCCTATTAATTTTTCCATTGCAGTAAGGACAGTAGAAATTGTTTTATTTTTAAAAAGAAACATACGCGTCTAAAATAGTTTTGTATTTCGACAATATTATTACCTTATGTTTAAAATATATTACTCAAGTTGTAACTTATCGTGTTTTATGTGGGGGAAGAAAATGGCGAACTAAATGACTTTATTTCTTGTAGAGTGATGTTTTCCCGAGTGTCACACAACAACAAAGTGTAATTACTGGCTGTCCACAAACTTCAGTGCGTGTCGTCGTCCCACAAGTTGACCTCTTTCCTCCATATTTAATTGAGTTCACCCAACTTTTTAATTTCATAATTAGGCCACTCAATAATTTTTAATAACATTTTACATGTATATAGCCGAGTTTTTTTTTTTTTTTATCTTTCTTCCCTTCAGTTTGAGTGTTGTCCATGAACAGGATTGACACACCTAACACAATGGAGATTTACATTTTACTTTCAATTATAGAAATGATTATCATTATAAGTGTCGCGCCATCTGTTATCAAAATTCGAAACTATTTTAAAGGCGTAAGATTCTCTTAGAAATTAAACAATTTCTACTGCCCTTACTGCAATGGAAAAACTAATGGGAGGGCCTGGCGCATTAGTGGTGAACCCTCCCAGCGGTTTCGCCAGTTTAATCTACCATACCGCAGTTCTTCTAAAATACCCATTCCAAGAGTCTAGCAACAGTATCACTATAAAAGGAAGTTCTAAAAATGCAATATAACAGCGGTATGGTAGATTAAACTGGCGAAACCGCTGGGAGGGTTCACCACTGATGAGCCAGGCCCTCCCATTAATTTTTCCATTGCAGTAAGGGCAGTAGAAATTGTTTAATTTCAAAAAGAATCTTACGCCTTTAAAGAAAGTTTTGAGAAATTATGCAAATATGGTAGAGAATATATAAAAGGAAGTTTTTTTTTGCCAAGAGAGTCGTGCGAAAAATGATATTTTTCAATTGTTTCCTAGCGTGATGCTACAATAAGCAACAATCAATTATTAAGGTATCATCTAACGGTGAAACTATAAGGTTGTGGAGAAAGTTTTGAGGCGCATTTCAGATTTATGTTCAATATATATGACGTAAACAGGGGGGGGGGGGGAAGTTGCATCATCCAGGAGGGCCACGAACTCGTAAAAATTGGACTGGGCTTGCTAGGCCTATTCTCCTATTCTCACCTAAGCCTGATTAGTTTTAACCTTAATTTTCTCCAGTTATTCTCCATTCCTTCTATCTGTACAGTTGCTATACTTTATTAGATTCTTACGCGGTACAGATTGATGTTAGTTGAGGCTTTCTATTTGCAGTAAATAACAAGTTATATACAGTCACGTGGTGGAACATGTGGTAGTAGATATCTGGATTATTTACAACAATTCCATGGTCTTAAATCATCACATATATGTACAGAAAGTGTGTGGCATCTCTCCCTCTACTGATGAAGGCCCATGGTATACAACAAAAAGGCTTTTATTTAAGGCCCATTGCCCTGTATGAATTCGCCATACAACAACAAAACAATACAGTAATTTTTTCTCCCTTTCCCCATGTGCACGTGAACCTTTATTTGAAAAGGGATTTATTTACACATCGGTTCTAAAACTTTCCTCACTACCTCTTTTGTGTATGAATCTATTTACAATATGATGCACTAGCGCGCCATCTGTTATCAAAATTCGAAACTATTTTAAAGGCGTAAGATTCTTTTTGAAATTAAACAATTTCTACTGCCCTTACTGCAATGGAAAGGCCCTCCCTTTAATTTTTCCATTGCAGTAAGGGCAGTAGAAATTGTTTAATTTCAAAAAGAATCTTACGCCTTTAAAATAGTTTCGAATTTTGAATCTATTTACAATTGATCTGTAGAAATTATAGAGTTCAATTGCTATATTACTCTTTTCTGAAATAGTTCTCAGCGTCTGCAGTAGGTTGCCAAATCTCCAGAAGGTGTATAGCCCATGGTATACAGGTTTTTGGCTTTTTCTTCCAATTTGTCAAAGCAGGTGTTGTGTCTTAATTCTTTATCACTAACTTTACGTTCTATGCTAGGGTGATAAACCGAATGCTTCTTTTCTAATGTATATATAAAGGGAGAGGTGCCGTTTTGGTACATGTATATCATCCTCCTAAAACTTTGTTTTTTCACACGAACAGCGTTTTCACGCGAATTTGGCTTTAAATACACATTTAATGATTTCTCAGGAATCCTCTTGGGCTTAATAGTTGGTCTTTGAGCTACAGCCTGTACTACGCTGACAAGGATCAACAGGATATGCTTCTATATTTATTTTTAATTTTTATATTAAAATATGGCAGAAAATTGCTTAAAATGCTGGAGGGCTTTATTTAGTAAATTAGGTTTTAATGATATTGTGTATAGAATTATTTTTTTTATTTTTATAAAAATAGTTTTTTTTTTTAAGTTTTTTGTCGTATTTTAAAAAGTCGCTTATTATACAGTATTAGAAAACAATTTGCGTAATTTTATTTCGCCTAGAAAAAACTATTGTGACGTTTATGACTTGGAATTTTTCTTTGTATGAATATTGATATCTGTTATGAATGTGGATTTAAAATTATTCACTTTTATCTCTCTCACACGCACTGCGCGTCGCATGTTGGAGCGTCCCCGCCTGGCCGCCGTTCCCATCTCGCGGTATCTCCGGCGCTGGGCGCCTGTCGTCGACGTGCCCTCCACCAGCCTGGCGTTCTCATCTCTCCGTCGCTGCTCCTTCGGGGGCCATGCAGCGGACATCGCTCTGCGGCTAGCCCTGCACGCCCTGCCTCATCCGGGGCACCCGGCGTCGAGCCAGCCCGTCTGCATCGCCTGCGGCTCCAGCGACCTGTCGCTGGCTCATCGCTACTGGTCCTGCAGCGCCGTCCGCCCTCTCATCCGAGAGGTGTTCTCCATCATCGGGCGGCCGCCGGACCTGCAATCCTGGATCTTCGCGGTGAACCTCGAGAACCACGCCATCACCATCTCCTCAGCGGCAAAGCATGCCATCTACGTCTTCTTCGTAGATCGCGAGATGCGTGGTATCTCTGGGGACCCATTGGCGATATTCCATCAAACTCTGCAGCGGTGGCAGAGGCGCCATGTACATAGTTGTATTTTTTAATCATTTTTAAAATCATTTTTTATTATAACCATCATCCTCATTATAAATTTCTCATTTTCTTATAATTAGTGCGGACTGTGCACTTTACATGTATTGACAAGATGTCAATAAAAATATGTCAATTGTCAAATTGTCTCTCTCTCTCTCTCTCTTTATGTTATGTATATGTTATGGTTCCTTAGATTGTACACATTTACTTGGATAACTGTGGTAATTCTAGAGCTAATACATGTGCAATTGAGCCCTCGTCCCTTTTAGGGTGAGGGTGCTTTTATTAGACCAAGACCAAACGGGGGCAACTCCGATAGTTGTGGTGCCTCTGAATAACTATATATGCTTGTCTCAAAGATTAAGCCATGCATGTCTAAGTACACGCCCTAGCAAGGCGAAACCGCGAATGGCTCATTAAATCTCTCTTTATATATACTTATGTATACTGTGTATGTTATGATTATTTTGTTTTGTTGTTGAAAAAGATAGAGAATTGGAGGTGCAGTCGTGAAAAATAGGAAATTATTTACTTATCAAAAAAAAGTAGTTTTTATTTTGAATTATTTGAAGTAATTTACACATAAAATTATTTATCACAGTAATATAGAATTTATAGAATAAATTCTATTTATATTCGTGATTTAAAACAATAGTTAGGTTAACTATACATATTTAGAACAAATATTCAAAGTATTCTAAATCTATGGTAAAAAATGTAGAACAGTCAATGATGAAAATAAAATATATGTTTTAAAAATATATACGTTATTTAAACAATGGGATATGTAAGTAATAAAGTATGACGTCTTTTCTAGTCGTCTCAAAGTGACACCAGCTTGCCACAGGACACCCGGGGGATCCAGAGAGGGACAAAGAAGGGGCGTTGGTCCGGATGTTGATAGTTAGTTAGGTTACAGTGGATATTTTCGGACAGGGCCCGCTCAGTACTAGGTTTGTTGCCATCTCACGGCGGCCCTCGTGGCCGCCGCTTTGGCTCCTCGCTGCCCCCGCGGCTTCATGCAGGACGCCGAGCTTTCCTCAGTTAATCCTCAACTTTCCCCTGGACCTGGTGCCACGTGAGACGTACTAGGAGAGCGTCTTTTGATCCCAAACTTTGTCCTTACTGTCCCTTGCGGACTTCCCACTCTGCACGCCTTGCCACTTAACCCCGACTGCTTCCAACTCACTTGTTGCCATACCCGGGTTTACGACATATATATATTTGCATTTTAGATTATATAATATATATATACCATTTTTATCTCCTGTAGAAGGACGTTCGTACCCGAAAGCTTGAGATTAAAAAGAATTTTGAAAATATACTTCTCCCTGGATGCCTGATATTGTTACTCAATAGATAAAATGTAATTTAAATCATTTTAACCACGTGTTATTAAACATGCTATAGTGTTGTATATATATTAATCAATTGTTATCACAGAGTGTATGTAAGCTCACAGGTAAATAGGCGCTAACCGAAACAGAAAAAAGTTCCTTTGTTTAATATTAGTTTCCCTTTAATATTTTGTTCTCTCTCTCTCTCTTGTAAATCAATAAATATAATGTTTAATTAATATTTCTTGGAATCAGTTTCATTAATAATTCTAAGCTAAGTCAACATATAGCCCTAATTTGTTACAAAAAATACAAAACCTTTTTGATACGTTAAAATATTTATCTA
Organism: Cordylochernes scorpioides; assembly: GCA_030710605.1. Classification (NCBI taxonomy): domain Eukaryota; kingdom Metazoa; phylum Arthropoda; class Arachnida; order Pseudoscorpiones; family Chernetidae; genus Cordylochernes; species Cordylochernes scorpioides. The sequence continues at coordinate 49,411,782 of CP092884.1, forward strand.
CTTTCACATTTTAACTGTCTTTACTCCTTTTCTTATACCAATTTTATTTCCTATATTATATATATATGCCTCTACTTACTTGCTATAGTGTGTGATAGACTAAACTCTTCGAATTAAAATAGAAAAATAAAACGGCGATAGAAGAGGAGGAGTATCTTATACGAACTTTATTAGCAAGCTTTCGGACGTCTTTCTACAGGCTTTACGGTGAGTAAACAGAAAGAAGTATGAGATCTTATTAATACTCATCTCATACATATAAAATGAAAGGATTTAAAAGCACAAATGTTTATTTTTATACATAATACAAACTTCTACTGTTCTTACTGCGATGGAAATATATTAGAATGGCTTGACTCATCAGTGGTGAACCCTCCCAGCAGTTTCACCAATTTAATCCACCAGACAGCTTCTCAGAGCTCTAATACTGTATTGGACGATTCTGCTTATATACGCAACACTGAAGGATGAAATCTCAGAAATGGTTTTCAAGAAAACTATGGACATAAGCTTATAGGACAGTAGAATTACATTCAATTGTATTATGTATAAAAGAAACATTCGCGCTTTTAAGTCCTTTCATTTTATATGTATAGATGGCGCGTTATTGCTTTGTGTTAATACTCATCTCATACTTCTTTCTGTTTAGTCACCGTAAAGCCTGTAGAAGGACGTCCGAAAGCTTGCTAATAAAGTTTGTATAAGACACTCCTCTTCTATCGCCGTTGTATTTTTCTATAGTGTGTGATAAATGTGCCTTTATTAGACGAAAAACATGGTGAAGGAAGACGAGTTTCTTTTATTGATGCATAGGTGCAAGCTTTCAGGTAAAAACCCTTCAACTTTGCTCGCCTGTTGAAGGGTTTTTACCCGAAAGCTTGCACCTATGCATCAATAAAAGAAACTCGTCTTCCTTCACCATGTTTTTCGTCTAATTTCAATTCAGGAAGAATTCTTTATCTATATTTGCAAATGTGTCTTTATATTTCAATATTATTTTATCTAGCGCGCACCCCCCCCCCCCCCCCCCCCCCCGAGCAGAATTCGGTACTGCTGTGATGAAAGGGTTGCGGCGTCAGATAAGTTTTGGTTTCAGTTTTGGTTGAAAGATAAAGTTTTGGTTGAAAGATAAAGTTTTAGATTAGAGAGTCGTTATCTTCTACAAGACAACTGGTAGAATCTCTGAGAGAGTTCACCACTGATAAATCACAATGATAAAATAATTCAACCAGCACGTATCATCCACCACGCACGTATATTTGCAAAATATTTTGTTTTTCAAACAGAAATAATCTACTTATATATTTGCCTTATTCTGTCTGTTTGTCTGTTTGTCTGAAGCTCACGGATAGAATGCGCGCTCATTGGCTGCAAGGGAACACGTGTCCTCCCTGCCCCCCTCTAGACAACCCTGTTATTCAAAAACCATACATCCAATCGCCATGAAATTCTGGGATATTATTAGGTATATCCCCGGAAAGGTTTTCGAAAAATAATTTCTTGAATATCTTGAATATCCTTAGAGTTATTTGCAGAATTGTAGATATAACTCGCAAGCAGCGCCGCCAGACGGTGATAGGCTTAAAGCTTGCTGCTCCACCCCTGTTGACCTTGGGTCGTCGTGTGAGTCACAGCATGATGCAACAAAAAACACTCTCTCTGGGGATTGCGGCGTCAACAACCTGTAAGTTTGTGCCTCTCTCATAAACCTGTCTATACAGACCACCCTGTCTATAGCGACCACTCTAGACAACCCTGTTATCAGCTGTGTGATACATCCACCTGTCTATACAGACCACCCTGTTAATAGCGACCACCCAAGTCAACGTTTTTAGAATATATTCGCACTCGGGTAAACCCCGGGCGTTGCCCGGGCCATTCGTCTAGTGTGATATATTTTTCTCTCAATATATAATAAATATTTAAAATATGTATATAATAATGTGTATATAAAAATAGTATTTATTATTGAGTTGTTAACGTGATAATCCTGTTGAAGGACTGACAAGTCCGAAAGCTTGAAAATAAAAAGTTGCGCTGATAAATCAATACATCTCAATACTTCATCACTGTAAAGTTAATATGAAGTTGTTCTAATTGGAGGGGAAATTTCGTGGTTATATAGTTTCGTTGTCTTATATGTTTTAATATAGAAATGTAACCAAACAAATGCCACATGTTTCTGGAGTTTCTTTATCTATTTTAAACGTATTCTCAAGCTTTCGGAGCATCTCTTTGTTTACAGTACATAGAACGGCGTTTATATGTTTCTATGTTCTCCTATAGAAGAACAGAGATGCCCGAAAGCTCAAGATTACGTTTAATAAAGCTGAAGAAACTCATCTCCAGAAACTTGTAGCATGTATATAATGCATATTATCTTTTTTTTTTTAAATAGTACGGACTGTGTACTTTGAATGTATTGACAAGATGTCAATAAAATTATTTTAATTGTCTGCAGGAGTACATAGAAATATATCAAAATTCGAAACTATTTTAAAGGCGTAAAATTCTTTTGATATTAAACAATTTCTACTGCCCTTACTGCAATGGAAAAAATTAATAGGAGGGCTTGGCTCATCAGTGGTGAACCCTCCCAGCGGTTTCGCCAGTTTAATCTACCATATCAGTTCACCACTGATGAGCCAGGCCCTCCTATTAATTTTTCCATTGCAGTAAGGGCAGTAGAAATTGTTTAATATCAAAAAGAATCTTACGCCTTTAAAATAGTTTCGAATTTTGATAACAGATGGCGCGCTAGTGCATCATAGAAATATATAAACGCCGTTAAGATGCTAACTGATTTATATATATGGTAATTTAAGCCAACAACCCCATATTGTATATAACTTATAACAAGAATTTAATGTTGTATAATAGAAACACATCTGTAAATGATTATACGTATTATTGACATGTGTCTTTACATCACCATATGTAATGTACTTTGTACAAACTGAGAATAAATAAATAAAACTCTGTAATAGATTAAGAGTTGAGCTAAAGAGATAGAAGTCAAAAACGTCTAAATTCGAGATAGATGGAAGTCACAAAACAACATCTAAAGATAGATTGGAAACTGTCAGGACGGCGCCAGTTTAAAATTTTGCCAGACGATCCACGCTCTTCACATCTGGTGAAATGCAATACTCCCTTTCTCAGAAAAGGTATATAAAGCCTCCGTCCTAGCCAAATATACAGTCACTTGACAGACACTTCACCATCTGCGTGAGCCCTCGTCGGTTGTACCCCAGTTCCACCTCATCGACCATGTAGACCAGTAAGAACTATTCTATCTCTCCATCTTTCGCTCCTAGCTCAACTTTTATCTGTTCACGGAACTTTCTTTGTTCAACTGTGTCTTCATTTTTTGTGTATGGACATTCCCAAGTTTTCCACTCTGCCTCGACCACGACTGCCTGTACTTTGTGAGAACTTTTAAAGGTCTTCCAAGGTGCAGAGAGGTACTGGAGAACTCTCCATCCTGACTGTTCCTCTCGGTCAACACAGTATAGCGAGAGTTACAGGGACTCACACCATAGAATAAGTCCACTGGATACCTCATCACAGTTTTAGTCGACAGGATTCTACCAGAGTCAACAGGACTTCATCACATATATATACCTTTATTTGATTATTATCTAAATTTAAATCAATTGATATTGAAACATGTCCTGGATACTAATCAAATAAATGCTACAGACTTCTCTGGAGATGAGGTTTTTTTCTATCTTTATTAAACGTAATCTCAAGCTTTCGGGGCATCTCTACGGTCTACGGGAGTACTTAGAACGACGTTTATATGTTATTATGTATTCCTGTATTTTATTTCAACACACAAAACGCGATATTCTGGCTAGGTATAATTGCGTCGATTCACTTTTTTTTAAAACAGAAACAGTTATAAACATATTATACAGAAAAAAGGTAATCGAAATAAAAAGAGAAACAATAATATATATTAGGAACCTGAACCTTTCAGGTTTGAAAGAAAAACAAATATATTTACAAAAATAGTTAAATCTATGATAATTCTCTCTGCTATTTACAAATTGATATAGATCTAAAACATTATTTATTGTCTGTTGTCTAGCGGTGAAGAAGAGTGGGAATTCCAGCAGTAGGTGTTTCGAGTCCTGGAATTCGTTGCCACAATGACAGCTAGAGTCTTCAATCGCGCCAATTTTTGTATAAAAATCCCTTAAAATTTCCATGGTTTGTTATAAACTGGGTATTATAAAAATTGGAGCGGAAATGTACCCCTGTAGAAGGACAGAGATGTCCCGAATTTATTTATGGTATGCTAAATCTGTCATAATTTTTTAACTAATATCATATCCTAATGTCGTCAAATATTTCTAAAAAAGCCTTATTTCCATAACTTAATCTGATATTTTTACCTCATACATGGTTATATGTGCAGATTCTTCACATATCGATACTATATATAGCGTTATTTTCTCTCAATATGTTGTACCTGTTGAAGGGCTCGGAGCCCGAAAGCTAGTAGCCTATGCTTTTTATTAAAAAAAAATTTCTCTTCGTTTTATAGCTTTTTTGAAGAAACTCGTATACAGAAATCTGTGGCATTTGTTTGATAGAAATAAATTGTAGCGATCTATTTCTTATATTCTATAAATGGATTATCAACTTTAATATTTATATAATGCACTGCGGCCTGTGATTGTAAAACGACACTTGAAGTTACACCGCATGAGTTTCTTTTCAACGAAAAATCAAAATTTATTTCAAGGTGAAATATCGACTATTTCTAACCTTTTTGGATGCGGTATGAATTATATGAATTAATTTAATATTCATATTGTAGCGTAGAAATCAAGTCTTTGTATATCTGGAGATGTGAAAGTATTTATTGATGACGTCACCACGACTAATCGATAAATATTAACAAATTAACCAAACTATCTACAGCTAGAGAATATCGAGCAAGCAAGCTAGGTAACTAAATGATGATTTTACAAATAATAAATCTGTTTCCAAATATTTTCATTGAATAATTAAATTAAATAATTAATTATTTCTTCGCCACAATATATTTGCTATTCTGTGTGTGTAAACTTGCCTTATTGCCTCTCTAGTATTTTATTAATTCTAGTTTGTGCCTTGAATAAATTGCTGTGTCATCCTGAAGTCTGTTTTTCCTAATTTTAAACGTGACAATATGTTATTGCGGTTTGTCAGACTCTTCAATCTTGATTTTCTCCTGCGCTGTGTCTTGTATCTTTCCAGAGCGTGTTTCAACCATCCAACATTGAATATACTGATTAATAGAAGAAAAAATCACAAGAAGGGGAGAAGAACTTTTTTCATTTATAAACAGCTGTGGGGGTTCGGTGGAAGGATGTTCTAAACCGTTGGTTTTCGACTGCTACAACCCGGGTTCGATTCTCGAATTGGGCACTTTTTTCTGATAAAAAAATGCTCCAACGGCCCCCGATTCTTGCAAAAGTCCAACCCCACCAGTGAGTGAAAGTAACCAAACGGGGCTCTGGTACTGCTTTTCACATGTGTAGACATGTGGTGCACTTACAGTAAAAGCAGTCGCCTACTTCTACCCACCATGATTATTATGGCCTGTACCACGTGTACTAGGGAAAGGCAAAAAAATAAACAGCTGTACAAGATTTCGGGACAAATTTGCCTTTCTACTATCAATACAAGTATGGTATCCGTAGATAGGCAACTTATCCGAAATCTTGTACAACTGTTTATAAATGAAAGAAACTTGCCGTTTTGTGATTTTTTTCTTCTGTTAAAGCAATAGGGTGATTACCATTGTCTTAAAAAAAACATATTCTGATTGCTGTTGTGTTAAAAACGGAGTAAAACCCAAAATGCAATCAAAGATATTCAGGCCTACATGCAAAGTGAAACTGGAAGGTTTTAACAACGGTTGCGGAAAGTACATCGAGAATTGGCATCCGTCCATTTATTTACATCAGTCCAATATGCAATAGTGGGGAGTACACTCCTATCTCATTTACCATTGCAATAAGGACAGTAGATATATGTGTTTAATTTTTAAAAATATTATTTTTTGCTTATCCCTTGTACACGTGGTACAGGCCATGATAATCATGGTGGGTAGAAGTAGGCGACTGCTTTTACTGTAAGTGCACCACATGTCTACACATGTGAAAAGCAGTTCGACTTTGCACTTACAAATGTCCCTGAGCCCCGTTTGGTTATTTGCACTCGCTGGTGAGGTTGGACTTTTGCAAGAATCGGGACCCATTGGAGCATTTTTTTTTTAAACATTAAAAAGTGCCCAATGCGAGAATCGAACCCGGGTCGTAGCGGTCGAAAACCAACGGTTTAGACCATCCTTCCACCGACCCCCAAAATATTCATTACGCGTCTAAAATAGTTTCTATTTCTCATTACAGATGACGCGCTAATTCCACATTTTATTGATATTTGCGGGAGATAAATTTATCGAAGTATATTATACGTATTTCTACTGTCCTCAAAGCTTATATTTCATTTAAAATATCATTTACAAGATGTCAGCTTCAATATGGGTATAAAAGGAAAACCGAAAAATCAAATATTACAGCGGTATGGTAGATTAAACTGGCGAAACCGCTTGGAGGGTTCACCACTGATGATCCAGGCTCTCCAATTAATTTTTCATTCCAGTAAGGGCACTAGATATATTTGTTTAATTTTTGAAAAGAATCATACGCGTCTAAAATAAGTTTCAATTTCTCACACACCTATCTATACATCATTCCATACCCAATCATACCATGGCTTTCATGATCAAGGCTTTTGCAGGTTTAATCAATACAACAAAAACAAAAGGTCTTTATTTAGGGTCACTGACCCTATACAGGATTCACCAGAGGTATGCATAAGAACAAAGCAGTGAGACAAAGGAAATAATGATATAGACAGAAGAAAGAGAAAAAAAACAAGAAAGAGAAAGAGGGAAGCAAGAAAAACAACACATAAAGAGTAGTAAAGGATATGAAGCGTACGAGGATACTTTTCTTTTAAATTTTAATGAAGATTCAAGCTTTCGGGCGAAAACAGCCCTTCTACGGGAAATTATAGAAAAACATTTTCAAAAAGTAACGTTTGTAAAATCATTAAAATTTAAAAGAAAAGTATCCTCGTACGCTTCATATCCTTTACTTATACTTATCAGAGGATTCCAACTTTATACATAAAGAGTAGCAGTAAGAAAGTGAGGAGTGCGTGTCACTTGGCCTTCTTCTGAGAAATGGACTTGTGGAAACCATAAAACGCCGTAGCAATATACTTATTCTGGGTCATATTGTCAATTATTGATGGAAGTGAAGCACAGAGTTGCCCAGTTTTGAGAATAAGGGTTCTTTTTTCAGAGCAGGTTTAATCAATAAAAATATAAATTGCCCAATTTGTTGTTAGTGTCCATCAAGTATTCAATAGTTACATTTCTTAGATATGGGGAGGTCGGTGGAAGGATGGTCGAAACCGTTTGTTTTCGACCGTACGACCCGGGATCAAATCCCGCATTGGGCACTTTTTTTCTGATTAAAAAGAATGCTACAATGGCCCCAGATTCTTGAAAATGTCCAACCCCACCAGTGAGTGCAAGTAATATGTAGACATGTGGTACACTTACAGTAAAAGCAGTTGCCGCGGTAACTCTAGCTCCAATAGCATATATTAAAGTTGTTGAGGTTAAAAAGCTCATAGTTGGATCTCAGTCGCGCTCCCTTCGATGCGTTGCAAAGCGTTTATCGTTGGGGCCGACAGGACGTTGGTAGGCCCGGTTGGCTTTTACCGGTTGATTGGGTTCTCCGGCAATTTTATTTTGAAAAAAATTAGGGTGCTCAAAGCAGGCTGGTGCCTGGATATTGGTGCATGGAATAAAAGCAGTTGCCAACTTCTACCCACTATGATTATCATGGCCTGTACCACGTGTATTAGGGATAATTTAAAAAATATACTGTTTTCAAAGCTTATAGTCATAGTTCCTTAAATACATTTTACGGAGAATTCTCAGAACTTAAAGATTAAACCCTTGTGGAGAGCAGTATCAACCATCCTGAGGCATAATTCTACAACAGTACAAGGGCACTGGCACATTTGTAAGTTGTAAGTGCAAAGTCTAACTGTTTTTCACATGTGTATACATGTGGTGTATACTTACAGTAAAAAATAGCAGTCGTCAACTTCTACTCACCATGATTATCATGGTCTGTACTACCCACGTGTACTAGGGATAATAATCACAATACTTCAATAGAGAATTAGCATCAACCAATAATTCATTTTTCACATTGTACTATGTAAATAAAGTTATTTGCATATCTGTCTTATATTTCCTACTTCGCTGTATGTATATACAAGGTATGTCCCATAAGTTCCCGGACTGGGTCCATAAAAAAATAAATAAATGAAAAATGTAAATATATTTGACAGTTTATTATAGAAAAAATATCTGGCAACACGGTGGTACCAATATCGAGGCGGTACGTGCGCGTGCGCCAAAGTTATTCTAATTTATTTAAAGGTCACACCTTGCGCTGCGGCGATTTTACGATGGAACAAAAATTGAAGCAGAGGATTTGCATAGAATTTTGTGTGAAACTTCAAATATCAGCAACCGACACTTTTGAAATGCTTAATAAAGCATTCCCCAATAACGCCCCAAAGAGAACAACTGTTTTTGAATGGCATTCTAGATTTAAAGCTGGCAGAATTTCCATTGAAGATGATCCTCGTCAAGGACGCCCAACATTTCAAAGGACTGATGAAAATGTGCAAAAAATCACCGATTTGATAAAAGAAAATCCTCGAACCACTTTGCTGAAGCTAGAGCAAGACACAGGCATCTCTAAAACAACGATTGGAAGGATCGTAACCGAAGATTTGAGGCTCAAAAAGACTCCTGCAAAATTCATCCCAAGATTCCTCACTAATGAGCAAAAACTGTGTCGGCTTGCAACCTGTGAGGGCATGCTGGAAATGACAAGAACGGATCCGGAATGGAAAGACAAGATAATCACAGGCGACGAGACATGGGCCTATGGCTATGACCCTGAAACCAAGCGTCAATCTGCCGAGTGGAGAGGTCAGGTTGAGCCTAGACCCAAAAAATCCAGGATATTGAAATCCAGAAACAAGGTGTTGCTGGTCGCTTTTTTGGATAACAAGGGCATTGTTCATCACGAGTATCTTCCTGCAGGCCAAACAGTTATTAAGGAAATGTATTTGAGCATTCTTCGCCGTCTAAGGGAAGCGATTCGAAAAAAAAGGCCAGAAAAATGGACTAATGGTGACTGGATCCTACACCATGACAATGCCCGCCCTCACACAGCGCACTTGGTGACGGGTTTTTTGGCGAAAAACGGGACAGAAATCCTACCTCAACCACCCTATTCCCCAGACATCGCACCAACTAACTTTTTCCTGTTCCCAAACTCAAAGCAGTTCTAAAAGGAAGACATTTTGACACCAGGGAAGACACAATAGAAAAATCGCTGCTGGCATTGAAGAGCATTCCAAAAGAGGCCTATAAAAACTGTTTCGACAATTGGGAGAAACGATGGCGCTGGTGCGTTGAAGCAAGGGGGGATTACTTTGAAAAGTTTTAATTAAAAAATTTTAAAAAAATCTTACCTTTTTTTTTTTATGGACCCAGTCCGGGAACTTATGGGACATACCTTGTATATGGATTAGATTCGAAATAACTTTAGTACCGTAGTTATACCTGTCAAAGAGCTGTTGAGCCCGAAAGCTTTTATTGTCGTTATATGCAAAATAAACTTTTCCCTCAGCGAATTGTCTTTTTATTAATAATTAAAAAAGATGGCGTATTATCGACTTGTGTTTAAAAAGGTTCCAATCAAGTTATCCAATCACTGTGTAACATGCTCTAAAAGTACAAATATTTCGACTATTTATTCACTTGTAGAACTACATTTGAAAATTATTCCGCATGTGTTTCTTTTGAACGAAAAAAATTGAAATTTATTTTAGGGAGAAATAACGATTATTTCTAACCTTAGGTATGAAAGAATGAATTGTGAAGAGTAATGATAAACAGATAAATAAAAGTGTCCAGAGATGGGAATCGAACCCACAGTGTTCCGTTTATCGGGCAGATGCCATGTCTACTGGGTTATCTTGGACATTTACTAATGACATTGTGACGTTGTCATCTGATAACCCCGGGAGAGTTGCCTCAGCTTGTGACATAGGTACCTGATACAGGTTTCCGTCAGCGACATGGATACAGGTAGGTATTTTTCCCTCCTTGATAAAAACTTCCTTTCTTTACTGACTTCAAGGTTTTTTTACAAACATTCTATTGAGATATGGAGTAATAACGAATTTGCAAATATAGATAAAGAATTCTTCCTGAATTGAAATTAGACGAAAAACATGGTTTACTTTTCTCAAAAATCGGTCTTCAGTTAATATTAACATATATAAATAGTTTTAAAACTTTCATTTATATATATACTAGCGGACCCGGCCACGCCTTGCTGTGGCTAAATTGTAATATGTTAAATTAACATTATACTAAACTATTCAGTACAGTAAAGTCAATATTCACTTATAAAGATAAAATGTATATGTATTGTATATTGTATATGTTATATTATATGTATTGTTTTTTGTTTTCGAGATATTCTAATAGAACGTTCTCACATTTTCTGTAAAATATTTATATATGCACAAACACAGAATATAATCACTACGTCTTAATTTCGCTATATTTATTGCTATAAATATTATTCTAAAATAATTCGCCAGAAATCGTCCTGATAGTATACTACACAGCGAACCCGGCCACGCGTTGCAGTGGCTAAATTGTAATATGTTGAATTAACATTATACTAAACTATTCAGTACAGTAAAGTTAATATTCACTAATAAAGATAAAAATGTTTTAGCCGATCTAAAGCCCAACGGGATTGAGAATGGAACGTTACGTTAATATTTGAAAGTGATTTTTACATATATAGACAATATAGCCCTTCATTGTAATCATTGATTATAATCAACTGTCCAACCGGGAGCGCCCCGCGCCGTCAAAATCGTAACGCGTTCTAGAGGGCGCTGCTCGGCCGTCAGCCGGGAGATCTCATTTACTCGGCGGGGGGAGGCAGGGAGGTCACGTGCTGCGCCGGCAGCCAATCGTCGCGCGCCGCCATCCCCCGTCTGCCGCGAGAGGGGCGCAGTTTGCGCGTGAATTTACGTTTTATTGTAAATAAAAATGCAACGAAAGGTTATTTCTAAAGAGTAATTAGCCATAAACCATCCCGGTAGTATACTAAACATCTTCCCAAAGTTTCATCACGATTGGTTGAGCGATGTAGAAGATCATCACTGACAAACGGACGGACGGACGGACGGACCAACAAACATCCATTTTTATATATATAGATTCCTTCCTGCCATTTGTACCATAGTTCTTATAAGTCGCGCTTCATTGCTCGCCTGTTGAAGGGTTTTTACCCGAAAGCTTGCACCTATGCATCAATAAAAGAAACTCGTCTTCCTTCACCATGTTTTTCGTCTAATTTTATTGAGAGATTTCGGTATTCTTGTACCAAAATGACACCTGTCTCTTAGTTTAAAAAATACATTGTTTTAATACAAATACGTAATACATATAATACATTGTATTTTTAATATGATACACTAGCGCGCCATCTGTTATCAAAATTCGAAACTATTTTAAACGCGTAAGATTCTTTTTGAAATTAAAACAATTTCTACTGCCCTTACTGCAATGGAAAAATTAATCGGAGGGCCTGGATCATCAGTGGTGAACTGATATAGTAGATTAAACTGGCGAAACCGCTGGGAGGGTTCACCACTGATGAGCCAGGCCCTCCCATTAATTTTTCCATTGCAGTAAGGGCAGTAGAAATTGTTTAATTTCAAAAAGAATCTTACGCGTTTAAAATAGTTTCAAATTTTGATAACATTGTATTTTTTAATAGAGCGATCTCCATAATTAGATAATAAAAAGACATATATACACGCCATTTATATATATAATAATTGAAACTAATTTACCAATACGAGAAATTCATTATATGAAGCCTTTAAAGAATATTTGTTCAGTTTCAAATAGAAACTCACCTCTCTTACAGCAGTACCACCCTCCCGCCTTCGCGTTGGTTCCCTGTGTAAACCTCGGAACCTCAGAGGTCCTCGATTCGTCGGCAGATTCAGGGAGTACTGTGAACAAAGGGTACGAGGGCCAAAGGGGGAGGAGTCTTATTGGAGGGTAGGACGGGTTAAGCCAAGTCCGAACGGGAGGGCTCGGTCAGCAATCTTGCCATGGACTCTCGGAGACGCCTGTGGGTTGATTGGTTGCCCCCATGGAGCCAGACCATAAAGGCGGGCGCGAGTGGCCAAACAATGGCCGCTCGGTGCATGGAGAATGCATCATTCCTTTTGGTACGGTGGCCTAGATAATGCAGCAAAGGGTATGCTTTCGCATGCCGGCTTATGGACCGAAAGGTCTGGGTGGCCATTGCTCCAAGGATGTCCTTAACTTTAATGAAAAATATATTGCGAGAGGCTTGGCTCATCAGTGGTGAACCTTTCCAGCGGTTTCGCCAGTTTATCTACTATTCCGCTTTTTATTTTTTCGATCTCTACTATTGTATTGTGGGTGATACACTCATGGACAAAACTTAAGGAAGTTGTACCTTTCAGCATGTATATCGGGATTGAGACAATAACTCTGAAAGATATTACAGTGACCTTTATTGAAGACACACGAGATAACCAATATACACTCATGGACAAAACTTAAGGAAGTTGTACCTTTTACCATGTATATCGGAATTCAGACAATAATGCTGAAAGATATTACAGTGACCTTTATTTAATACACACGATATAACCAATATACACTCATGGATAAAACTTAAGGAAGTTGTACCTTTTAGAATGTATGTCGGGATTCAGACAATAACTCTGAAAGATATTACAGTGACCTTTATTTAATACACACGAGATAACCAATATACACTCATGGATAAAACTTAAGGAAGTTGTATCTTTTACCATGTATGTCGGGATTCAGACGATAACTCTGAAAGATATTACAGTGACCTTTATTGAAGACACACGAGATAACCAATATACACTCATGGACAAAACTTAAGGAAGTTGTACCTTTCAGCATGTATATCGGGATTCAGACAATAACTCTGAAAGATATTACAGTGACCTTTATTGAAGACACACGAGATAACCAATATACACTCATGGACAAAACTTAAGGAAGTTGTACCTTTTAGCATGTATATAGGGATTCAGACAATAACTCTGAAAGATATTACAGTGACCTTTATTGAAGGCACACGAGATAACCAATATACACTCATGGACAAAACTTAAGGAAGTTGTACCTTTTAGCATGTATATCGGGATTCAGACAATAACTCTGAAAGATATTACAGTGACCTTTATTGAAGACACACGAGATAACTAAGTGTGCACAAAATACAAAATCAAA
>CP092884.1:49425382-49470052 GCA_030710605.1 Cordylochernes scorpioides
AATCACTTACTCTATGGGATGACTCGTTTTAGGGAGGTAGTTACGTAGTTCACGCAGGGAAGTGAAGATACCCAGCTCCTTATAGATACCAATGACAACGCTACGCAGGGTGGTGAGGTTGGGAACCCACTCAATGAGGCCGCATTCCTCGTTCAGCGGGGTGACAGCCTGGACATGTACAGATGGAATGACATATGACATAAAAAACTTGGGTTCAGCTGGCCCGGCTGATAGTACTCTGTAAGGGCTCCTAATCCAGGGATACAGGATGAGCAGCGTTTGTACTCCATGTTAGGAGTAGCTGCACATGGCGTCTGTTCCTCATGTCAGAGGCGGCCATTTCTTTTGTAGCTAAGTCGGCCTGCCACTGAGTAGTGCTCCCAGTCTTAATGATAAAGGAAGATGCATTCTACTTCACCCAGTCATGGTGTTTGTCAAACAGACACCATCAAGGGTCACAACTTGATACCATAATATGATTGAGTGGAGGTAAGAAAGAAGAAGACATGTTGGTCACAAGAATGGGGATGACAAACTGTGATATACCCAGGTAGTACAGCTAGAACACAGGCCTCTTGTCTATCCAGAGGCTGCTTGCAATTTACTTCATTACTCTCCTCAGAGCTTATGTCCATTGTGGTTGATAAGGCAAAATTTGGATTATAGATTATAAACACAAGGTAATAAAACCTAACCCAAATAAATAAATAGTGTGTGGCGTTTCGGTAACAGCATTGTTACATCTTCAGACAAAAGTACTGAATGAAAAAAAAAAAAATTCTAACAATAATTATCTGTATTTCTCAGATAAATATCTTCTTCTTATCTGTTATCTTGTTTACACACTTGATAACAGTAACTATTTAAAAACATGCTGTGGTAAAATTTCTCATTCAGTACTTTTGTCTGAAGATGGTAACAATGCTGTAACTGAAACGTCACACACTATTTATTTATTTGGATTTGGTCTTATTACCTTGTGTCCATTGTGGTTGTTGTTAAGTCTCCATCTAGACTACTTTTGGTGACTATATGGTGACAAATATTTGATCAAATAAGGCAAAATTTGATTTATAGATTACAAACACAAGGTAATAAGATAAAATCCAAAAAATAAATAGTGGTTGACGTTTCGGGGAACAGATTCAGTACTATTGTCTGAAAATGGTAACAAAGGGAAGAAAACCAACTTTACCTGACTAATACAAAACAAGCTGCTTGCAATAAAGAACAATACATCAAGTTTAATAGAGTCTGCAGGATGTATATTTTGAGGCGAAAGTGTTGACTGTACATATTTCAAGCTACTACTTATAATTACTATATGTAAAATTTGTGACATCGAACGTTTAATTTTAATGATTTCCAATGTTCAATTGTATTAATTGTATATAATTTTAAATTATACACTCAATTATCCAAATTGTGGATATGGCGTGTCTCTCCCAACTGTTAAATAAAAATAAAAACACTGTTACCCAAATATCACACACTATTTATTTAGATTTGGTCATATTACCTTGTATTTCCAATTTGATTTGTTAGTGTCCATCAAATTAACTTTTAGTGACTTTATGGTGACAAATATTCTCCCATTTGATCTTTTTAGTCCCTCGTTGAGTTTGACTTTTGGTGACAATGTAGACACAGCTGGTGTTGTGCCTTTGTCACCAAACTGAGTCTACTAGTTTGTGCTTAGTATCTATTTTGACACGAGAGGTGACCTTTCTTTTTACACTCATTGACAAGACTTAAAGAAGTGGAAATTCTTTGATGTCACTAGTTATATATTCTTTTTTTTGGAGACAGAGGCTGTTCACACTTGGTTATCTCGTGTGTCTTCAATAAAGGTCACTGTAATATCTTTCAGAGTTATTGTCTCAATCCCGATATACATAGTAAAAGGTACAACTTCCTTAAGTTTTGTCCATGAGTGTATATTGGTTATCTCGTGTGTCTTCAATAAAGGTCACTGTAATATCTTTCAGAGTTATTGTCTCAATCCCAATATACATGGTAAAAGGTACAACTTCCTTAAGGTTTGTCCATGAGTGTATATTGGTTATCTTGTGTGTCTTCAATAAAGGTCACTGTAATATCTTTCAGAGTTTATTGTCTCAATCCCGATATACATGCTAAAAGATACAATTTCCTTAAGTTTTGTCCATGAGTGTATATTGGTTATCTCATGTGTCTTCAATAAAGGTCACTGTAATATCTTTCAGAGTTATTGTCTGAATCCCATATACATGGTAAAAGGCACAACTTCCTTGAGTTTTGTCCATGGGTGTAGAATATGTCTGCTTTTACTATTAAGACTGGGAGCACTACTCAGTAGCAGGCCACTGACTTAGCTCCAATATGGTATATCCACCTCTGACATGAGGAACAGATGTACAGCCGTTCCTAACATGGAGTACAGACATTGCCAGTCATTCTGTGTCCCTGGATCAAATATATGTCAGAGTTATTGTCTCAATTCCGATATACATGCTAAAAGGTACAACTTCCTTAAGTTTAGTCTATATATATATATGAGTGTTTTGAAAATAGAGCAATCCATAAATAAATCTTTAATTAAAAAGGCATATATTGGATCAAAAAATCATTGGTAAAATAAAAATAAATGATTTTTTATGTCCAATATATGCCAACCTTTATCAAGGTGTTATAACATATTTAATGTTTTGATTAAATATATGCCTTTTTAATTAAATATATGAGTGTATATATATAATAAATAACTATTGGTTTTCTAAAAGTAATAGTTAAGTAATAGAGAGAGATATGGCACAATTTGGATTATAAAACAAGGTAACAAGACTAAATCCAAATAAATAAATAGTGTGTGATGTTTCGGTAACAGCGTTGTTACCATCTTCAGACAAAAGTACTGAAACTACTTTTGTAACTACAGCACTTTTGTCTGAAGATGGTAACAATGCTGTTACCGAAACGTCCCACACTATTTATTTATTTGTATTTGGTCTTATTACCTTGTTTAATAGAGAGAGAGTTGATAGCTCAATGATATTACAGAACTAATGACGTAAGGGACGGACTTACAAAAGTCCGGATGTGAAGCTGCCTCTTCCTGGCCTCTGAGTCCTGTTTGAGGTACCGGTTGACCAGGTTGGTGAACTCCACAAACCTGAAGTCCTTCCTGAGATCGTCCTGCGCCACCAACCAACAAAAGAGTGTGCTGTCTACGGCCGCACGCACAAACCTACCTTTGGCTTACACAGCATGTTGTAGATGTTGCCGTCAGATCCACGGATGGTGATCTTCTTGGGCCTCTGTAGCGATGTCAGAACTTCCACCTGTGCAACATGGCGTACTGTTGTTTCTTATCCCCTTGTGTAAATATTACACGAATTCTAGGAGTTCATGTTCCTCCAGCGTTATCTCATGGAATGGAGTATAAGGGTGCAGCTTTTGTTGATCATGGCACCATGATCCAGGCACACTTTGGTGAAAGTCTGACTTTGTCTGTAATTTGAGGCTGTATCTAACATGGAAGACTTTGCTGCCGACTCTAACATGAGTACAGACGCAGTTCCTCCATATCCCTGGAGTGGAACCCTTGCTGAGGTCCATCAACCGAGTCAGTTGAACTCAGGATTTTCAGAGGTCTTTCTCCTCTTCTAACAATGTTGCTGTTAGTCAACGACTGCTTATGGTTGTTCCCCTATCCACCACTTGGGGACACACTCTGTAGCAGTCAGTTCTGCCGAGGGGCGTACTACTGTAAATTACCTGGTGGATGGTGACAATATGCTGTGTTTGAAACTATCCAGATTATATAAACACAAGGTAACAAGACTAAATCCAAATAAATAAATAGTGTGTGACGTTTCGGTAACAACGCTGTTACAGAAACGTCACATACTATTTATTTGGATTTGGTCTTATTACCTTGTGAATATATTTACATATTTTCTCTTTTAACTTTAATAAGTTGACCACATATACAACATCAAATATCTCTATCGCACATAATTATAAAAATCCATTCTAGATTCTTTGATTTTTTAACTAGTTTCCTTCAAAATGTTTCATTTAAACACGATCCCCCCACAAAACTGGTGTACCTCCTCATTAAATCTACTTAGATACAATAGTCTACAGCCCTTGTCTGATTACCTTGGTCCACATGGCCCAATCATCAAGGAGATATCCGTGGTCAAAAAATATATATATATATTATAGAATAGTATCTGGTCCCTTGTTCAAACGTTATTTTTAGTAAATACAGTAAAACTACCTCTCTGTAAAGGACAACACCTAATTGCAGATCCAAAGTGTTCTTTAGGGGGAGAGATGTCCTCTTACCGGAGAGTTGTTACATAGTAAAAATGGTAATTTTGAAAATGAAAACTGTCCTTTATAGATTATAAACACAAGGTAATAAGACCAAATCCAAATAAATAAATAGTGTGTGACGTTTCGGTAACAGCATTGTTACATCTTCAGACAAAAGTACTGAAGTAACCGAAAAAAAGTTACCGAAACGTCACGTTTTTTTGGTAAAAAAAAAAAAAAAAACTATAAATTTTATAACAATGAAGTGATAAGGTTTCTATAGATGAAAAAAATTTGGATATATTTTAAGCGTGATTTTGGGTATTTAAAAAATATTATAATTTGAAAAATGATTAATTATGATTTGACCTAATTAATTTTTTAAATTCATTAATTGGAATCCAACAAGCCATTGAAGAATTTCAAAAGCTTCAATGAAATTACCTTATTTGAATTTGACCAGGTGAAGATATAATTAACGAACAAGAATTTTGATCAAAAGAAAATCATTTTTATATAAAATAATATATAATTTGAATTTAATAACAAAGTCAAATTGTGATCTTCAAAAGGTGGAAATTTCTATAAAACTTTATTATAAGGAATTTCTATCACGGGGAAGACCTCAAGACATTTCCCGTGGCTCAATATCAAGAATAAGTTGGTTCAAGTATAATCAAACACACAATCTTCTATATATGAAATATCTGTAGAGAAATCAGGTAGGAATTTGTCTAATCAATCTGACACAAATCCCTTGAAAACACAAGAAATAAACTAAACCATAGAAGAATCCAACTCATGTATGAATCTCAGAAGATAACTATTGTATCTACTGATGTCAGATGTCACCAATATACAACCTGATGTATGGACATATGGTTGACAGAAATCTACATGTGATACCAGATGTGTAAGTCTGGACAATTTCTAACAAACTTATATCCCCACATATTGATGGACTCTAAATGAAAGGAATACATATATGTGGAAAAATAATAAAAAGGCTAGGTGTTGATATAAAAATAACAGAAAGACCATATCCCAGCTATATAGGATACTAGCCGAATGACCCGGGCAACGCCCGGGTTTCACCCGATTAAATGTTTTTATTCAAATACTATTTGTTACAATTATAAATTGGCGCCGTGGATGTCACTTTTGTGAAACGTCCCGCTCCAAACTTGGTGTGTTTTTAAAATATAAAAATAAATATGTAAATTTTCACAACGATATTTGAAAATGATATTATTTTGATTTTCAAATACTATTCGTTACAATTATAAATTGGCGCCGTGGATGTCACTTTTGTGAAACGTCCCGCTCCAAACTTTGTGTCTGAGAAGCGATATTTTTATAGAAAGATGATCTGGCTTTTTTGTTTTCTGCTCGAATGAATGTTTTTCTGTTAGAATTTTGTTCCTGCGTACAAAATAATGAACTGGTTTCACCCGTGGTCTCTGCTTTTTGGAATTTTTCCCGATATAATTTTGTATCTGATAATCAAACATGATACAGCAATATCGTCATCATCATTTTCTGACTAAAAATATATAGTTTTAATAATTGATTTATA
Source organism: Cordylochernes scorpioides (assembly GCA_030710605.1). Classification (NCBI taxonomy): domain Eukaryota; kingdom Metazoa; phylum Arthropoda; class Arachnida; order Pseudoscorpiones; family Chernetidae; genus Cordylochernes; species Cordylochernes scorpioides. The sequence continues at coordinate 49,431,261 of CP092884.1, forward strand.
TATTTTTTAAAATAGCCTATCGTCTTCCCCGTATTTTTTTACCTATGTATGGAAATTTTGGTTTGAATTAGTGAACTACTGCGAATTTGTATACCGGACATACAGACAGACAAACAGACATTCATTTTTATATATATAAGATAAGATATCTGGGGAGAGAACCAATTTGTTGTTGAAGAAACAAGAGAGAAAATTGTTCTTATCACCACCATGATGTTAAAAATAATGCTCCAATGCCCACCCCCGATTCTTGCAAAAGTCCAACCCCACCAGCGAGTGCAAGTAACTAAACGGGGCTCTGGCACATTTGTAAGTGCAAAGTCGAACTGCCTTTCACATGTGTAGACATGTGGTACACTTACAGTAAAAAGCAGTCGCCTACTTCTACCCACCATGATTATCATGGCCTGTACCACGTGTACTAGGGATAAGCAAAAAAAAAAGATGTTAAAAAGGAATTATTCCACTATATATATATATAACTATAATTTGATTTATAAATTTGAAAAATGTATTTTAAGGTAGAAAGTGATTGAGGGAGAATAAGGAAAAGATAATTTAAAAGCTAACAAAATGATTAAACACCCACTTTTAGCATTTAATCTATAGCTATGTGTGTGTTAAAGAAGTGTCCATTAGTGTTTAAGTGTATAGCCAAAAGAGAAGATTTTATATAATAAGTCTCCAGTTTCTCACAACCTGCAACTGTACAGATTACTTATGGTGTTTGAAACCTTTAGAAATTGTGAAAAAATAGTACAAATGAGATATTGTACTGGGATAAGGTGCATAAATTAAGAAAAAGGCATCTCCTTATCGTGCAACTGAAAGTTGCTGATGGCTTGCGCCATCTATCGGAATAAATATCAACTATTCTCGTTGATTTTTAATTATTCCAGAATTGGCCAAATACCCATTCTTGATTCATCAAGAAAAGAATCAAGAATGGGTATTTGGCCAATTCTGGAATATATTAAAAATCAACGAGAATAGTTGATATTTATTCCGATAGATGGTGCAAGCCATCAGCAACTTTCAGTTGCACGATAAGAAGATGCCTTTTTCTTTAGACGTTGGTTTTAACATATTGTTGATACTTGGGACTTGTGTGGTTTAAGTATTGGGTAAGATATTTTGGAGGTTATAGAAACTCTTAATGGGAACTCTTTTCTAATGAATAAATCACCACCAATCTAACGTTGGAGAAAATAAATTCAAATTTTCCAAACCGCGTGAAGGCCAATTATAAAAAGGGGACTCGGTGACAATCTGTTGACCATAAAGGCTGCTGTGTGTAACAGACTTCCCTGTGTTCTACTAACGGCTAGTGACAGTAGCTATTGACAGCCGGGGCTTACACCCCTGAGGTAATGACACTTCACTATGTGTTGGCGACATGATTATCATCCATTCCACGTCTGCCGTGTGCACGTGGACTGGAACTCAACTTCCGATAGCTTGCTCGCTCCACAGACCCGGACTGGGGCTAGGCTGCTGGTTCTGCGCAAAACTCCGCTGGGAGGCCTCGCGTGTTGACGTAAGTCCAGCGTTGACGGCAGTGCTGTCTTCAGTCTGCCCACTTTTTTGTCAACACTCTACAGCCGGAAGTTGTAACACTACATGACGGTGTATAGTCTAACCTGTGTTATGTATCTAGATATCACCGTGGTGTCTAGTTAACATTTATGTCTTTCTTTAAGCTCCCTCCTTAGGTCACCGAGTTTCTTCTTTATAACTTGGTCTTCACGCAGTATAAAAGTAATAAATATCCTTTGTGAAATATTCAAATGAATAAGTCATTTCAATTTTGTGTTTAAGCAAAGAGCAATCCATTGAATATATATTTATATAAAAGAGGGCGTACCTAGATCTGTGAAAAAAAAAAAAGTTTTTTTTCTTTAACAGATCCGAATATGCCCTATTTTATATAAATTTTGTGTGGACATTTAAAATGATTGATCTTGCACTGCTATTGTAATAAAACTCTAAAAGAACTTAAGTCATTCAGTATGGGAAAGTAAGGGGTTGGTGGACAAGTAGCTTTAACTGTTAGTTTTCGACCATTACAATCTGGGATCAAACCCTACATTGGGCTTTTTTTCTAATTAAAAAAAAAAAAAATGCTCCAATGGCTCCAGATTTTGCAAAGTTCCAACCTCACCAGCGAGTACAGGTAACCAAATAAGGCTCTGGCAACATTTGTAAGTGTAAAAGTCAAACTGCTTTTCATGTGTGTAGACATGTGGTACATACTGCCACATGTGTATTAAAAAAGAAAAAAAAAGAAACACATGAGCAGTAGGGGCACCACTTACCATGTCCAGGAAACTGTGGATGTACACCAGGGTCTGGGGGAAGGGGTTGTGATTGAGAACAGGACTGGAGCTCGGCAGACTGACCGCCATGACACATTGGAGCGGCAAGAGGATGGGCCCAAAGTTCCTGCTTTATTCACACAATACTTTCTTTGTTAGTCTACAGCAGTTACACATACTTGATGCAAGTTAGAAATGTAACAAAGAGATAACCAATATACACTCATGGACAAAATACTTAAGGAAGTTGTACCTTTTACCATGTACAAAGGGGGGAATCAATAAATAAGGTGAATTATCCTATTTCTTAAAAATTAAAAAAACAAAAATAATTTAAACCACAGAATATTAAAATATAACATCGAGAGACTATTTAAGGTGTTCTGTTCTTTTTTCCCACGCGTGGCGCGAGACTTATAAACTAAAATGGAAGCTCCCTTGAAGGATTGCACCACCCTTGAACAACATGCAGTTATTTGTTTCTTGAATGCAGAAGGTATTCAAACATCTCAAATATGCCAAAGAATGAAAATTATCTATGGTGAGTCTCTTGTTTGTCTCAAAAAACATTTATAAATGGGTTAACGAGTTCAAAAATGGACAAATTATATGTACCGATATTGAGAGACCTGGACGACCAAGTGTTACAGCGACGCCAAGCACGATAAATACGGTTGAAAACTTAATTTTGGAGGATAGAAAAATATCCATTTTTACCATAGGCAACGTATGAACAGCGACCTTTATTGTGACATTCTTGTAAAAAGTTAAAGCCCGGTATAAGAAACAAAAGAAGAGGGAGCTTAGTAAAGGTGTTCTCTTCCTTCATGATAATGCAAGGCCGCATACATCATGTAAAACTGTATCTACAATCATTAAATTAGGTTTTGAAGTTTTAGAACATCCTGCATATAGTCCAGACCTAGCCCCCTCTGACTATTTCCTTTTTGGACTACTAAAGAAGGAGTTAAAGGGAAAGCGATTTGACTCGGATGAAGATGTCCAGAAAGTGGTGCAAGATTTTTTTCACACGCTTCCTAAGAGTGCCTATAAAGAGGGTATTTACAAATTGCCAGAACGATGGAGACGATGTTGGTTAAACCGTTTGGTTTACGACCACTACGACCCGGGTTCGATCCCCGCATTGGACACTTTTTTCTGTTTAAAAAAAATGCTCCAATGGCCCCCCGATTCTTGCAAAAGTCCAACCCCACCAGCGAGTGCAAGTAACCAAACGGGGCTCTGGCACATTTGTAAGTGCAAAGTCGAACTGCTTTCACATGTGTAGCGCTTTCAGTAAAAAGCAGTCGCTAACTACCCACCATGATTATCATGGCCTGTACCACGTGTACTAGGGATAAGCAAAAAAAAATAAAAATAATAAAATATCCTTCTTATTTTTTAAAATGAATTATAATTCACCTTATTTATTGATCCCACCTTGTATATCGGGATTCAGACAATAACTCTGAAAGATATTAGTGACCTTTATTGAAGACACACGAGATAACCAATATACACTCATGGACAAAACTTAAGGAAGTTGTACTTTTTAGCATGTATATCGGGATTGAGACAATAACTCTGAAATATATTACAGTGACCTTTATTGAAGATACACGAGATAACCAATATACACTCATGGACAAAACTTAAGGAAGTTGTACTTTTTAGCATGTATATCGGGATTCAGACAATAACTCTGAAATATATTACAGTGACCTTTATTGAAGACACACGAGATAACCAATATACACTCATGGACAAAACTTAAGGAAGTTGTACTTTTTAGCATGTATATCGGGATTCAGACAATAACTCTGAAATATATTACAGTGACCTTTATTGAAGACACACGAGATAACCAATATACACTCATGGACAAAACTTAAGGAAGTTGTACTTTTTAGCATGTATATCGGGATTCAGACAATAACTCTGAAATATATTACAGTGACCTTTATTGAAGATACACGAGATAACCAATATACACTCATAGACAAAACTTAAGGAAGTTGTACTTTTTAGCATGTATATCGGGATTCAGACAATAACTCTGAAATATATTACAGTGACCTTTATTGAAGACACACGAGATAACCAATATACACTCATGGACAAAACTTAAGGAAGTTGTACTTTTTAGCATGTATATCGGGATTCAGACAATAACTCTGAAATATATTACAGTGACCGTTATTGAAGATACACAAGATAATCAAGTGGGAACAGCCTCCGTCTCCTTAAAAAATAGACTACTGAAGGACATCAAAGACTTTCCACTTCCTTAAGCTTTGTTCCTGAGTGTAGTTCCCCAATAATAAATGAAACAAAATAGGGAGAATGATAAGGCACAATTTGAATTATAGATTAGAGCTAAAAGAAAATAAGACCTAATTCAAATAAATTAATAGTGTGTGATGTTTCGGTAACAGCGTTGTTACCATCATCAGACAAAAGAATAAATGAGTAAAAATATTACAGCATGTTCTTAAATAAAACTTAATAACAGTACAATTTAAGATTAAACAGGGCTTCTGGCACATTTGTAAGTGCAAAGTCGAACTGCTTTTCACATGTGTAGATATGTGGTGCACTTATAGTAAAAGCAGTCGCTAACTACCCACCATGATTATCATGGCCTGTACCACGTGTACTAGGGATAAGCAAAAATATATATAATAATAATAATTTAAGAACATGCAGCGATATTTTTCTCATTTATTCTTTTGTCTGATGATGGTAACAACGCTGTTACCAAAACGTTATTAAGTTATTTGGATTAGGTCTTATTACCTTGTAGCTAAACTCCGCCTTTGCCGGTCCCAAGCCCGGATGAAAAAGGAGGAGGGGGAGCGAAAACAAGCTCGCTAAAAACCTGGGCTCAGCTGGCCCAGCTGATAGTACCCTGTAAGGGCTCCTGATCCAGGGATACAAGATGAGCAGCGTTTGTACTCCATGTTAGGAGCGGCTGTACATGGTGTCTGTTCCTCATGTCAGAGGCGGCCATTTCTTTTGGAGCTAAGTCGGCCAGTCACTGAGTAGTGCTCCCAGTCTTAATGACAAAGACAGACGCATTTTACTTCACCCAATCATGATGGTTGTCAAATCAGACATTTTATTGACTGTATTGACTCATCCATTGATGAGCTCTACTCTTCCCCGGCAGACACCATCAACAAGCTTTACAAGCTTGATACCTTAGTGTGATTGAGTGGAGATAAGAAAGAAGAAGACCTTGTAGCTATAAAAGGGACAAACAATCCACCCAGGTTCTACCAAGAGAACTAACCTGTCATCCACCAGTTTAATCAACTGGGGCATCAGCTCCTTGAGACTGCGCAGGTTGCCTTGGACCCTGGGATCATCCTTCTTGTTGCACAGTGCAATAAGGAGGTCAGTCAGCTGCGTGGTGTCCGCCAGGACCTTGTTGAACTCCGGCCAGGCTTCCTTGGCCCTCGCAAAGATCATCAGACAGCGCTGGACTCGGGTAGCATAGCTCGACTGAACAGCCATGGATATTAGTGCAATCTTTACACAAGAGGATAAGAAACAATAACAACAGTACACCTATCCCCCGATTTACATGGTAGATACGTTCCTGAGAAAAATGTGTAAATGGGGGGATAGGTGTACACAGAAATAAAAATAAAATGCATTGACAGGTTAAAATATGTAGTCAGCACATAAGCTCGGGATTCCTCGTGAGTTATGTACACAGCGCATGTGTTCAATCACAGTAGCATTTAGTATAGTGTGATAAAAACAAAAAAAAAAAACTTATTTGGAAAACCGTGTAAAAGCGAAAACGTGTAAAAAAAAGTACCGTGTAAATCGGGGGATAGGTGTAATTAGTTTAGTTCTTTGTTAGTTAAACATTATATATACACCCATGGACAAAATTTAAGGAATTGGAAAGTCTTTGATGTCACAGGTCATCTATTTTTTTGTAGGAATTTTGTGATAAGCCATGGATATCAGTTTAGTTCTTTGTAACATTATATACATTCATGGACAACACTTAAGGAAGGGGATGGTCATCTATTTTTTGAAAGGAAACGGGTAATGTTGAGATTTTTACTTCAATCCATATAAAGTAGAATCTATATAAAACTCTCTTTACAATGGAATTTTAATCACCAAAAATAACCATTTATACCAATTAACAACTCTCCAATAAGAAATCTTTTATCTCATGTGTTTTCAACAAAAGTCACTGTAATATATTTCAAAGTTATTGTCCAGATATATATCCTAAAATGTACAACTTCCTTAAGTTTTGTCCATGAGTGTATATAGGTGAAAACTTTTTTTCATTCAAAATCAAAATATATATATATATGTCATAATTTGTATAGTTAATGACAAGAGATATAATTTATTTTCGTCAAAATAAGTATGTAAATATGTTACGCTTGTGTTAAAATGTAAATATGTAAATTCATCCATGTATAAAAGCTGGACAAAAAAATAAAGGTGGCAGACATCGCGGGTGCGCTGTTCGCTAGGCATAACGGCTGCGCCTCTTCATTTAGCTACGACATATATATACAGTAGAACATCCCTTTAGCGGACACTTCTCTACAAAGGACAGTTTTCATTTGAAAAATTACCATTTTTACAATTTAGCAACTCTCCGGTAAGAGGACACCTCTCCCTAAAAGACACTTTGACTCTGCAATTAGGTGTTGTCCTTTACAGGGAGGTAGTTCTACTGTATTAAATTTACTCCAATCAAGCTGATGAAGGGCTTGCCTTAAAAAAAATTCAAAAACTCGTTCCAATAAAATACTTGGTGATGGAAACTTCTACTTTCCCGGTTCCAAGCCTGGATGAAAAAGGAGGAGGGGGAGCAGTAACAAGCTCACTAAAAAACCTGGGTTCAGCTGACCCGGCTGATAGTACTCTGTAAGTGCTCCTAATCCAGGGATACAGGATGAGCAGCGTTTGTACTCCATGTTAGGAGCGGTTGCACATGGCGTCTGTTCCTCATGTCAGAGGCGGCCATTTCTTTTGGAGCTAAGTCGGCCTGCAACTGAGTAGTGCTCCCAATCTTAATGACGAAGGCAGATGCATTCTACTTCACCCAGACCCTAATATGATTGAGTGGAGAAAAGGAAGAAGACTTGGTAATGGAACGGTAAAAACTGTAGATTTCTGACAACCATGACCCGGGAACAAAATCTCAATTTGAGCACTTTGTTTCTGATGGAAAAATTGCCTCAATGGCCCCTGATTTCTTTAACAACACCATCAGGGAGTGCAAGTAACCAAACAGGGCTCTGGCACATTTGTAAGTATAAAAGGTTTACCTTCTTTCTACATGTGAAGACATGTGGTTTCACTTACTGTAGAAGCAGAAACTAACTACCCACCATGATTATCATGGCCTCTACCATATATTTTGTTGTTTCTTATCCCCTTGTGTTAATATTACACAAATTCCACGAGTCCCTTCTTCCAAAGGTCCTGTTTAATGCATCTAATGCAAGCCAAAAGTTCTTATAATTGTTTCATTTCGTTTATAGGAGGCACATTATTTCCTGGGGGGTCGGTGGAAGGCTGGTTAAACCGTTTGGTTTTCGGCCACTACGACCCGGGTTCGATCCCTGCATTGGACACTTTTTCTGTTTAAAAAAAAAAATGCTCCAATGGCCCCCCGATTCTTGCAAAAGTCCAACCCCACCAGCGAGTGCAAGTAACCAAACGGGGCTCTGGCACATTTGTAAGTGCAAAGTCGAACTGTTTTCACATGTGTAGACATGTGGTGCGCTTACAGTAAAAAGCAGTCGCTAACTACCCACCATGATTATCATGGCCTGTACTACGTGTACTAGGGATAAGCAAAAAAAAAAAAACATTATTTCCTTTTGAAAAAAGCACAATTTGGATTATAGATTAGAACTACAAGAAAAAAAAAAGACCTAATCCAAATAAATTAATAGTGTGGACTATCAGGTCACCCAGTCATGATGGTTGTCAAGTCTCAATCTCTACAAGCTTGTTGTTGTTTCTTATCCCCTTGTGTAAAGATTACACGAATTCCATGAGTTCATGCTCCTCGAGCTGTTTTATGATAAGCAGCGGCCTCTCCCAAAGGTCCTGTTTAGTGCATCTAATGCAAGCCAAAATGTGTTCTGGAGCTGCAGGTGCCAAGCTACATTTTGGGCAAGTGGGGTAGATTTTGTTATTATTTTCTATCTTCAATGGCTTGAGATGGCCTTCTGGAGATGTGGAGATAAGAAAGAAGAATAGTGTGGAAGTTTCGGTAACAAGGTTATAACCGAAACTTCCTCACTATTCTTCCCTTCTTTCATATCTCCACTCAATCACTTGAGACTTGACAACCATCATGACTGGGTGATCTGATAGTCCATACTATTAATTTATTTGGATTAGGTCTTTTTTCTTTCTTGTAGTTCCTTGCATTATATAAATTAAAGTTGTTGTTAAGTCTGTCTTACCTTGGACACTGCAATCATCATCCAGATAGCCTGCTGTGGATAGGTGACCAGAAGCTGGGCTAGCAGTTCCTACAGAGACATCCAGTCAACCACAGCAAGGGGAAGTGGGTGGTGATAGGTTACCTTGAGGATAGGGAAGACATCCTTCTGTGAATGACAGATACGAGAGATGAGCTGGGGCAAGGCAGTGAGGAGATAGTAGAGAGGGATGGTGTCCAGCAGGTTGCGAACCACCTGTGAGATCTGGTGCAGGGATCCCTTCATCTCTGTATACTGGCTGGAGGACAGATTGGAATGGTGTTCCACCACATTGGAAGCCAGGTCGAACCAGAGTGTGAGGATCCGCGCCAGGGAGTGGTAGATGTGCTTACAGCCATGGCGTAGTGACAGCGAGTAGTACTTCACCACCTCCACCATGTTGGGACTCAACCTACGACAACATTTCCCCGTCTACAGACAATCCTCAATTGATAAACCAGCCTCAACTGGCTCCAGACATCATTCCGACAACCTAAATTCTTGACAATCCAAAATCTCTCTCTCTCCAAATGGTCAAATTCCCACAAATAATCTAAACAAGCAATTGAGTAAATCATTTTACTGTGTTTAAAGGAATATGTTTATAATTACAGCATAGATATACATATAATTTTCTCTTCAATTTGTCAAGATTTTTTTGGCTGTCTCAATTATGATCTGTTGAAATTTTGTGGTTTTCTCAATTTTGAGTTGTCAGGGAACTTACGCTGTCAGGATTTAGACCGAGAAGACCCATGACCATATCTGTCACTACATTGATGTGTATATTAACCAACAAAGTTTACACAGTCAAACAGAGTCTTCCCACCTAGGCACAGTTGGTACAGTGGAGTGGACCCAGTCTGAACCTCAGACAGCACCAAACAACAACAAGATTTAGAACTCGCCATCTCAAGCCATTGAAGATACCAACAAAATCTACCCCACTTGCCCAAAATGTAGCTTGGCACCTGCAGCTCCTGAACACATTTTGGCTTGCAATAGATGCACTAAACATGACCTTTGGGAGATTACACAAATTCAATGAATTCATGCTCCTCAAGCTATTTTATGATAAGCAGCAGCCTCTCCCAATGGTCCTGTATAGTGCATCTAATGCAAGTCAAAATGTGAGCTGCAGGTGCCAAATATGTGAATGTGGTTGTTTTGATTAGCTATTACCCTACAATCCAAACTGTGCTACCCCTCCCTATATCTAAGGTGTAAGCTACAGGAAAGTATTGTTGTTGTTGTTGTTTCTTATCCCCTTGTGTAAAGATTACACGAATTCCATGAGTTCATTCTCCTCGAGCTGTTTTATGATAAGCAGTGGCCTCTCTCAAAGGTCCTATTTAGTGCATCTAATGCAAGCCAAAATGTGTTCTGAAGCTGCAGGTGCCAAGCTACATTTTGGGCAAGTGGGGTAGATTTTGTTATTATTTTCTATCTTCAATGGCTTGAGATAGCCTGTTCTAAATCTTGTTAGTGTTGTTTGATGCTGTCTGAGGTTCAGAGCTTCTCCTGGGTTCACACAGGAAAGTATGGAGTCCCAAAGTACAAGGAACTCACAATTTGTCGGACTGGGTAAGGTTGGAGCGATCCAGATACGAAGCCAGCTGGAAGTATCCTTCTTCCCACTCTGGGTGAGCCTTGATAGAGTCCATGTACAGTGAGGATGTGCCATTGGCCAGCTGGATGGCTGCTTCATCGCTGTACTGCGCCAGGAGTAGCTTGGCCTGTGCACCATATTGTTAGACTACTTTCTGCACCCAAATACAATAGAACATACTCCATCAACACAAGTACACGTGGTACAGGCCATGATAATCATGGTGGGTAGTTAGCGACTGCTTTTTTACTGTAAGTACACCACATGTCTACACATGTGAAAAGCAGTTCGACTTTGCACTTATAAATGTGCCAGAGCCCCGTTGGTTACTTGCACTCGCTGGTAGGGTTGGACTTTTGGAAGAAGCGGAGACATTGGAGCATTTTTTTTTTTTAACAGAAAAAAGTGTCCAATGTGAGAATCGAACCCGGATCGTAGTGGTCGAAAACCAAACGGTTTAACCAGCCTTCCACCGACCCCCCTGAACACAAAGTAATAAGACCAAATAAATAAATAGTATGTGATGTTTCGGTAACAGCGTTGTTACCATCTTCAGACAAAAGTACTGAATGAGAAATTTTACCACAGCATGCTTTATTTCTCATTCAGTACTTTTGTCTGAAGATGGTAACAATGCTGTTACAGAAACGTCACACACTATTTATTTGATTTGGTCTTATTATATATATATATACCTTGTGTTTATAATCTATAATTCAAATTGTGCCTTATCATACTCCATGAAAGGGCACTCACGTTAGAGGACACCTCTCTACAAAGGACAGTTTTCAATTACAAAATTACTATTTTTACTATTTAGCGACTCTCTGGTAAGAGGACACCTCTCCCTAAAGGACACTTTGGCTCTTCAATTAGGTGTCCTTTACAGGGTGGTTCTACTTTAGTTTGTTTAAAGTATGCAAATAAGATTTAATCCAATAACAGTATAACAACCCTTGGCAGAGCTGACTGCTATAGGGCGCGTCCCCAGGTGGCGGATAGGGGAACGACCTTCAGATATGAAGGCCAGCTGCGAAACAAGCAGAATAACTCTGACAAATAAGCAGTCGCGGACCAACAGCAGCATTGTTAGAAGAGGAATAGACCTCTTTAAAAATCCTGACTTCAACTGACCCGGTTGATGGACCTCAGCAAGGGTCCCACTCCAGGGATACGGAGGAGCTGTGTCTGTACTCATGTTAGAGTCGGCAGCAAAGGCGTCTGCTTCCATGTTAGGAACGGCCTCAAACTACAGGCAAAGTCAGACTTTCACCAAAGTGTGCCTGGATCATGGTGCCATGATCAACGAAAGCTGCACCCCTATACCCCATTCCATGAGATCAGATGTTGATTTGCATGCTGCATCGCCCATCGCGCAGAATAAACAGGGGCGCGTTCAGGACTTAGGTAGAGGGTTCTGTCCGATAAGTATAATACAGTCTCCACAAACTTCACACTTTGCAACTTCCAAGCAATTGAGCATTCTGCAGTGCAACATAAATGGATTGTGCTCAACAGCAACAAAAATAAAATTAGAAGAAATAATGGAAATAGCTGAAAAACAAAAGATACAAATTATAGCCCTACAGGAAACCAAATTAAATGAAAAGTACAATCTCAAATATAAAAACTTCAATATCCTCAGAAAAGACAGAAATAAAGAAGGGGGTGGCCTTGCATTTTTAATCAAGAATTTGTACTATGAAGACATACCCATCAATATTCCAAACACATCAGACCTCGAAGCCCAAGGTATCAAAGTCTACCTCAATCAAAACAAAACCATCAACATATTCAATATGTATCACCCACCAAACAATAAACTTATTGACGATGGAACAATGGCTCAATTTCTTACAGACAACACTATTATTGTAGGTGACCTTAATGCCAAACATCAACTATGGGGATGTTCCACGCCAAACCCAAGAGGCAAAATACTTTCAAACTTATTTGACGACAATGCCTTCATGTGCTTAAATGATGGGAATCCTACCCACCATTCCTACAGTTATAATACTGCACAAGCCCTTGATATAAGTTTCTCCAGTCCTGACATTTTCCACAAATGCAAATGGCAAATATTAAAAAGTATTGGAAGTGATCATTTGCCTATTTTGATAGAAATTAGCACCAAGACCAAAACCAGCTCAATTAAAGAAAAATTCTGGAACTTCAAAAAGGCTAATTGGAATCTTTACCAGCAAAACACCAATGAAGACTTTAGAAAAGCACCCACTAGAATAAAAGATCTTGAACAAAATTGGATATCTTTCAAAAACACCATTATTAAAGCAGCCAAAGTTTCAATACCAAGAGGTAATATTAAGAAATGGATTCCAAATTATACACACCAGGCAAAAGATATTCAAACACTTATAACTAAAAGAAATGAACTACAAAAAAAGTGCACCCAAAACCAAACAAATAGTAGAACTGAACTGAACATTGTGAATGCAAAAATAAAAAGGTTATACGTAAATATGAAAAGGGAAAAATGGAAACAAACTTGTGAAAACCTGAACCCAAGAAACCCAAATACAAAACTTTGACATTTGGCAAAACAAATTGACAGAGCCCAGCCACAAACTGAAAACACAAATATGATTAAGAATACAGATGGTACCCCAGCAACTAATGACAAAAATGCTGCTAATCTTTTAGGTAATTCATATCAAATAAGTAGTAAAATCAAATTTGAAATAAAAGATAAGAAAGTTGAAAAAAAGGCCCGAAAGATTATTCATGACTGTAAAAATTTCACCAGCACTCATAATATTTTCCATGAAAAATTCAATATGAAAGAGCTAGATTATGCATTAGAAAACACTGACCTAAACAAGACTCCTGGGCCAGATGGAATCCATGGCCAAATGATATCAAACTTGGGCAAAAATGGCAAAGAAAGACTTCTTGATATTTTCAATAACTCCTGGAAAACTGGAAAATTGCCTCAAGACTGGAAAACTGCAACAATAATTCCTATTAAAAAACCTGAAAAATCTGCTGATGACCCAAAAAACTATCGACCTATCTCCCTCACAAGTATTTGCTGCAAATTAATGGAAAAAATTATACTCAGACGACTTACCTACCACCTTGACACAAGAAATCTCTTACCAGAAGAACAATATGGATTTAGGAAAGGACATGGGACAATAGACCAACTCTTATTTTTCACACAAAAGGTAAAAGATGCACAAAACAGAAAACCAACTAACCACACAATAGCTGCTTTTTTAGACCTTACACAAGCTTTTGATAAGGTATGGAAAAACAAGTTAATTACAAAATTATACAAACATTTCAAAATTGATGGAAAAGCTATCACTTGGATAAATGATTTTCTTAAAAATAGATACATCAGGGTCAAATATAATGGCACTCTATCTAAAACCTTCAAATTGTACCAAGGATTACCACAAGGATCAGTCCTTAGCCCAACTCTCTTCACCCTATTTATTGCAGGCATAGAAGAAAAAATTTCACATAAAACCAATATTGGACTTTTCGCTGATGACATTATTCTATGGAGCAGCAATACTAACTGGAAAAAAGCTGAAAGAGATTTAAACAAGACTCTTTTCCACCTAGAAAAATTTGCTAATAAACATAAATTAGAATTTAACCCCCAAAAATCTGAAACCTGTCTTTTTACTACCGATAAGAAACTATACAAAATAAGACCAAAAATTATTCTGAAAGAACAACAATTGCAATATAATAAACATCCTAAATATCTTGGCTACACCCTGGATCCAGAAATTAACTCTAGTAAACATATTGAAGAAGTTATTAGAAAAGGAAGAGACCGACTAAAAATCCTGAAATATATTTCAGGAAGAGATTGGGGAGCCGATGCAACTACACTAAAATTAACTTACACATCTCTAATTAGACCTATCCTGGAATATGGATATCAAATCTATGGTACAGCATCTGAAACAAATCTAAAATCACTGGAAAGGATACAACTAAGTGCAGCTAGAATTATTACAGGTCTTCGAAATACCTGCCCTAACGATATTGTACTTTACGAGGCAGACATTATGCCCTTAAAGGATAGAAGAAGCTACAATCTGCCAAAATATTTAAACAAAATCAAGAGTTATGGAAACAAACACAGAACTTCCAATTACATACTTAATTGGGAATCCAATCTAAGACTCAAAAAAGAAGGCCCTCTCCACCTGGCCAAAAGAAATGGATTTTTAAAATATAAAGTAGAAAAAAATTATTTAGCAGAAAAAATTTCTCCATGCGAACCACTACAAAATGTTATTTTTAATGCCTCTTTAAATGAACCCACCAACAAACAATGCCAAAATCCAGAATACTTAAAACAATTATCATTAGAAATAATTAATAACATTCCTAAAAATGCAATAACTATTTATACCGATGGTAGCAGAGACGAGCTAGGACACACTGGCAGTGGCTGTCTCATCAAAACCACAAATGGCATTGAGAAAATGAACAGAAGAAACCCAGATTTTTGCTCAGTCTTCAGATCAGAACTTATAGCCATCTATGAAGCCTTAAAATCCATCAGAAATACTAATTATCAAGATATCTGGATTCTTACTGATAGTAGAAGTGCCATACAACACTTGAGTCACACAGGGGAACTTAGAGACAAAGTAAGCAGGAACATAATTGGCTATCTCCAAAAACTCTCAAAAACCTCAAAAATTCACCTTCAATGGATACCCTCACATGTTGGAATTGAAGGCAATGAAGCTGCTGATGTGCTAGCAAAAAAAGGCACAAAAGAACCCTTGCCACAGAAAAATAAACTTACTTTTAAAGAAATAGAAACAATAGCCAAAACAAAAATAAACAAGAACTGGCGGATCCCACCTAAGCACAGTTGGTACAGTGGAGTGAACCCAGGAGGAGCTCTGAACATCAGAAATAGACAGCATCAAACAACACTAACAAGATTTAGAACAGGCCATCTCAAGCCATTGAAGATAGAAAATAATAACAAAATCTACCCCACTTGCCCAAAATGTAGCTTGGCACCTGCAGCTCCAATACACATTTTGGCTTGCATTAGATGCACTAAACAGGACCTTTGGGAGAGGCCGCTGCTCATCATAAAACAGCTCGAGGAGCATGAACTCATGGAATTGGTGTAATCTTTACACAAGGGGATAAGCAACAACAACAACACAGTATAACAAACTCTCGGTAAAAAATAAAACCTAGTTTCAGATCCAAAGTGTCCTTTACAGAGAGGTGTCATTTTAACAGAGAGTTGATAAATAGAAAAAATAGACATTTTGGTAATGAAATATGTCCTTTATAAAGAGGTTTCCACTAGCAAGAGTGTTCTCTCATGTATACCAATACCTCGTTTTGCGTTTTTTTCGAAGTTGCGTCGCTGCTTAATTTTTACTGATTTTCACTGTGCGTCGTTAGATTTTCGAAGTTGCGTTGTTTTGGATTCGAGTCTTTAATTTTTTTTTTTTTTTCTAAAATATAGCAACACCTTTGTTTTTGATTGCGTCAATTTATTTTCACTTTGCGTCGTTTCAAATTTGCTTCGTGTTTTTTCGGAACGTAACCCCGACGCAAAGCGAGGTATAGGTGTAGTATGTTCTACTGTATATATGCAAAAATAATTGATATAGATTTATTTTATGTAAATGGTTCTACAATATATATATATATGTGGTATTTATAAGGTGGGAATAGAAATAATCACATCACAAGTTGAAAGAGGGACCAAGACAACCAGGAGAGAGAGAGAGACGGGACTGGCACAGCCGGGCGGCCGTTCGTGTCGCACACAATCCCCCAACTGTCTTAAAAGTCCCGAGGTGTTAACTGACAGACCCCAGTGGTTGCCCCTTGGAATGTCGCTGGTGTCTCAAGTGATAGGACCATCTCTCTCTGGGTTGTCTGTAGGTTCGTGGAAGAGTGTATATTATGACATATATATAAAGAGAAAGGTCACCTCTCCTGTCAAAATAGACATCAAACCATCGCCGCACACTCAGGTCGGTGACAAAGCCACAACACCACCAGACAGGAGACCTTGTTTTATAGATCAATTTTCCTCCAGGCAAAATTCCCATCTATAAGGTAAACAGGTCTGAATGTATTGAGGCTGGTGTTGAGGCCTATTTGATGATCTGAATTTGCATGTGATGAGCAAAGATGATAGAAATTCATTGCCTTGAAACATTTATTTGTGAAGAAAGCAAAAAGTCTTTATTTTTGTCACATAAATGCCATCTTGCTGCACAATAGAGCAGTGACAACCTAGAGCAATGAAAACCTAAGGAAGTGACAACCTAGAGCAATGAAAACCTAAGGAAGTGACAACCTAAGGCAATGAAAACCTAAGGCAATGAAAACCTAAGGAAGTGACAACCTAGGGCAATGAAAACCTAAGGAAGTGACAACCTAGAGCAATGAAAACCTAAAGAAGTGACAACCTAGAGCAATGAAAACCTAAGGAAGTGACAACCTAAGGCAATGAAAACCTAAGGAAGTGACAACCTAGGGCAATGAAAACCTAAGGAAGTGACAACCTAGAGCAATGAAAACCTAAGGAAGTGACAACCTAAGGCAATGAAAACCTAAGGAAGTGACAACCTAAGGCAATGAAAACCTAAGGAAGTGACAACCTAAGGCAATGAAAACCTAAGGAAGTGACAACCTAAGGCAATGAAAACCTAAGGAAGTGACAACCTAAGGCAATGAAAACCTAAGGAAGTGACAACCTAAGGCAATGAAAACCTAAGGAAGTGACAACCTAGAGCAATGAAAACCTAAGGAAGTGACAACCTAGGGCAATGAAAACCTAAGGAAGTGACAACCTAGAGCAATGAAAACCTAAGGAAGTGACAACCTAAGGCAATGAAAACCTAAGGAAGTGACAACCTAAGGCAATGAAAACCTAAGGAAGTGACAACCTAAGGCAATGAAAACCTAAGGAAGTGACAACCTAAGGCAATGAAAATCTAAGGAAGTGACAACCTAAGGCAATGAAAACCTAAGGAAGTGACAACCTAAGGCAATGAAAACCTAAGGAAGTGACAACCTAAGGCAATGAAAACCTAAGGAAGTGACAACCTAAGGCAATGAAAACCTAAGGAAATGACAACCTAGGGCAATGAAAACCTAAGGAAGTGACAACCTAGGGCAATGAAAACCTAAGGAAGTGACAACCTAGAGCAATGAAAACCTAAGGAAGTGACAACCTAGGGCAATGAAAACCTAAGGAAGTGACAACCTAAGGCAATGAAAACCTAAGGAAGTGACAACCTAAGGCAATGAAAACCTAAGGAAGTGACAACCTAAGGCAATGAAAACCTAAGGAAGTGACAACCTAAGGCAATGAAAATCTAAGGAAGTGACAACCTAGGGCAATGAAAACCTAAGGAAGTGACAACCTAGGGCAATGAAAACCTAAGGAAGTGACAACCTAGAGCAATGAAAACCTAAGGAAGTGACAACCTAGGGCAATGAAAACCTAAGGAAGTGACAACCTAAGGCAATGAAAACCTAAGGAAGTGACAACCTAGGGCAATGAAAACCTAAGGAAGTGACAACCTAAGGCAATGAAAACCTAAGGAAGTGACAACCTAAGGCAATGAAAACCTAAGGAAGTGACAACCTAGAGCAATGAAAACCTAAGGAAGTGACAACCTAGAGCAATGAAAACCTAAGGAAGTGACAACCTAGGGCAATGAAAACCTAAGGAAGTGACAACCTAAGGCAATGAAAACCTAAGGAAGTGACAACCTAGAGCAATGAAAACCTAAGGAAGTGACAACCTAAGGCAATGAAAACCTAAGGAAGTGACAACCTAGGGCAATGAAAACCTAAGGAAGTGACAACCTAAGGCAATGAAAACCTAAGGAAGAGACAACCTAAGGCAATGAAAACCTAAGGAAGTGACAACCTAGGGCAATGAAAACCTAAGGAAGTGACAACCTAGAGCAATGAAAACCTAAGGAAGTGACAACCTAGAGCAATGAAAACCTAAGGAAGTGACAACCTAGAGCAATGAAAACCTAAGGAAGTGACAACGTAGGGCAATGAAAACCTAAGGAAGTGACAACCTAAGGCAATGAAAACCTAAGGAAGTGACAACCTAGGGCAATGAAAACCTAAGGAAGTGACAACCTAGAGCAATGAAAACCTAAGGAAGTGACAACCTAAGGCAATGAAAACCTAAGGAAGTGACAACCTAAGGCAATGAAAACCTAAGGAAGTGACAACCTAGGGCAATGAAAACCTAAGGAAGTGACAACCTAGAGCAATGAAAACCTAAGGAAGTGACAACCTAGAGCAATGAAAACCTAAGGAAGTGACAACCTAGAGCAATGAAAACCTAAGGAAGTGACAACCTAGGGCAATGAAAACCTAAGGAAGTGACAACCTAAGGCAATGAAAACCTAAGGAAGTGACAACCTAGGGCAATGAAAACCTAAGAAAGTGACAACCTAGAGCAATGAAAACCTAAGGAAGTGACAACCTAAGGCAATGAAAACCTAAGGAAGTGACAACCTAAGGCAATGAAAACCTAAGGAAGTAACAACCTAGAGGAGTGACATCCTAGAACAGTAAAAATCTAAGTGACAACCAAAGGCAGTGAAACCTAGGGCAGGGACAATCTAGAGCAGTGACAAACTAGGGCAGTGACAACTTAGGACAGTAACAATCTCCAGCTGGGAACAAAAGTTACCTTGGCACAAACCACAGGGTAGGTCTGAGTGCCCAACATCTCCTGGTCTATGGTCTGGGAGAACTCACTGATGCCGTTCTTCAAGGCCAGGATAGCTTGTTCCTTCATTCCCTGTACACACACACTGATGTCTGAAGGAATCTTGAAATATATAGCTTTTCATGTCACATGAATGCCTTCTTGCTGCACAATACCTTATATAATACAAGAAGTGATGTTTCGGTAACAGCATTGTTACCATCACAAAACAAAAGTATTGAATAATTCATGATAAAGCACAATTTGGATTATAGATTTTAGATACAGGAAAATACGACCTAATCCAAATAATTTAGTGTGTGAGGTTTAGGTAACAGCATTGTCAGACTACCATCATCAGACAAAAGAATAAGAATTTTTATTATTTTTTATTCTTTTGTCTGATGATGGTAACAATGCTGTTATCAAACATCACATACACCATTTATTTTATTTGAATTTGGTCTTATTACCTTGTGTTTATACATCTATAATCCAAATTGTGCCTTATCAAAGAAGAATAATAGAATCAGAGAGGTGATAAGGCAAAATTTGGATTATAGATTATAAACAAAAGGTAACAAGACCAAATCCAAATAAATAAATAGTGTGTGATGGTTTCAGTAACAACGTTATTACCATCATCAGACAAAAGTACTGCATGAGAAATTTTACCACAGCATGTTTTACATAACAGTAACTATTTAAAACATACTGTGGTAAAAATTCTCATTCAGTACTTTTGTCTGAAGATGGTAACAACGCTGTTACCGAAACATCACACACTATTTATTTATTTGGATTTGGTCTTGTTACCTTGTTTTTATAATCAGAGAGGTTAAAAAAATAAAGTGACAACCTAAAGGAGTGACATTGTAGAGCAGTAAAAATCTAAGTGACAACCAAAGGCAGTGAAACCTAGGGCAGGGACAAGCTAAAGAAGGGACAATCTAGAGCAGTGACAACCTAGGGCAGTGACAACCTAGAACAGTAAAAATCTAAGTGACAACCAAAGGCAGTGAAACCTAGGGCAGGGACAAGGTAAAGAAGGGACAACCTAGAGCAGTGACAACCTAGAACAGTGACAACCTAGGGCAGTGACATTGTAGAACAGTAAAAATCTAAGTGACAACCAAAGGCAGTGAAACCTAGGGCAGGGACAATCTAGAGCAGTGACAAACTAGGGCAGTGACAACCTAGAACAGTAAAAATCTAAGTGACAACCAAAGGCAGTGAAACCTAGGGCAGGGACAAGGTAAAGAAGGGACAACCTAGAGCAGTGACAACCTAGAACAGTGACAACCTAGGGCAGTGACATTGTAGAAGAGTAAAAATCTAAGTGACAACCAAAGGCAGTGAAACCTAGGGCAGGGACAATCTAGAGCAGTGACAAACTAGGGCTGACTGACCTTGTACCAGAAGAGCTTGGCCTTCTCAATGAAGACCTTGGGCCAGTTGAATTTATCCACGTCCAGTAGATACTTGTAAGCTTGTTGATAATGTCCTGACCTGGCTCAGCAACAACCTGTCTATGCGCAGTGGTGACATACGCGATGGTGAGCCTTACATGCGCGCCAGCTTGGCAGAGTGAAGCCAGCAGTGTGCAATCTCACACTCCAGTTCTGAGGAGAGGTTTGAGTTGCGCATCTGTGCCATGCGCAGGAGAGATCTCTGGAGGTTTAAGATGGGAGTCTGATGCCTCAACGAGGACTGCGCACAGAACACACCAATTAGTACGTAAGGAAATGTTTCTGTATCTATAGTTGTCTTCCAACTCAAGGGATTAGAATTAATGGTTTGTTGAATTGAATGGTCATAAGCTGTGAGTGATGGTAAACCAACAGATCACAAATTGGAGAATATTTGTCACCATAGAGTCACCAAAAGTCAACTTGAAGGACACCAACAACAACAAAGTAGCTTTATATTTATATATGGTCACTAGGTGAGCAGTGAGTGATATCACAATAGTCACCAAAGGTTGATGCACACCTAACAAGAAGAAGAACCAAGGCAAAGTCAGACTTCCACCAAAGTATTCCTGGATCATGGTGCCATGATCAACGAAAGTTGCACCCCTACACCCCAATTCCATGAGATCAGATGTTGATTTACACCAGTGATTCTCAACCTTTTTTTTTTGTTGCGGCATTATTTTAAAGATTTGAAAATTTGGCGGCACAATTTTATAATTTCGCGGCACACTTTTGCTAACTTGAATGCAAGAAAATTCAAATTATGTATCAATATTTCTATGCAAAATATAAGTAATATACATCTCTAACATTCAATTTGCTAATTTCGTTATTTTAAAAAGTAAAAAAATGAAAAAGAAAAACCAATACAAACGTGAACATAATCATATGACTAAAATTCGGCGGCACATTTTTAGAATTTCGCGGCACACAAAATTACCGCGGAACACTGGTTGAGAATCACTGATTTACACGCTGCATCGCCTGTCACGTATGTAATTTGTATAAATCTTTACATATAGGGATAAGAGAAACAACAACAACAAGAACATGGGGAAAGTGTGTACCTCCACCAGCTGCCAACGTCCCTTCCACTCCGCCAGGAGAGACGTCATGTCCTCCCCCCGTCTCTGCTGGTAGAGCAGGTGGTGGAAGATGTTCTCAATGTCTGTCAGAATGTGGAGCCTGGACACACATGCTCACACCTCGTAGCACAACCTTCCATGTTGAAAGTGACACCACTTCCTCAATGGCCATACTTTTGTATAATTAGAAATGGTATGAAAGATGTCCTGGCCATAAATATCTGGGTTTTTTTTTTTTTTTTTCAAGTAATCTTCCATATAGTATTTCAAATTATACTCAGTGGCACTTGGTTAGACCAGAATTTGGTTGGGGTGTCGGTGGAAGGATGGTCTAACCCGTTGGTTTTCAACTGCTACGACCCGGGTTCGATTCCTGCATTGGGCATTTTTTTCTGATATAAAAAAAATGCTCCAATGGCCCCCGATTCTTGCAAAAGTCCAGCCCCACCAGCAAGTTTAAGTAACCAAACGGGGCTCTAGCACATTTTTAAGTGCAAAGTCAAACTGCTTTTCACATATGTAGACATGTGGTGCACTAACAGTAAAACCAGTCGCCTACTTCTACCCACCATGATTATCATGGCCTGTACCACATGTACTAAGGATAAGCAAAAAAAAAAAAAACAATTTCTCATGTGTTGAAAGTGACACCACTTCCCCAACTGGCCACACTTTTGTATAATTACAAATGGCATGAAAGGTGCCCTGTGTCCTGACCATAAATATCTCCTGATTTTTGTTTTAAGTAATCTTCCATATAGTATTCATCTCGCAGTAAGGACAGTAGAAGTTCGTTTCATGTATAAAAGAAACATTCGCGCTTTTAAATCCTTTTATTTTATATATATAGATGGCGCGTTATTGCTTTGTGTTAATTTATTCCTAACTGGCCTTGTCTCTATAGTTTGCTGAAGAGCATTGCTCGAAGCAAATATTTGAATGTAAATCTACTGTCCTATAAGCTTATGTCCATAGTTTACTTGAAAACCATTTCTAAGATTCCATCCTTCAGTGTAGCATATAAAAGCAGAATGATCCAATACAGTATTAGAGCTCTGAGAAGCGGTCTGGTGGATTAAATTGGCGAAACCGCTGGGAGGGTTCACCACTCATGAGCCAAGCCCTCCCAATATATTTTTTCATCGCAGTAAGGACAGTAGAAGTTCGATTTATGTATAAAGGAAACATTCTCGCGCTTTTAAATCCTTTTATTTTATATATATAGTATTCCAAATTATACTCAGTGAGAGACAGTTAGAATCCTCTATAACCCCAACTTGGTTGATATAAGGTACATTTTGGAGATTATAGATTAGAAAAAAGTAATAAGACCAAATCCAAAAAAATATATATAAATAGTGTGTGACCTTGTGTTTGTACAATCTATAAACTTAGGTATTCATTAGAACCTGCTGATAATTGAGATCAACTCTTTTTTTTTGCTTATTCCTAGTACATATGGTGCACTTACAGTAAAAGCAGTCGCCTACCTCTACCCACCATGATTATCATGGCCTGTACCACGTGTACTAGGGATAAGCAAAAAAAAAAAAAAACATGTGGTACAGGCCATGGTAATCATGGTGGGTAGAATTGGGCGAATGCTTTTACTCTAAGTGCACCACATGTCTACACATATGAAAAGCAGTTCAACTTTGCCCTTACAAATATGCCAGAGCCCTGTTTGGTTACTTGCACTCGCTGGTGGGGCTGGACTTTTGCAAGAATTGGGGGCCATTGGAGCATTTTTTTTTTTAATCAGAAAAAAAAAAAAAGCCCAATGCGGGATTCGATCCCAGGTTATAGTGGTCGAAATCCAACGGTTTTAAACCACCCTTCCATCGACCCTTGACTCTTGTCTTCCCAGCAAGTGCCAATCAATGAGAGTTGATTGTAAATTGCTGCCCACAGACCACTCTATGACACCTGAGAGAGCTACCTGAGTATATAGAGATAACCCCGCATATAAGCTCCCTCCTCGGAAGCTGCGGCAGCCAATGGGATCATCAGGTTCATCCTCATCTGTTTCAGGTTGATGGTCAGGTTCTCCAGGTCCTGGAATCAACAACAGAGGAAGGTAAGTGGTAGCTGGTGTAACAGCATGAGGAGAAAACACAAAAAGATGAAAAGGTACTTTTTTTTTTTTTTTTTTTAAGATGATTAGAATTAGATACACAAGAAAATAATATCCAAATACTTTTATAGTGTGTGACATTTCGCTAACAGCATTGTTACCATCATCAGACAAAGAAATAAATTAGAAAAAAATATCACAGCATGTTCTTAAATGTTATCATTTATTCATTTGTCTGATGATGGTAACAATGTTGTTACCGAAACATAACACACTATTAATTTATTTGGATTAGTAACAAGTTCACTATTTAAGAATTTGCTGTGATATTTGTTTCTCATTTATTCCTTTGTCTAATGATGGTAACAATGTTTTTTTTGCTTATCCCTAGTACACGTGGTACAGGCCATGATAATCATGGTGGGTAGAAGTAGGTGACTGCTTTTACTGTAAGTGCACCACATGACTACACATGTGAAAAGCAGTTCGACTTTGCACTTACAAATGTGCCAGAGACATTGTTACCAAAACATAACACACTATTAATTTATTTGGATTAGTAACAAGTTCACTATTTAAGAATTTGCTGTGATATTTGTTTCTCATTTATTCCTTTGTCTAATGATGGTAACAATGTTTTTTTTGCTTATCCCTAGTACACGTGGTACAGGCCATGATAATCATGGTGGGTAGAAGTAGGCGACTGCTTTTACTGTAAGTGCACCACATGACTACACATGTGAAAAGCAGTTCGACTTTGCACTTACAAATGTGCCAGAGACATTGTTACCAAAACATAACACGCTATTAATTTATTTGGATTAGTGACTAGTTCACTATTTAAGAACATGCTGTGATATTTTTTCTCATTTATTCCTTTTTTCTGAAGATGGTAACAATGCTGTTACACACCAAAACCTCACACACTATTTATTTAGATTTGGTCTTATTACCTTGTGTTTATAATCTATAATCCAATTTATCATGTAGAGCGATAAATCACAATTTGGATTATAGATATTAATACAATAAGACCTAATCCAAATAATTTATTAGTGTGTGATTGTCTGATGATGGTGACAATGTTGTTACCGAAACGTCACACACTAATAAATTATTTGGATTAGGTCTTATTTTCTTGTATTATTATCATGTAGAGAGAATTCTTTTGTTGTAAAAAAAATAAATTTACTAAATCAAAAATAAATCAAAGAGATTGCTACACTCTCTTCTTTTAGTTAGTGTGAAGACCAATTCTAGCTAAGGGCGGAGAAACTCACCCCACGGTACGCGGCCAGCATCAACTTGCCAATACCAATGGACCAAGACTGGCATTTCTGGATCTCTGGTTCCTGGAACATCCAAACACATCACAAGTTATCAAACCTATAGGTAGATCCTCTTCTTCTTTCTTATCTCCACTCAATAAGGCACAATTTGGATTATAGATTATAAACACAAGGTAATAAGACCAAATAAATAAATAGTGTGTGACGTTTCGGTAACAGCGTTGTTACCATCTTCAGACAAAATTACTCCTCACCAAGTCACGCCACTGCGCCAGTACTTTTGTCTGAAGATGGTAACAACGCTGTTACCGAAACGTCACACACTATTTATTTATTTGGATTTGGTCTTATTACCTTGTGCTTTATCTCCACTCAATCATATTTGGGTGTCAAGCTTAATAATAATAAGACCAAATTAAAATAAAGTGAGTGACGTTTCTGTAACAACTCTGTAACCAGCCATGATGGTTGTCAAACAGACACCATCAAGGGTCACAACTTGATACCCTAATATGATTGAGTGAAGATAAGAAAGAAAGAAGAAGGGTCTCAAGCTTGTAAAGCTTGTTGATGGAGTCTGCCGGGGAAGAGTAGAGCTTATCAATGGATGAGTCAATACAGTCAATAATGTGTTTTGGGGTTGCAGGTTGAGAACTAGGTAGATCCTAGATGTCGCAAGCCAATCAGCAACTTTTTAGTTGCATGATGAGAAGATGGCTTTCTGTTAATAAAACAGAGTGTCACAATTCGATAAAATAATCCCTTGAATCTACACCCATACCTCGCTTTGCATTGGTGCTACGTTCCAAAAAAACATGACGCAAATGAAAATATGTGAAGGTGCAATCAAAAACAAAGGTGTTGCCATATTTTAGGGAAAAAAATTTTTTTTTTTAATTAAAGACTCGAATCCAAAACAACGCAACTTCGAAAATCTAACGACGCACAGAGAAAATCAGTAAAAATTAAGCAGCGACGCAACTTCGAAAAAAAAAAACGCGAAACGAAACGACGCAAGCGAGGTATTGGTGTATATTAAAACAAGAACATTAAGCATCCAGGGAAAAATTTCTTTTAAAAAAAATTTTTTTTATTCAAAAATCTCTCAAGCACGCGCAACAGAAGCCTATGTTGATTCTGCATTGAAACAAATGTAAACAACAATAATAGTACTTTATTTTAAATCTTATTTTATTGGCGTTTTAATGATGTAAAATTTTTCTCCCGTAGAAGGACTTTCTTGCCGGAAAGCTTGAGAGGTTTTTAAATAAAAAATATTTTAAAAAGAAACTTTTTCCTGGATGCTTAATGTTCTTATTTTAAAACAGAGTGTGTTGGGATACCTGGAGGTACTGTTCTAGTTGTTCCCAGTTTGACAGCTTCCAGGCAGCCTCCACCTGGAACTTGCGGATCTCCGGGGTCCACTGAGGCCTGGATCAATCAGGTTGAGTGGTAGAAGAGAAAGGAGACGGTCAAACACCCACCAGGAGTTGAGCAGCCCATTGGCGTAGATGTGAGCAGAGTTGGGGTTATCCAGTGCAAGCTGGGAGCGAAGTAAACCACAGTGGTACTGTAGGTTGTTTGGTTCCAGGACTGTCGCTCGCTCATAGCAGCTGTAGGCCTCCTGCATCTGGCCTGGAAACATGCCACAGTTCAGTGTCTACAGTTTTTTTTTGCTTATCCATAGTACATGTAGTACAAGCCATGATAATCATGGTGGGTAGAAGTAGGCGACTGCTTTTACTGTAAGTGCACCACATGTCTACACATGTGAAAAACCTTTGGGAGAGGCTGCTGCTCATCATAAAACAGCTCGAGGAGCATGAACTCATGAAATTTGTGTAATCTTTACACATGGGGATAAGAAACAACAACATGTGAAAAGCAGTTCGATAATGTCTACAGTAATTCATTGAAACAGGTCTTATACAGGACTGGAAACACCTCACATCAGTGTCTACACAGGTCTCATAACATCTTATTTAACATGGTCAACACATGGTGTTCATAGCCACTTGACAATACAATAACCCAAGGTAATAAAGCCATATCTAAATAAATAACACATAAACAACACTGTTACCAAAACATCACACATACACTATTTATTTACATATAGTCTTGTTACTTTGAGCTTCTAATCAATAATCCAAATTGTACCTAATCACCTAACATGCTCCTTCTCTCAATCATCTCCAGAAAGCCGTATCCCTCCTCGATCATTTCTACAACATCTTCATTACTTATATATTTTTTTGCAAATCCTACAACATAATGTCAAAATGGAATACCAAGATTCTATCTCAGGGTCTACATGGGTTTTCAGAAAGGGCTCTAGAAGATTTACAATCATGGACAAAACATAAGAAGGTGGTATGTGTGTATCTCTAGTCCTCTATTTTTTATTTATCATTATTTTTTCTGGAGGAGACAGAGGCAATTTTGTTCACACTTAGTTATCTTGTGTGTCTTCAATAAAGGTCACTGTAATATATTTCAGAGTTATTGTCTCAATCCCGATATACATGGTTAAAGGTACAACTTCCTTAAGTTTTGTCTCTATGAGTGTATATTGGTTATCTCGTGTGTCTTCAATAAAGGTCACTATAATATCTTTCAGAGTTATTGTCTCAATCCCGATATACATGCTGAAAGGTACAACTTCCTTAAGTTTTGTCTCTATGAGTGTATATTGGTTATCTTGTGTGTCTTCAATAAAGATCACTGTAATATATTTCAGAGTTATTGTCTCAATCCCGATATACATGCTGAAAGGTACAACTTCCTTAAGTTTTGTCCATGAGTGTATATTGGTTATCTCGTGTGTCTTCAATAAAGGTCACTATAATATCTTTCAGAGTTATTGTCTCAATCCCGATATACATGCTGAAAGGTACAACTTCCTTAAGTTTTGTCTCTATGAGTGTAGATATAGAAAGAGGTTCACTCACCCAACACCAGGTGGGTCTGGATCTGCTGACTCAGCTGAGGTTCCTCCCAGAGCAAGGCAACAGCCGCAGCGCTGTCTGTATCGTCCAGGTCCACGTAGATTTTCTACACAGACAGTACACAACACACTTTAACAAGTAGGGAAATGTCATCTTTTTCTTCTTTCTTATCTCCATATTGGGTAAAGTAGAATGCGTCTGCCTTTGTTATTAAGACTGGGAGCACTACTCAGTGGCAGGCCGACTTAGCTCCAAAAGAAATGGCCGCCTCTGACATGAGGAACAGACGCCATGTGCAGCCGCTCCTAACATGGAGTACAAACACTGCTCATCCTGTATCCCTGGTTTAGGAGCCCTTACAGGGTACTATCAGCTGGGCCAGCTTAGCCCAGGTTTTTTACCGAGCTTGTTACTGCTCCCCTTCCTCCTTTTTCATTCGGGCTTGGGACCGGCAAAGGCAGAGTTTTCTTTCTTATATCCACTCAATCATATTAGAGTATCAAGCCTGTAGAGCTTGTTGATGTTGTCAGCTGGGGAAGAGTAGAGCTCATCAATGGATGAGCCAATACAATCAATAATGTAGTTTGGGGGTTGTAGGTTGAGAATTTCACCTAGTACATAGTGGGACAAAACCTTGTAACCATTCTGGAAAGTTATTGTCCGTAGATGACCATTCTTAATCTTGGAAATCAAAGAATTTGTCATTATAACTTCTCAAACAAATAACTTAAACAGAGAACCTCTACATAATGGACATCTCTCTACAAAGAGCAGAGCTAAACATAGTCAAAAATACCATTTAAATCAACATAAGGTAATAAGACCAAAATCCAAATTGATAAAGTGTTTGTGAAGTTTTCTGTAACCGTAGTGTTGTTACCCAAATGTCACATTATTAAATTGGATTTGGTCTTATTACCTTGTATTTCTACATTCAGTACTTTTGTCTGATGATAGTAACAACACTGTTACCAAAACGTTACATATAAATTATTAAATTGGATTTGGTCTTATTACCTTGTATTTTTACAATCAGTACTTTTGTCTGTTGATGATATGTTAACAACAGTGTTACTAAAACATCACACATTATTTAATTTTGGTCTTATTATTTTGTGTTTCTAATCTATAATACAAATTGTGTCTAAAGGTTGAGAAAAGGGCAAGATACAAAAGCTTCCAATAAATAAAGTATATATTTTTTAAAACTTGGGATTACATTATAGACAAGGTAATAAGACTAAATCCACATAAATAAATAGTGTATAACGTTTCAGTAACAGTGTTGTTACCATCATTAGATAAAATTCAGTACTTTTGCCTGATAGTAACAACTACACTGTTACCAAAACTTCACACACTATTTATTTATTTGGTCTTATTACCTTGTGTTTAATTTGGTTGTTGTTGTTTCTTATCCCCTAGTGTAAAGATTACCCCAATTCCATGAGTTCATGCTCCACAAGCTATTTTATGATAAGTAGCAGCCTCTCCCAAAGGTCCTGTTTAGTGCATCTAATGTAAGCCAAAATGTGTTCTGGAGCTACAGGTGTCAAGCACCTTTGGTATTCTAAGAATATTGTTGCATTGGTTACCTGATGTACTGGGAGAAAACATCCAAGAAGCCTTTTTGACGTTTATTCAAAATCTAATGATTTGAGAAAAAGTACTTTTTAACTAAAGATTAATGTCGAAAATAATTACCAGGAACAAAGGTATGCAAATAAAATTATATAAAAAGTATGTAAATGAATTATACAACACAAAATTATGTTGTTGTTGTTGTTTCTTATCCCCTTGTGTAAAGATTACACGAATTCCATGAGTTCATGCTCCTCGAGCTGTTTTATGATAAGCAGCTGCCTCTCCCAAAGGTCCTATTTAGTGCATCTAATGCAAGCCAAAATGTGTTCTGGAGCTGCAGATGCCAAACTACATTTTGGGCAAGTTGGGTAGATTTTGTTATTATTTTCTATCTTAAATGGCTTGAGATGGCCTGTTGTAAATCTTATTAGTGTTGTTTGATGCTGTCTGATGTTCAGAACTCCTCCTGGATTCACTCCACTGTACCAACTGTGCTTAGGTGGGATCCTCCAGGTCTTGTTTATTTTTGTTTTGGCTATTGTTTCTATTTCTTTAAAAGTAAGTTTATTTTTCTGTGGCAAGGGTTCTTTTGTGCCTTTTTTCGCTAGCACATCAGCAGCTTCATTGCCTTCAATGCCAACGTGTGAGGGTATCCATTGAAGGTGAATTTTTGAGGTTTTTGAGAGTTTTTGGAGATAGCCAATTATGTTCCTGCTTACTTTGTCTCTGAGTTCCCCTGTGTGACTCAAGTGACGAAAGCTGCACCCCTACACCCCATTCCAAAATAAGATGTAAAAAGCCACAATGAAACCCATGACAAAAGATGTACACAGTAAGTTAAATTGGGACATGTAAACAAACAACTCCAGCAGCGTACTTCTCTCCCAACAATATTACCTGTAAAAAGTCCAGTTTAGAGTCCAGAGTATCCTTGGACCTCTTGAGATGGAGTTCAAGGTAGAGCAGCGCCCTAGTGTAGGCATGGCAGTGGAAGGCACTGGAGGACAACAGGTCCAGTGGCATCTTCTCCACAAACTGCTCCACCTTCTCAAAGTTGGACTTCATCTCCCTGCCTGCAACATTGTCCATCTCTAGTGTAAAGATATTGTACCATTTGGATTATAGATTAGAAACATAAATAAAAACAAGATCATATCTAAATTCGAAACTATTTTAAAAGTGTAAGATTCTTTTTGAAATTAAACAATTTCTACTGCCCTTACTGCAATGGAAAAATTAATGGGAGGGCCTGGCTCATCAGTGGTGAACCCTCCCAGCGGTTTCGCCAGTTTAATCTACCATACCGCTGTTATATTGCATTTTTGGAACTTCCTTTTATAGTGATACTGTTGATAGACTCTAGGAATGGGTATTTTAGAAGAACTATGGATATAAGCTTTGAGGACAGCAGAATTACTTACAATTATAAATATATAATATGCTTCGAGCAATCGCTCTTCCGCAAATATCAAATTGTTTCTTTTATTAGAACAATTATATTATGATGTATTAGTGCGCCATCTGTTATCAAAATTCGAAACTATTTTAAAGGCGTAAGATTCTCTTTGAAATTAAACAATTTCTACTGCCCTTACTGCAATGGAAAAATTAATGGGAGGGCCTGGCTCATATCTCCAAATTATTGAAATGATTGTAATGATTAATGGGGCACAATTTGGATTATAGATTGGAAACATGTCAACCTTTGTCAAAGCATAGCAAATTGTAATCCAAATTGCACCTTATCAACAAGGTTTTGTTGTATTTTATCCTTTTGAGTAATCTAGTAAAGCTGCTAACAAAGAAAAAAACTTAAATTAACTAGAGTGAATCAGCAACATCATTATAGATTATAAACACAAGGTAATAAGACCAAATCCAAATAAATAAATAGTGTGTGACGTTTCGGTAACAGCATTGTTACCATCTTCAGACAAAAGTACTGAATATGGTAACAATGCTGTTACCGAAACGTCACACACTATTTATTTATTTGGATTTAGGTCTTATTACCTTGTGTTTAAAACCAAATTATTAAAATGTTAGTAGACTGAAATGTGTACGTGGTTGGCTTTGTCTTGATTTATCAGGAATATAGATTGGCCAAATATCACAGAACAAGTTAAATTAACCTTTAGTTGATTTCTGTTCTACAATATGTCATCTAAAACGTTCATGTGAATGGTCAGGAAATACCTCTTTTTATTTGTAATATCAACACCTGACCTTTTTCACACTGTTTTAACTCAATATTTTATTATGCTTTATATTTGTGACTTTTCTAAAAAGACAAGTTTTACTGTGTGTTGTGAGGATAAGTAAAAAAAAAAAAAAACTGTGTGTTGTTGAGGTAGAGTTCCCACCAAGTTAAACTGCTTATATAGGTTTAGATTTATGGAAATTTATTTACAGTTACAAACCAATTATTATGTTGTTGTTGTTGTTTCTTATCCCCTTGTCTAAAGATTACACAAATTCCATGAGTTCTTGCTCCTCGAGCTGTTTTATGATGAGCAGTGGTCTCTCCCAAAGGTCCTGTTTAGTGCATCTAATGCAAGCCAAAATGTGTCATGTGATTACTACCATATGTCACAGTATATTCAATGTAAAGAGAGACTCACTTGACTTCTCATTAATCTGCATGCGTCGCGTCCACACAATGAGGTAGTCCAGGATGTCAAAGACAGTTTGTGCACTCATGTGGCTCTCCCTGTTTTCCCAGTGTTTGGTAAGCGACACCACAGATACCATCTCCTGGTGTATCTACACAGACAGCAGACTATGTAGATGGTAATACGCAGGCTGTATACGCGAGAACTCACCTCCTCTCTTCCCTCATTCGAAGTGTCCTGTAGTGCGTAGAGCACCAGATAGGGCAGGAGGTAAACTGCACACTTTAGGTCGTACTTACATACCATGGAGCAGGCGTAGAACACCTTCTTAGGCTTCTCTTGTTCCACCTACGCAGGGAAACCTCTTTTATTTTTACCCTTTTTAACAGCAGGTAAGAATTTAGGAATATATTACAATCTTTTTTTTTTTTGCTTATCCCTTGTACACGTGGTACAGGCCATGATAACCATGGTGGGTAGTTAGCGACTGCTTTTACTGTAAGTGTACCACATGTCTACACATGTGAAAAGCAGTTCGACTTTGCACTTACTAATGTGCCATAGCCCCGTTTGGTTACTTGCACTCGCTGGTGGGGGTTGGACTTTTGCAAGAATCGGGGGCCATTGGAGCATTTTTTTTCTTTAAACAGAAAAAAAGTGTCCAATGCGGGAATCGAACCCGGGTCCTAGTGGTCGAAAACCAAACGGTTTAACCAGCCTTCCACCGACCCCCATTACAATCTTAAATGAAATTAATCCTTGTAGATCCCAAGAACCCCAAATATGCAAAAACTGACCTACTTCAGATACATAAGGAGAGAAAATGGTTTGGAAAAAAATAGGTTGAGAAAAATTAAAGGAAAAGAGGAAGATCTCCAATGAGTTAGATGGAAAGGGGTCAAGGAAGCTACCAGAAGGTTACTAGATGAACTGAGAGTGGCGGGTACTATAACAGAACAATTTGGAGAATATTTGTCACCATATACACTCATGGACTAAACTTAAAGAAGATTTATATTTTGATGTAGCTGGTTGTATATTTTTTTTAAGGAGACAGAGTCCATTTTTTGTTCACACTTGGTCATCTTGTGTGTCAAGTCACTGTGTATCAAATATCTTTTTGAGTTATTGTCCAGATATACAGGGTAAAAGGTACAACTTCCTTAAGTTTTGTCCATGAGTGTATATTGGTTATCTCGTGTGTCTTCAATAAAGGTCACTGTAATATCTTTCAGAGTTATTGTCTGAATCCTGATATACATGGTAAAAGGTACAGGAGCTTCCTTAAGTTTTGTCCATGAGTGTATATTGGTTATCTCGTGTATCTTCAATAAAGGTCACTGTAATATCTTTCAGAGTTATTGTCTGAATCCCAATATACATGGTAAAAGGTACAACTTCCTTAAGTATTGTCCATGAGTGTATATTGGTTATCTCGTGTGTTTTCAATAAAGGTCATTGTAATATCTTTTAGAGTTATTGTCTCAATCCCGATATACATGGTAAAAGGCACAACTTCCTTAAGTATTGTCCATGAGTGTGTCTTCAATAAAGGTCATTGTAATATCTTTCAGAGTTATTGTCTCAATCTCGATATACATGGTAAAAGACACAACTTCCTTAAGTATTGTCCATGAGTGTATATTGGTTATCTCGTGTGTCTTCAATAAAGGTCATTGTAATATCTTTCAGAGTTATTGTCTCAATCCAGATATATATGCTAAAAGGTACAACTTCCTTAAGTGTTGTCCATGAGTGTATATTGGTTATCTCGTGTGTCTTCAATAAAGGTCACTGTAATATCTTTCAGAGTTATTGTCTCAATCCTGATATACATGGTAAAAGGTACAGGAGCTTCCTTAAGTTTTGTCCATGAGTGTATATTGGTTATCTCGTGTGTCTTCAATAAAGGTCACTGTAATATCTTTCAGAGTTATAATCCAGATATACATACTAAAAGGTACCACTTCCTTAAGTGTTGTCCATGAGTGTAGTCACCACAAGATGAAGACACCACAAGATGAAGACACCACAAGATGAAGACACCACAAGATGAAGACACCAGGTAGAGGGAACTGACCCGTGAGAAGAGGTCCACCACCCAGGTGTTCACCCAGTCCTGGTAGGTCACTCCGTGGGGACTCCCGTAGATGGGACGGACTATCTGAGGTAGATGGGCTTCTTGACTGATCTTGTACCTGGTCACACAGTCCGTTGTGGAATACAGCACCTCCCTTGGTGGGTATTCTCTTAATTTTTTTATAATCTGTTGTTGTTGTCATGTACATTAAAAAAGCAAGCCCTTCTCCAAATTTTCCCAATCTGTCCTTTCATAATGTTGTATACCCTTTGATTTTGAATCTCAGATTCAGTTTTGTTTCCTGAAAACAAGCAATATGCACATTGTAGTGTTGTTGTTGTTTCTTATCCCCTTGTGTAAAGATTACACGAATTCCATGAGTTCATGCTCCTCGAGCTATGGAATGAGGTGTAGGGGTGCAGCTTTCGTTAATCATGGCACCATGATCCAGGCACACTTTGGTGAAAGTCTGACTTTGCCTCTAGTTTGAGGCCGTTCCTAACATGGAAGCAGACACCTTTGCTGCCGACTCTAACATGAGTACAGACGCAGCTCCTCCGTATCCCTGGAGTGGGACCCTTGCTGAGGTCTACCAACCGGGTCAGTTGAAGTCAGGATTTTTAAAGAGGTCTACTTCTAACAATGCTGCTGTTGGTCCGCGACTGCTTATTCGTCAGAGTTTTTCTGCTTGTTTCGCAGCTGGCCTTCATATCTGTAGGTCATTCCCTTATCCGCCACCTGGGGACGTGCCCTATAGCAGTCAGCTCTGCCAAGGGATATGCACATTGTTGTCACGACAAGTCAGCTCTTCAGATTTCCTTTATTTATATTAAGCTGTAGTAGATTGTCTTCGTAGAAGATTTCTCATCAGGAGCCTAGGCTGAAGCTCTTGACATGGCTGTTACCCCAATGTGGTAGCTTTACTGAATATAATACAATATAATACGGCTTATGATTGTAGAATTTTCAAACTTCGTTCTACAATCATAAGCCCCATTATATTGTATTATAAATTACTTTGGCCCAGCCACATTGCCAGCAAAACACCTCTTTGGTAGATTGTGAGGATTCCATTAGATCCCGTGAGGATCTCATGGAATAAAGTCCGCCCTAGACTGACGAGGGCCATTAGCCCGAAACCATGGTCTCTAGGTGGAAGCTTCTCAGTTTGCCAAAGTTGGTGTTGTGGCTTTGTCACCGACCCGATGCCGCTAGTTGCGGCGACGGTCAATAGTTGATAAGGCACAATCAGGATTATCCCAATCAGTTGATAAGGCACAATTAGGATTATAGATTATAAACACAAGGTAATAAGACCAAACCAAATAAATAAATAAATAGTGTGTGACGTTTCGGTAACAGCGTTTTTACCATCTTCAGACAAAAGTACTGAATCCTTCACTGATTTGGTCTTATTACCTTATGTTTAAAATCCCAATCAGGTAGGTTTCTTCCACATTCAAATGACTATAATTCAAAACCAACTTTGTTTAAACTGCAACAAGAAAATAAGAACTAATCCAAATAATTTATTAATAAATTTAATATTAAATTATTTGGATTAGGTCATTTTCTTATATTCACAAGGTAATAAGACCAAATCCAAATAAATAAATAGTGTGTGACGTTTCGGTAACAGCGTTTTTTACCATCTTCAGGACAAAAGTAACAACGCTGTTACCGTCACACACTATTTATTTATTTTGGTCTTATTACCTTGTGTTTATAATCTATAATCCAAATTGTACCTTATCAATCTTGATTAAACTGATAAAATTCTGATCCCTTGGGGTGCGTGTTGAATTAAAGAAGTTGTACTGTACACACTCATGGACCAAACCTAAGTAAGTTTCATATTTACATGTCGTTAGTCATGGCACCTGCCCGGTAAGCAGAAGGGTGTGGGTTCGATTCCCGCCCCTGGACACTTTTTATTTTTCCGTTCGCCATTACTCTTCATGTTTCACCTTTCCATACCTCATCCTCAAAGTTAGAAATGTGCTATTTCTCTTTGAAGGTAAATTTCGATTTTTATAAACGAAACATTCGCGGTATAATTTCAATTTTCGTTTTACAATCATCAGCGGCGTTATATTGTATTTTAAAAGTCATCTATATACAGGGTGACCCATAAGTCCTGAAACCTTTTAATATTTAATTAAAAATTAAAGTTTTAGGAATTGTGGGCCACCCTCTATATATATTTTTTAAAGAGACAAGAGGCAATTTTGTTCACACTTGAGAATCTTCAATAAAGGTCACTGTATGAAATATATTTTTTTTTAAATGAAAAATTTTGCTTTTGCACACAAAACATATTTTCTATTGTCCTTACTATGATAAAAAAAAAACTATTGGGAAGGCTTGTCTCATCAGTTTCACCAATTTAATCTACCAGACTGCTTCTTAAAACTCTATTACTGTATTGAACAATTCTACTTATGGGTAAAACAAGCATTCGTGCTTTAATTCTTTTATTTCTTATATATAAATGGTGTGTTATTAATTTATATTAATATGTATCAAATATCTTTCAGAGTTATTATCCCGATATACATGCTAAAAGGTACAACTTCCTTAAGTTTTGTCCATGAGTGTATATTGGTTATCTCGTGTGTCTTCAATAAAGGTCACTGTAATATCTTTCAGAGTTATTATCCTGATATACATGCTAAAAGGTACAACTTCCTTAAGTTTTGTCCATGAGTGTATATTGGTTATCTTGTGTGTCTTCAATAAAGGTCACTGTATAATCTTTCAGAGTTATTATCCTGATATACATGCTAAAAGGTACAACTTCCTTAAGTTTTGTCCATGAGTGTATATTGGTTATCTCGTGTGTCTTCAATAAAGGTCACTGTAATATCTTTCAGAGTTATTATCCTGATATACATGCTAAAAGGTACAACTTCCTTAAGTTTTGTCCATGAGTGTATATTGGTTATCTCGTGTGTCTTCAATAAAGGTCACTGTAATATCTTTCAGAGTTATTATCCTGATATACATGCTAAAAGGTACAACTTCCTTAAGTTTTGTCCATGAGTGTATATTGGTTATCTTGTGTGTCTTCAATAAAGGTCACTGTAATATCTTTCAGAGTTATTATCCTGATATACATGCTAAAAGGTACAACTTCCTTAAGTGTTGTCCATGAGTGTATATTGGTTATCTCGTGTGTCTTCAATAAAGGTCACTGTAATATCTTTCAGAGTTATTATCTATATCCGGATATACATGCTAAAAGGTACAACTTCCTTAAGTTTTGTCCATGAGTGTATATTGGTTATCTCGTGTGTCATCAATAAAGGTCACTGTAATATCTTTAAGAGTTATTGTCTCAATCCCGATATACATGCTAAAAGGTACAACTTCCTTAAGTTTTGTCCATGAGTGTATATTGGTTATCTCGTGTGTCTTCAATAAAGGTCACTGTAATATCTTTCCGAGTTATTATCTATATCCGGATATACATGGTAAAAGGTACAACTTCCTTAAGTGTTGTCCAAGAGTATATATATGGGGGTTACGACTGGTTTCTATGACCTACTTGGAGGTGAGGAAAGGCCGGATGATCTCCTGGTACTCGCCAGGAATACGGGACCAGAGGGGGTTGCCTGGGCTGGCCTCCTTGTGCCAGTCGTACACCAGGAGGATTTCTTGTAGGGCAAAGGCAGCGCAGTCCTGGACATAACCCACACTCCTTGAATACATACACTACAGTTCTTCCCTTTATTTAAGATAAAGCACAATTTTGGATTATAGATTATAGATACAAAAAGACCTAATCCAAATAATTTAATAGTGTGCAACATTTCAGCAACCGCCTTGTTACCATCATCAGACAAAAGAATAAAATAGAATAAAAAGTCATATATTGGACTGAATAAAAAAGATTTATTTGCCAATATTTTCGGTTGGCTAAACCCTGACTTTTTAATTAAAGAGACTGAAAACTCTGCAAGTCATTATAAAATAGGTTTTCAAAGAAACACTAGAAAGAAAGAACCTACCTGGACCTTGCTGACTTCAATTGCCAGAAAGGTCTGGATCAGTTTCATCAGCAGATTGAAGGCAAAGTTGTCCTCTTCTATGTTGAGGTGGAATTCTTGTTCCTTCGGGGTAATGCTCTGGATCTCCAGCCTGGACCACACATTCTGGTGGTGGATCACAGCTTCGGTAGCGACTTCTTTCATCATTGAACTACCCATCTATCACAACCTAGGTTTATACTTCTACTGAAGGGGTCAGACTAAGGTTTTTACTTCTACTGAAGGGGTCAGACTAAGGTTTTTAATTCTACTGAAGGGGTCAGACTAAGGTTTATACTTCTACTGAAGGGGTCAGACTAAGGTTTTTACTTCTACTGAAGGGGTCAGACTAAGGTTTTTATTTCTACTGAAGGGGTCAGACTAAGGTTTTTACTTCTACTGAAGGGGTCAGACTAAGGTTTATAACTTTGGTTTTATCATGGATTGTATAGCTAGCTGGACCATGTCATCTTCCCAACACAGTTACAA
>CP092884.1:49472819-49495319 GCA_030710605.1 Cordylochernes scorpioides
GTAAGTGGTAATGGATGATAGGTTACCTTGAGAATGGGGAAGACATCCTTCTGAGAATGACAGATACGAGAGATGAGCTGGGGCAAGGCAGTGAGGAGATAGTAGAGAGGGATGGTGTCCAGTAGGTTGCGAACCACCTGTGAGATCTGGTGTAGAGATCCCTTCATCTCTGTATACTGGCTGGAGGACAGATTGGAATGGTGTTCCACCACGTTGGAAGCCAGGTCGAACCAGAGTGTGAGGATCCGTGCCAGGGAGTGGTAGATGTGCTTACAGCCATGGCGTAGTGACAGCGAGTAGTACTTCACCACCTCCACCATGTTGGGACTCAACCTACGACAACATTTCCCCGTCTACAGACAATCCTCAACTGATAAACCAGCCTCAACTGGCTCCAGACACCATTCCGACAACCTGAATCCTTGACAATCCAAAATCTCTCTCTCCAAATGGTCAAATTCCCACAAATAATCTAAACAAGCAATTGAGTAAATCATTTTACTGTGTTTAAAGGAATATGTTTATAATTACAACATAGATATACATATAATTTTCTCTTCAATTTGTCAAGATTTTTTTGGCTGTCTCAATTATGATCTGTTGAAATTTTGTGGTTTTCTCAATTTTGAGTTGTCAGGACTTACGCTGTCAGGATTTAGACCGAGAAGACCCTTGACCATATCCAATCACTACATTGATGTGTATATTAACCAACAAAGTTTACACAGTCAAATAGAGTCTTCCCACCTAGGCACAGTTGGTACAGTGGAGTGAACCCAGCTCTGAACCTCAGACAGCACCAAACAACACTAACAAGATTTAGAACTCGCCATCTCAAGCCATTGAAGATACCAACAAAATCTACCCCACTTGCCCAAAATGTAGCTTGGCACCTGCAGCTCCTGAACACATTTTGGCTTGCAATAGATGCACTAAACATGACCTTTGGGAGATTACACAAATTCAATGAATTCATGCTCCTCAAGCTATTTTATGATAAGCAGCAGCCTCTCCCAAAGGTCCTGTATAGTGCATCTAATGCAAGTCAAAATGTGAGCTGCAGGTGCCAAATATGTGAATATGGTTGTTTTCATTAGCTAAATGCCTACAATCTAAACTATGCTACCCCTCCCTATATCTAAGGTGTAAGCCACAGGAAAGTATTGTTGTTGTTTCTTATCCCCTTGTGTAAAGATTACACGAATTCCATGAGTTTATGCTCCTCGAGCTGTTTTATGATAAGCAGTGGCCTCTCCCAAAGGTCCTGTTTAGTGCATCTAATGCAAGCCAAAATGTGTTCTGGAGCTGCAGGTGCCAAGCTACATTTTGGGGCAAGTGGGGTAGATTTTGTTATTATTTTCTATCTTCAATGGCTTGAGATGGTCTGTTCTAAATCTTGTTAGTGTTGTTTGATGCTGTCTGATGTTCAGAGCTCTTCCTGGGTTCACACAGGAAAGTATGGAGTCCCAAAGTACAAGGAACTCACAATTTGTCGGACTGGGTAAGGTTGGAGCGGTCCAGATACGAAGCCAGCTGGAAGTATCCTTCCTCCCACTCTGGGTGGGCCTTGATAGAGTCCATGTACAGTGAGGATGTGCCATTGGCCAGCTGGATGGCTGCTTCATCGCTGTACTGCGCTAGGAGCAGCTTGGCCTGCGCACCATATTGTTAGACTACTTTCTGCACCTAAATACAATAGAACATACTCCATCAACACAAGTACACGTGGTACAGGCTATGATAATCATGGTGGGTAGTTAGCGACTGCTTTTTTACTGTAGCGCACCACATGTCTACACATGTGAAAGCAGTTCGACTTTGCACTTACAAATGTGCCAGAGCCCCGTTGGTTACTTGCACTCGCTGGTGGGGTTGGACTTTTGCAAGAATCGGGGACATTGGAGCATTTTTTTTTTAAACAGAAAAAAAGTGTCCAATGTGAGAATCGAACCCGGGTCGTAGTGGTCGAAAACCAAACGGTTTAACCAGCCTTCCACCGACCCCCCTGAACACAAAGTAATAAGACCAAATAAATAAATAGTGTGTAATGTTTCGGTAACAGCATTGTTACCATCATCAGACAAAAGTACTGAATTAGAAATTTTACCACAGCATGGTTTATTTCTCATTCAATACTTTTGTCTGAAGATGGTAACAATGCTGTTACCGAAATGTCACACATTATTTATTTCAATATAATATAATGCTGCCTGTGATTGTGAAACGACATTTGAAATACCATCCCGCATCAGTTTCTTTTCAACGAAAAATCAAAATTTTATTTCAAGGAGAAACAACGATTATTTCTAACCTTTTGGATGAGGTATGAAAGGGTGAATTGTGAAGAGTAATGATAAACGGAAAAATAAAAGTGTCCAGGGATGGGAATCGAACCCACAGTGTTCCGCTTACTGGGCAGATGCCATGTCCAAAAGGTTAGAAATAATCGTTGTTTCTTCTTGAAATAAATTTTGATTTTTCGTTGAAAAGAAACTCATGCGGGATGGTATTTCAAATGTCGTTTTACACTATTTATTTGATTTGGTCTTATTACCTTGTGTTTATAATCTACTAGCCGAATGACCTGGGCAACGCCCATGTTTTACCAGATTGAATGTTTTGATTCAAATACTATTTGTTACAATTATACAATTATAAATTGGCGCCTTAAATAAATGCATATGTTAGTTAATAACAATAGCCTATGTGCTTTATCTGTCTATGTACTGTTGGCTTCTGTAGGCGTCTCTTACTGGGAAAAAGAAAGAGAGGATTCCATTTAGTTATTAACTAATATATGCATTTATTTAAGGAGCGACCCACTCCAACACAATAGTTACAAAAACGAAGAAGCGAGTGGGGGGAGGGCATGATGAGGGGGGGGGGGCAAAGGTGGCGTGATCGTAGCCAACCAATAGGAGAGTGCCATTCCAAAAAAAAGCAAACGGTGACAGAAATGAAAACTGAAGAATTAAGAACGCATGACGCTCGTAACTGTATATAGAATAATCCAAATTGGGCCTTATCATACTCCATGAAAGGGCACTCACGTTAGAGGACACCTCTCTACAAAGGACAGTTTTCAATTACAAAATTACTATTTTTACTATTTAGCGACTCTCTGGTAAGAGGACACCTCTCCCTAAAGGACACTTTGGCTCTTCAATTAGGTGTCCTTTACAGGGAGGTTCTACTGTAGTTTATTTTAAGTATGCAAATAAGATTTAATCCAATAACAGTAGAACAAACTCTCGGTAAAAAATAAAACCTAGTTTCAGAGCCAAAGTGTCCTTTACAGAGAGGTGTAATTTTAACAGAACATTTTAAATAGAAAAATAGACATTTTGGTAATGAAATATGTCCTTTATAAAGAGTTTTCCACTAGCAAGAGTGTTCTCTCATGTACACCAATACCTCGCTTTGCGTTGTTTCATTTTGCGTTTTTTTCGAAGTTGCGTCGCTGCTTATTTTTTACTGATTTTCACTGTGCGTTGTTAGATTTTCGAAGTTGCGTTGTTTTGGATTCGAGTCTTTAATTTTTTTTTTTCCCCCTAAAATATAGCAACACCTTTGTTTTTGATTGCGTCAATTTATTTTCACTTTGCGTCGTTTCAAATTTGCTTCGTGTTTTTTCGGAACGTAACCCCGACGCAAAGCGAGGTATGGGTGTAGTATGTTCTACTGTATATGCAAAAATAATTGATTTATTTTATGTAAATGGTTCTACAATATATATATATATGTGGTATTTATAAGGTGGGAAGAGAAA
The DNA here is from genome assembly GCA_030710605.1 of Cordylochernes scorpioides. NCBI lineage: Eukaryota > Metazoa > Arthropoda > Arachnida > Pseudoscorpiones > Chernetidae > Cordylochernes > Cordylochernes scorpioides. The sequence continues at coordinate 49,476,589 of CP092884.1, forward strand.
TAATCACATCACAATTTGAAAGAGGGACCTAGACAACCAGAGAGAGAGAGAGAGACATGACTGGCACAGCCGGGGCGGCCGTTCGTGTCGCACACAATCCCCAACTGTCTTAAAAGTCCCGAGGTGTTAACTGACAGACCCCAGTGGTTGCCCCTTGGAATGTCGCTGGTGTCTCAAGTGATAGGACCATCTCTCTCTGGGTTGTCTGTAGGTTCGTGGAAGAGTGTATATTATGACATATATATAAAGAAAAAGGTCACCTCTCCTGTCAAAATAGACATCAAACCATCGCCGCACACTCAGGTCGGTGACAAAGCCACAACACCACCAGACAGGAGACCTTGTTTTATAGATCAATTTTCCTCCAGGCAAAATTCCCATCTATAAGGTAAACAGGTCTGAATGTATTGAGGCTGGTGTTGAGGCCTATTTGATGATCTGAATTTGCATGTGATGGGCAAAGAAGATCTTAGAAATTCATTGCCTTGATATATTTATTTGTGAAGAAAGCAAAAAGTCTTTATTTTGTCACATAAATGCCATCTTGCTGCACAATAAAGCAGTGACAACTTAGAACAGTGACAACCTATAGCAGTGACAACCTAAGGCAATGAAACCCCAAGGAAGTGACAACCTAAAGGAGTGACATTGTAGAGCAGTAAAAATCTAAGTGACAACCAAAGGCAGTGAAACCTAGGGCAGGGACAAGCTAAAGAAGGGACAATCTAGAGCAGTGACATCCTAGAACAGTAAAAATCTAAGTGACAACCAAAGGCAGTGAAACCTAGGGCAGGGACAAGGTAAAGAAGGGACAACCTAGAGCAGTGACAACCTAGAACAGTGACAACCTAGGGCAGTGACATTGTAGAACAGTAAAAATCCAAGTGACAACCAAAGGCAGTGAAACCTAGGGCAGGGACAATCTAGAGCAGTGACAAACTAGGGCAGTGACAACCTAGGACAGTAACAATCTCTAGCTGGGAACAGAGGTTACCTTGGCACAAACCACGGGGTAGGTCTGAGTGCCCAGCATCTCCTGGTCTATGGTCTGGGAGAACTCACTGATGCCGTTCTTCAAGGCCAGGATAGCTTGTTCCTTCATTCCCTGTACACCAATTCCTTGAAAGATATAGCTTTACATGTCACATGAATGCCTTCTTGCTGCACAATACATTGTATAATACAAGGAGTGACGTTTCGGTAACAGCGTTGTTACCATCACAAAAGTATTGAATAATTCATGATAAAGCACAATTTGGATTATAGATTTTAGATACAGGAAAATAAGACCTAATCCAAATAGTTTATTAGTGTGTGACGCTTCGATAACAGCATTGTACCCATCATCAGACAAAAGAATAAAAAATATATATATTTTTTATTCTTTTGTCTGATGATGGTAACAATGCTGTTATCAAACATCACATACACCATTTATTTTATTTGAATTTGGTCTTATTACCTTGTGTTTATACATCTATAATCCAAATTGTGCCTTATCAAAGAAGAATAATAGAATCAGAGAGGTGATAAGGCAATATTTGGATTATAGATTATAAACACAAGGTAATAAGACCAAATCCAAATAAATAAATAGTGTGTGATGGTTTCAGTAACAACGTTATTACCATCATCAGACAAAAGTACTGCATGAGAAATTTTACCACAGCATGTTTTACATAACAGTAACTATTTAAAACATGCTGTGGTAAAATTTCTCATTCAGTACTTTTGTCTGAAGATGGTAACAAAGCTGTTACCGAAACATCACACACTATTTATTTATTTGGATTTGGTCTTGTTACCTTGTTTTTATAATCAGAGAGGTTAAAAAAATAAAGAGGGGGAAAGACAGACTGACCTTGTACCAGAAGAGCTTGGCCTTCTCAATGAAGACCTTGGGCCAGTTGAATTTATCCACATCCAGTAGATACTTGTAAGCTTGTTGATAATGTCCTGACCTGGCTCAGCAACAACCTGTCTATGCGGTGACATACGCGATGGTGAGCCTTACATGCGCGCCAGCTTGGCAGAGTGAAGCCAGCAGTGTGCAATCTCACACTCCAGTTCTGAGGAGAGGTTTGAGTTGCGCATCTGTGCCATGCGCAGGAGAGATCTCTGGAGGTTCAAGATGGGAGTCTGATGCCTCAACGAGGACTGCGCGCAGAACACACCAATTAGTACGTAAGGAAATGTTTCTGTATCTATAGTTGTCTTCCAACTCAAGGGATTAGAATTAATGGTTTGTTGAATTGAATGGTCATGAGCTGTGAGTGATGATCACTTAACAGATAAAATTGGAGAATTACTGTCACCATATAGTCACCAAAAGTCAACTTGATGGACACCTAACAAGAAGAAGAATCAAGGCAAAGTCTGACTTCCACCAAAGTATTCCTGGATCATGGTGCCACCATGATCAACGAAAGCTGCACCCCTACACCCCATTCCATGAGATCAGATGTTGATTTACACCAGTGATTCTCAACCAATGTGCCGCAGTAATTTTGTGTGCCGCGAAATTCTAAAAATGTGCCGCCGAATTTTAGTCATATGATTATGTTCACGTTTGTATTGGTTTTTCTTTTTTTCTTTTTCATTTTTTTACTTTTTAAAATAACGAAATTAGCAAATTGAATGTTAGAGATGTATCTTACTTATATTTTGCATAGAAATATTGATACATAATTTGAATTTTCTTGCATTCAAGTTAGCAAAAGTGTGCCGCGAAATTCTAAAATTGTGCCGCCAAATTTTCAAATCTTTAAAATAATGCCGCAACAAAAAAAAGGTTGAGAATCACTGATTTACACACTACATCTCCTGTCACGTATGTAATTTGTATAATCTTTACATATAGGGATAAGAAACAACAACAACAAGAACATGGGGAAAGTGTGTACCTCCACCAGCTGCCAACGTCCCTTCCACTCCGCGAGGAGAGATGTCATGTCCTCCCCCCGTCTCTGCTGGTAGAGCAGGTGGTGGAAGATGTTCTCAATGTCTGTCAGGATGTGGAGCCTGGACACACATGCTCACACACATATAGCACAATTTCAGGGGGTCGGTGGAAGGCTGGTTAAACCGTTTGGTTTTCGACTGCTACGACCCGGGTTCGATTCCCGTATTGGACACTTTTTCTGTTTAAAAAAAAAAAAAAAAAATGCTCCAATGGCCCCCGATTCTTGCAAAAGTCCAACCCCACCAGCGAGTGCAAGTAACCAAATGGGGCTCTGGCACATTTGTAAGTGCAAAATCGAACTGCTTTTCACATGTGTAGACATGTGGTGCGCTTACAGTAAAAGCAGTCGCTAACTACCCACCATGATTATCATGGCCTGTACCACGTGTACTAAGGATAAGCAAAAAAAAAAAAAAAAAACAATTTCTCATGTGTTGAAAGTGACACCACTTCCCCAAGTGGCCACACTTTTGTATAATTACAAATGGCATGAAAGGTGCCCTGTGTCCTGACCATAAAAATCTCCTGATTTTTGTTTTAAGTAATCTTCCATATAGTATTCATCGCAGTAAGGACCGTAGAAGTTCGATTTATGTATAAAGGAAACATTCGCGCTTTTAAATCCTTTTATTTTATATGTATAGATGGCACGTTATTGCTTTGTGTTAATTTATTCCTAACTGGCCTTGTCTTTATAGTTTGCTGAAGAGCATTGCTCGAAGCAAATATTTGAATGTATTCTACTGTCCTATAAGCTTATGTCCATAGTTTACTTGAAAACCATTTCTAAGATTCCATCCTTCAGTGTAGCATATAAAAGCAGAATGATCCAATACAGTATTAGAGCTCAGAGAAGCGGTCTGGTGGATTAAATTGGCGAAACCGCTGGAGGGTTCACCACTGATGAGCCAAGCCCTCCCAATATATTTTTTCATCGCAGTAAGGACAGTAGAAGTTCGATTTATGTATAAAGGAAACATTCGCGCTTTTAAATCCTTTTATTTTATATATATAGTATTCCAAATTATACTCGGTGAGAGACGGTTAGAATCCTCTATAACCCCAACTTGGTTGATATAAGGTACATTTTGGAGATTATAGATTAGAAAAAAGTAATAAGACCAAATCCAAAAAAATATATATAAATAGTGTGTGACCTTGTGTTTGAACAATCTATAAACTTAGGTATTCATTAGGACCTGCTGATAATTGAGATCAACTCTTTTTTTTGCTTATTCCTAGTACATATGGTGCACTTACAGTAAAAGCAGTCGCCTACTTCTACCCACCATGATTATCATGGCCTGTACCACGTGTACTAGGGATAAGCAAAAAAAAACATGTGGTACAGGCCATGGTAATAATGGTGGGTAGAATTGGGCGAATGCTTTTACTCTAAGTGCACAACATGTCTACACATATGAAAAGCAGTTCAACTTTGCCCTTACAAATATGCCAGAGCCCTGTTTGGTTACTTGCACTCGCTGGTGGGGCTGGACTTTTACAAGAATTGGGGGCCATTGGAGCATTTTTTTTTTTTATTCAGAAAAAAAAAAGCCCAATGCGGGATTCGATCCCAGGTTATAGTGGTCGAAATCCAACGGTTTAAACCACCCTTCCACCGACCCTTGACTCTTGTCTTCCCAGCAAGTGCCAATCAATGAGAGTTGATTGTAAATTGCTGCCCACAGACCACTCTATGACACCTGAGAGAGCTACCTGAGTATATAGAGATAACCCCGCATATAAGCTCCCTCCTCGGAAGCTGCGGCAGCCAATGGGATCATCAGGTTCATCCTCATCTGTTTCAGGTTGATGGTCAGGTTCTCCAGGTCCTGAAATCAACAACAGAGGAAGGTAAGTGGTAGCAAATATTGGTGTAACAGCATGAGGAGAAAACACAAAAAGATGAAAAGGTACAATTTTTTTTATAGATGATTAGAATTAGATACACAAGAAAATAATATCCAAACAATTTTATAGTGTGCGACATTTTGCTAACAGCATTGTTACCATCATCAGATAAAGAAATAAATGAGAAAAAATATCACAGCATGTTCTTAAATGTTATCATTTATTCCTTTGTCTGATGATGGTAACAATGTTGTTACCGAAACATAACACACTATTAAATTATTTGGACTAGTGACTAGTTCACTATTTAAGAATTTGCTGTAATATTTTTTTCTCATAATTTATTCTTTTGTCTGATGATTGTAACAACGCTGTTACAGAAACGTCACACACTATTTATTTAATTGTATTTGGTCTTATTACCTTGTGTTTATAATCTATAATCCAACTTATCATGTAGAGTGATAAATCACAATTTGGATTATAGATTATAATACAATAAGACCTAATCCAAATAATTTATTAGTGTTTGATTGTCTGATGATGGTGACAATGTTGTTACCGAAACGTCACACACTAATAAATTATTTAGATTAGGTCTTATTTTCTTGTATTATTATCATGTAGAGAGAATTCTTTTGTTGTAAAAAAAAATAAATTCACTAAATCAGAAATAAATCAAAGAGATTGTTATGCTCTTTTCTTTTGTTAGTGTGAAGACCAATTCTGGCTCAACGCAGATGAAACTCACCCCACGGTACGCGGCCAGCATCAATTTCCCAATACCAATGGACCAAGACTGGCACTTCTGGATCTCTGGTTCCTGGAACATACAAACACATCACAAGTTGTCAAACCTTCAGGTAGATCCTCTTCTTCTTCCTTCATATCTCCACTCAATCATATTAGGGTGTCAATATTGCCGGTCCCAAGCCCGGATGAAAAAAGAGGAGGGGGAGCAGTAACAAGCTCACTAAAAAACCTGGGCTCAGCTGGCCCGGCTGATAGTACCCTGTAAGGGCTCCTAATCCAGGGATACAGGATGAGTAGCGTTTGTACTCCATGTTAGGAACGGCTCTACATGGCATCTGTTCCTCATGTCAGAGGCGGCCATTTCTTTTGGAGCTAAGTCGGCCTGCCACTGAGTAGTACTTCCAGTCTTAATGACAAAGGCAGACACATTCTACTTCACCCAGTTATGATGGTTGTCAACTTTACAAGCTTGATACCCTAATATGATTGAGTGGAGATATGAAAGAAAGAAGAAAGGTATCAAGCTTGTAAAGCTTGTTGTCTGCCGGGGAAGAGTAGAGCACATCAATGGATGAGTCAATACAGTCAATAATGTGTCTTGGGGTTGCAAGCTGAGAACTAGGTAGATCCTAGATGGCGCAAGCCAATCAGCAACTTTTTAGTTGCATGATGAGGAGATTGCTTTCTGTTAATAAAACAGAGTGTCACAATTCGATAAAATAATCCCTTGAATCTACACCCATACCTCGCTTTGCGTCGGGGTTATGTTAAAAAAAAAAACATGACGCAAAGCGAAAATATGTGAAGGCGCAATCAAAAACAAAGGTTTTGCCATATTTTAGGGAAAAAAATTTTTTTTTAATTAAAGACTCGAATCCAAAACAACGCAACTTCGAAAATCTAACGACGCACAGTGAAAATCAGTAAAAATTAAACAGCGACGCAACTTCGAAAAAAAACGCAAAACGAAACGACGCAAAGCGAGGTATTGGTGTATATTAAAACATGAACATTAAGCATTCAGGGAAAAATTTATTTTTAAAATATTTTTTTATTCAAAAATCTCTCAAGCACGCGCAACAGAAGCCTGTGTTGATTCTGTATTGAAACAAATGTAAAAACAACAATAATACTTTATTTTAAATCTTTATTTTATTGGCGTTTTAACGATGAAAGATACTTTCTCCCGTAGAAGAGCTTTCTTGCCCTGAAAGCTTAATAGATTTTTAAATAAAAAATATTTTAAAATGAATTTTTCCATGGATGCTTAATGTTCTTATTTTAAAACAGAGTGTGTTGGGATACCTGGAGGTACTGTTCTAGCTGTTCCCAGTTTGACAGCTTCCAGGCAGCCTCCACCTGGAACTTGCGGATCTCCGGGGTCCACTGAGGCCTGGATCAATCAGGTTGAGTGGTAGAAGAGAAAGGAGACGGTCAAACACCCACCAGGAGTTGAGCAGCCCATTGGCGTAGATGTGGGCGGAGTTGGGGTTATCCAGGGCCAGCTGGGAGCGAAGTAGACCACAATGGTACTGTAGGTTGTTTGGTTCCAGCACTGTCGCTCGCTCGTAGCAGCTGTAGGCTTCCTGCATCTGGCCTGGAAACATGCCACAGTTCAGTGTCTACAGCTTTTTTTTTTTGCTTATCAATAGTACACGTAGTACAAGCCATGATAATCATGGTAGGTAAAAGTAGGCGACTGCTTTTACTGTAAGTGCACCACATGTCTACACATGTGAAAAGCGGTTTGATAATGTCTACAGTAATTCAATGATACAGGACTTATACAGGACTGTAAACACTTCACATCAGTGTCTAGACAGGTCTCATAACACCTGATTTAACATGGTCAACATGGTTGACAATACAGTAACACACAAAGTAATGAGACCAAACCCAAATAAATAGTGTGTGACATTTCGATAACACTGTTGTTACTGAAACGTCACACACTATTCATTTATTTGGATTTGGTCTTATTACCTTGTGTTTATAATCTACTAGCCGAATGACCCGGGCAACGCCCGTGTTTTACCCGATTGAATGTTTTGATTCAAATACTATTTGTTACAATTATAAATTGGCGCCTTAAATAATTGAATATGTTAGTTAATAACTATAGCCTATGTGCTTTATCTGTCTATGTACTGTTGGCTTCCGTAGGCGTCTCTTACTGGGAAAAAGAAAGAGAGGATTCCATTTGATTATTATCTAATATATGCATTTATTTAGGGAGCGACCCGCTCCAACACAATAGTTACAAAGACGAAATAGCGAGTGGGGGGGGGGGGGGGGGGGGGGGCAAAGGTGGCGTGACCGTAGCCAACCAATAGGAGGGGCGCCATTCCAAAAAAAAAAAGCAAACGGTGACAGATGAAAACTGATGACTGATTAGGAGATGAGGAATGACGCTCGTAACTGTAAATAGAATAATCCAAATTGTGCCTTATCATCTAACAAAACAGTGAGGCATTAACATTTTTTATCTATATTACGATGCACTAGCACGCCATCTGTTATCAAAATACGAAACTATTTTAGACGCGTATGATTCTTTTTAAAATAAAACAATTTCTACTGTCCTTACTGCATGGAAAAATTAATGGGAAGGCCTGGCTCATCAGTGGTGAACTGGCGAAGCTGCTGGGAGGGTTCACCACTGATGAGCCAGGCCCTCCCATTAATTTTTTTCAATTGCAGTAAGGACAGTAGAAATTGTTTTATTTTAAAAAGAATCATACGTGTCTAAAATAGTTTCGTATTTTGATTTCTTATCTATGTATAAAATGTGCCTACATAACATATCAGTGACAAGATGAACATTCCAGAGTTATTCTAATTCTTCTTAACCCATAGTTTGGTAGCTGGCAATATTCCTGTCTTATCAGAATCCCTTTCTATGGCCTGTCTTTTGTTGAAACTAAAGGTTCTTCTCCTGAAATTATCCAGGAATTCTATTCACTGTCTTTATCTTCCCAGTTCTTCCTCCATACCTCCTTTCAGTAATACAGTTATCTACTGTCAGACAACATGTCCAAACATAATGGTTCTCCTTCTCTCAATCATCTCCAGAAAACCCTCCTCAATCCTTTTTAGGACATCTTCATTACTTACTTTCTTTTTTTGCAAATCCTACAGTATGATGTCAAAATGAAATATCAAGATTGATAAGGTACAATTTGGATTATAGATTATAAACACAAGGTAATAAGACCAAATCCAAATATATAAATAGTGTGTGACGTTTCTGTAGCTGCGTTGTTACCGAAACGTCACACACTATTTATTTATTTGGATTTGATCTTATTACCTTGTGTTTGAAATATCAAGATTGTATCTTCAAAATGGAATACCAAGATTCTAACTCAGGGTCTACATGGGTTTTCAGAGAGGGCTCTAGAAGATTTACACTCATGGACAAAACTTAAGAAGGTGGTATGTGTGTGTCTCTCCAATCTTCTATTTTTATTTATTATTATTTTATTTTTTTTGGAGGAGGAGAAAGAGGCAATTTTGTTCACACTTAGTTATCTTGTGTGTCTTCAATAAAGGTCACTGTAATATCTTTCAGAGTTATTGTCTGTATACCGATATACATGGTTAAAGGTACAACTTCCTTAAGTTTTGTCCATGAGTGTATATTGGTTATCTTGTGTGTCTTCAATAAAGGTCACTGTAATATCTTCCAGAGTTATTGTCTGAATCCCGATATACATGCTGAAAGGTACAACTTCCTTAAGTTTTGTCCATGAGTGTATATTGGTTATCTCGTGTGTCTTCAATAAAGGTCACTGTAATATCTTCCAGAGTTATTGTCTGAATCCCGATATACATGCTGAAAGGTACAACTTCCTTAAGTTTTGTCCATGAGTGTATATTGGTTATCTCGTGTATCTTCAATAAAGGTCACTGTAATATCTTTCAGAGTTATTGTCTAAATCCCGATGCCAAAAGGTACAACTTCCTTAAGTTTTGTCCATGAGTGTATATTGGTTATCTCGTGTGTCTTCAATAAAGGTCACTGTAATATCTTTCAGAGTTATTGTCAGAATCCCGATATACATGGTTAAAGGTACAACTTCCTTAAGTTTTGTCTATGAGTGTACATATAGAAAGAGGTTCACTCACCCAACACTAGGTGGGTCTGGATCTGCTGACTCAGCTGAGGTTCCTCCCAGAGCAAGGCAACAGCCGCAGCGCTGTCTGTATCGTCCAGGTCCACGTAGATTTTCTACACAGACAGTACACAACACACTTTAACAAGTAGGGAAATTAAATGTCATCCTTTTCTTCTTTCTTATCTCCACTTAATCATATTAGGGTATCAAGCTTGTAAAGCTTGTTGATGTTGTCTGCTGGGGATGAGTAGAGCTCATCAATCGATGAGTCAATAGAGTCAATAATATGGTTTGGGATTGTAGGTTGAGAATTTCTGGAAAGTCTTTTTTTTTTTGCTTATCCCTAGTAGACGTGGTACAGGCCATGATAATCATGGTGGGTAGAAGTTGGCGACTGCTTTTTACTGTAAGTGTCTACACATGTGAAAAGTAGTTCGACTTTGCACTTACAAATGTGCCAGAGCCCCGTTTGGTTACTTGCACTACTTGCGTTTGGGCACTCGGATGGGGTTGGACTTTTGCAAGAATCGGGAGCCATTAGAGCATTTTTTTTTTAAATCAGAAAAAAAGTGACCAATGCGGGAATCGAACCCGGGTCGTAACAGTTGAAAACCCAGTCATTGTCCATAGATGACCAGAGTTAAGTCTGGAAATCGAGGACTTTGTCATTATTACTTCTCAATCAAATAAATAACTTATACGAAGAACCTCTACATAATGGACATCTCTCTAAAAAGAGCAGAGCTAAAAATAATCAAAAATGACATTTAAATCAACACAAGGTAATAAGACCAAAATCCAAATTGATAAAAGTGTTTGTGAAGTTTTCTGTGTTGTTAAGAAAATTTCACATTATTAAATTGGATAACTCAGCCTTTACCGGTCCCAAGCCCGGATGAAAAAGGAGGAAGAGGAGCAGTAATAAGCTCGCTAAAAAACCTGGGCTCAGCTGGCCCGGCTGATAGTACCCTGTAAGGGCTCCTAATCCAGGGATACAGGATGAGCAGCGTTTGTACTCCATGTTAGGAGCGCCTGCACATGGTGTCTGTTCCTCATGTCAGAGGCAGCCATTTCTTTTGGAGCTAAGTCGGCCTGCCACTGAGTAGTACTCCCAGTCTTGATGACAAAGGCAGACTCATTCTACTTCACCCAGTGTGGAGATAAGAAAGAAGAAGAAGAAGATTAAATTGGATTCGGTCTTATTACCTTGTATTTCTACATTCTTTTATTTTGTCTGATGATAGTAACAACACTGTTACCAAAATGTTACATATAAATTATAAAATTGGATTTGGTCTTATTACCTTGTATTTCTACAATCAGTACTTTTGTCTGTTGATGATATGTTAACAACAGTGTTACCAAAACATCACACATTATTTAATTTTGGTCTTATTATTTTGTGTTTCTAATCTATAATACAAATTGTGTCTAAAGGTTGAGAAAAGGGCAAGATACAAAAGCTCCCAATAAATAAAGTATATATTTTTTTAAAACTTGCAGTAAGTCATTTATTTAATTTTGTATTCATAAGTCACAATTTGGATTACATTATAGACAAGGTAATGAGACTAAATCCACATAAATAAATAATGTATAACGTTTCAGTAACAGTGTTGTTACCATCATTAGATAAAATTCAGTACTTTTGTCTGATAGTAACACCTACACTGTTACCAAAACTTCACACACTATTTATTTATTTGGTCTTATTACCTTGTGTTTAATTTGGTTGTTGTTGTTTCTTATCCCCTAGTGTAAAGATTACCCCAATTCCATGAGTTCATGCTCCACAAGCTATTTTATGATAAGTAGCAGCCTCTCCCAAAGGTCCTGTTTAGTGCATCTAATGCAAGCCAAAATGTGTTCTGGAGCTCCAGGTGCCAAGCACCTTTGGTATTCTAAGAATATTTTTGCACTGGTTACCTGATGTACTGGGAGAAAACATCCAAGAAGCCTTTTTGACGTTTATTCAAAATCTAATGATTTGAGAAAAAGTACTTTCAAACTAAAGATTATTGTCTAAAATAATTATCAGGAACAAAGGTATGCAAATAAAATTATATAAAAAGTATGCAAATGAATTATACAACACAAAATTATATTGTTGTTGTTGTTGTTGTTTCTTATCCCCTTGTGTAAAGACTACACGAATTCCATGAGTTCATGCTCCTCGAGCTGTTTTATGATGAGCAGCGGCCTCTCCAAAAGGTCCTATTTAGTGCATCTAATGCAAGCCAAAATGTGTTCTGGAGCTGCAGATGCCAAGCTACATTTTGGGCAAGTGGGTTTCTATCTTCAATGGCTTGAGATGGCCTGTTCTAAGTCTTGTTAGTGTTTTTTGATGCTGTCTGATGTTCAGAGCTCCTCCTGGGTCCACTACACTGTACCAACTGTGCTTAGGTGGGATCCTCCAGTTCTTGTTTATTTTTGTTTTGGCTATTGTTTCTATTTCTTTAAAAAGTAAGTTTATTTTTCTGTGGCAAGGGTTCTTTTGTGCCTTTTTTCGCTAGCACATCAGCAGCTTCATTGCCTTCAATGCCAACGTGTGAGGGTATCCATTGAAGGTGAATTTTTGAGGTTTTTGAGAGTTTTTGGAGATAGCCAATTATGTTCCTGCTTACTTTGTCTCCGAGTTCCCCTGTGTGACTCAAGTGACGAAAGCTGCACCCCTACACCCCATTCCAAAATAAGATGTAAAAAGCCACAATGAAACCCATGACAAAAGATGTACACAGTAAGTTAAATTGGGACATGTAAACAAACAACTCCACATCTCTCCCAACAATATTACCTGTAAAAAGTCCAGTTTAGAGTCCAGGGTATCCTTGGACCTTTTGAGATGGAGTTCGAGGTAGAGCAGCGCCCTAGTGTAGGCATGGCAGTGGAAGGCACTGGAGGACAACAGGTCCAGTGGCATTTTCTCCACAAACTGCTCCACCTTCTCAAAGTTGGATTTCATCTCCCTGCCTGCAACATTGTCCAGTAGAGACATCTTCAGTGTAATGATAGAGTACCATTTGGATTATAGATTAGAAACATAAATAATAACAAGATCATATCTAAATACGAAGAGAAAAAGTTTTCTTTATTAAAATATATGTTACAAGCTTTCGGGTTGCCAAGCCCTTCGACAGGTACAACTTGGCAGCCCGAAAGCTTGTAACATATATTTTAATAAAGAAAACTTTTTCTCTTCGTTTTTAGCACTTTCATAAGCCATCAAGGAGAAATTTCGTGATTTTCGTTTCAAAATCATATCTAAATTCAAAACTATTTTAAAGGCGTAAGATTCTTTTTGAAATTAAACAATTTCTACTGCCCTTACTGCAAAGGAAAAATTAATGGGTGGGTCTCTGGCTCATCAGTGGTGAACCCTCCCAGCGGTTTCGCCAGTTTAATCTACCATACCGCTGTTATATTGCATTTTTGGAACTTCCTTTTATAGTGATACTGTTGATAGACTCTAGGAATGGGTATTTTAGAAGAACTATGGATATAAGCTTTGAGGACAGCAGAATTACATACAATTATAAATATATAATATGCTTCGAGCAATCACTCTTCCACAAATATCAATTTGTGTCTTTTATTGGAACAATTATATTATGATGTATTAGTGCGCCATCTGATATCAAAATTCAAAACTATTTTAAAGGCGTAAGATTCTTTTTGAAATTAAACAATTTCTACTGCCCTTACTGCAATGGAAAAATTAATGGGAGGGCCTGGCTTATATCTCCAAATTATTGAAATGATTCTGATGATTAATGGGAGACAATTTGGATTATAGATTGGAAAATGTCAACCTTTGTCAAAGCATAGCAAATTGTAATCCAAATTGAACCACAAGGTTCTGTTGTATTTTATCCTTTTGAGTAAGCTAGTAAAGCTGCTAACAAAGAAAAACCTTTCATTAACTAGAGTAAATCAACAACATCTCTGAAATGGATCATAGACCAAATTATAAAAAATGTTCATAGACTGAAGTAAGTAGAAATTTAAAAATTAAAAAAAGATGCCGAAACCCGGGACCTTTAGATATTCAGTCTAACGCTCTCCTAACTGAGCTATTTCGGCTTATTTTATTTATTTCTATAGAAGCTTCTATCTTTATAATTATGTATAATTTCAAAAAGTCAATTCGCTCGCGCCTCTAGCGGTGAAAATGAGGGGTAATACCAGCTGACCTAATGTACATGTAAAGTTTGGAGCGGGACGTTTCACAAGAGTGACATCCACGGCTCCAATTTATAATTGTAACAAATAGTATTTGAATAAAAACATTCAATCGGGTAAAACACGGGCATTGCCCGGGTCATTCGGCTAGTAGATTATGAACACAAGGTAATAAGACCAAATCCAAATAAAGAGTGTGTGAAGTTTCGGTAACAGCGTTGTTACCAACTTCAGACAAAAGTTATCTCTTCTTATCTGTTATCTTGTTTACACACTTGATAACAATAACTATTTAAAAACATGCTGTGGTAAAATTTCTCATTCAGTACTTTTGTCTGAAGATGGTAACAACGCTGTTACCGAAATGTCACACACTATTTATTTATTTGGATTTGGTCTTATTACCTTGAAGTTAAATCAACGTTTAGTTAATTTCTGTTCCACTAGATAGAGCTCTGCCATCTAAAATGTTTATTGTGAGTGGATACAACCTTATTTTATTTATAACTAGACGAATGACCCGGGCAACGCCCGGGTTTACACAATTAAATGTATTTTACATATGGAAGATGGACGTAGTTCCCGGAGGTCACCCGCGAGGCTTTTTTGGCACTTGGCACAGCTGTGTCACCAACGCCAGGACCGAGCGCGGTGGGAACATGAAATGGCCAAACGGCCGGCAGCCGGACGATTCCATTTTCTCGGAGGGGGGGGGGGGGGCGGTGGCAGGGAAGTCATGTGCTCGCCGGCAACCAATGGGCGCCCCCGCCGTCAGATCCCACGTTCTAGAGGGCGCTGCTCGTGAGCTAAGTAGAATAATTTGAATATATAGTTTTAATAACTGATTAATATATTTTTTAAAATAGCCTATCGTCATCCTCGTTATTTTTTACCTATGTATGGAAATTTTGGTTTGAATTAGTGAACTACTGCGAATTTGTATACCGGACATACAGACCAACAGACAAACATTCATTTTTATATATATAGATATCATCAACACCTGACCTTTTTCACAGTGTTTTAACTCAATATTTTATTATGCTTTATATTTGTGACTTCTCTAAAAAGACAAGTTTTACTGTGTGCTGTTGAGGTAGAGTTCCCACCAAGTTAAACTGCTTATATAGGTTTAGATTTATGGGGATTTATTTACAGTTACAAACCAATTATTATGTTGTTGTTTCTTATCCCCTTGTGTAAAGATTACACGAATTCCATGAGTTCATGCTCCTCGAGCTGTTTTATGATGAGCAGCGGCCTCTCCCAAAGGTCCTGTTTAGTGCATCTAATGCAAGCCAAAATGTGTCATGTGATTACTACCATATGTCACAGTATATTCAGTGTAAAGAGAGACTCACTTGACTTCTCATTAATCTGCATGCGTCGCGTCCACACAATAAGGTAGTCCAGGATGTCAAAGACAGTTTGCGCACTCATGTGGCTCTCCCTGTTTTCCCAGTGTTTGGTAAGCGACACCACAGATACCATCTCCTGGTGTATCTACACAGACAAGCAGACTATGTAGATGGTAATACGCAGGCTGTATACGCGAGAACTCACCTCCTCTCTTCCCTCATTCGAAGTGTCCTGTAGTGCGTAGAGCACCAGATAGGGCAGGAGGTAAACTGCACACTTCAGGTCGTACTTGCATACCATGGAGCAGGCGTAGAACACCTTCTTAGGCTTCTCTTGTTCCACCTACGCAGGAAACCTCTTTTATTTTTACCCTTTTTAACAGCAGGTAAGAATTTAGGAATATATTACAATCTTTTTTTTTTTTTTTTGCTTATCCCTTGTACACGTGGTACAGGCCATGATAACCATGGTGGGTAGTTAGCGACTGCTTTTACTGTAAGTGCACCACATGTCTACACATGTGAAAAGCAGTTCGACTTTGCACTTACTAATGCCAGAGCCCCGTTTGGTTACTTGCACTCGCTGGTGGGGTTGGACTTTTGCAAGAATCGGGGGCCATTGGAGCATTTTTTTTTTCTTTAAACAGAAAAAAAGTGTCCAATGCGGGAATCGAACCCGGGTCCTAGTGGTCGAAAACCAAACGGTTTAACCAGCCTTCCACCGACCCCCATTACAATCTTAAATGAAATTAATCCTTGTAGATCCCAAGAACCCCAAATATGCAAAAAAAACTGACTTACTTCAGATACATAAGGAGAGAAAATGGTCTGGAAAAAAATAGGTTGAGAAAAATTAAAGGAAAAGAGGAAGATCTCCAATGAGTTAGATGGAAAGGGGTCAAGGAAGCTACCAGAAAGTTACTAGATGAACTGAGAGTGGCGATTACTATAACAGAACAATTTGGAGAATATTTGTCACCATATACACTCATGGACTAAACTTAAAGAAGATTTATATTTTGATGTAGCTGGTTGTATATTTTTTTTAAGGAGACAGAGTCCATTTTTTGTTCACACTTGGTCATCTTGTGTGTCAAGTCACTGTATATCAAATATCTTTTCGAGTTATTGTCCAGATATACATGGTAAAAGGTACAACTTCCTTAATTTTTGTCCATGAGTGTATATTGGTTATCTCGTGTGTCTTCAATAAAGGTCACTGTAATATCTTTCAGAGTTATTGTCTGAATCCTGATATACATGGTAAAAGGTACAACTTCCTTAAGTTTTGTCCATGAGTGTATATTAGTTATCTTGTGTGTCTTCAATAAAGGTCACTGTAATATCTTTCCGAGTTATTGTCTGAATCCTGATATACATGGTAAAAGGTACAGGAGCTTCCTTAAGTTTTGTCCATGAGTGTATATTGGTTATCTCGTGTGTTTTCAATAAAGGTCATTGTAATATCTTTTAGAGTTATTGTCTCAATCCCGATATACATGGTAGAAGGTACAACTTCCTTAAGTTTTGTCCATGAGTGTGTCTTCAATAAAGGTCACTGTAATATCTTTCAGAGTTATTGTCTCAATCCCGATATACATGGTAGAAGGTACAACTTCCTTAAGTTTTGTCCATGAGTGTATATTGGTTATCTCGTGTGTCTTCAATAAAGGTCACTGTAATATCTTTCAGAGTTATTGTCTCAATCCCGATATACATGCTAAAAGGTACAACTTCCTTAAGTATTGTCCATGAGTGTATATTGGTTATCTCGTGTGTCTTCAATAAAGGTCACTGTAATATCTTTCAGAGTTATTGTCTCAATCCCGATATACATGCTAAAAGGTACAACTTCCTTAAGTTTTGTCCATGAGTGTATATTGGTTATCTCGTGTGTCTTCAATAAAGGTCACTGTAATATCTTTCAGAGTTATTGTCTGAATCCCGATATACATGGTAAAAGGTACAACTTCCTTAAGTGTTGTCCATGAGTGTAGTCACCACAAGATGAAGACACCAGGTATGAAGACACCAGGTAGAGGGGGACTGACCCGTGAGAAGAGGTCCACCACCCAGGTGTTCACCCAGTCCTGGTAGGTCACTCCATGGGGACTCCCGTAGATGGGACGGACTATCTGAGGTAGATGGGCTTCTTGACTGATCTTGTACCTGGTCACACAGTCTGTTGTGGAATACAGCACCTCCCTTGGTGGGTATTCTCTTAATTTTTTTATAATCTGTTGTTGTTGTCATGTACATTAAAAAAGCAAGCCCTTCTCCAAATTTTCCCAATCTGTCCTTTCATAATGTTGTATACCCTTTGATTTTGAATCTCAGATTCAGTTTTGTTTCCTGAAAACAAGCAATATGCACATTGTATTGTTGTTGTTGTTTCTTATCCCCTTGTGTAAAGATAACACGAATTCCATGAGTTCATGCTCCTCGAGCTATGGAATGAGGTGTAGGGGTGCAGCTTTCGTTAATCATGGCACCATGATCCAGGCACACTTTGGTGAAAGTCTGACTTTGCCTGTAGTTTGAGGCCGTTCCTAACATGGAAGCAGACACCTTTGCTGCCGACTCTAACATGAGTACAGACGCAGCTCCTCCGTATCCCTGGAGTGGGACCCTTGCTGAGGTCTACCAACCGGGTCAGTTGAAGTCAGGATTTTTAAAGAGGTCTACTTCTAACAATGCTGCTGTTGGTCCGCGACTGCTTATTCGTCAGAGTTATTCTGCTTGTTTCGCAGCTGGCCTTCATATCTGAAGGTCATTCCCCTATCCGCCACCTGGGGACGTGCCCTATAGCAGTCAGCTCTGCCAAGGGATATGCACATTGTTGTCACGACAAGTCAGCTCTTCAGTTTTCCTTTATTTATATTAAGCTGTAGTAGATTGTCCTCGTAGATTTTTCATCAGGAGCCTAGACTGAAGCTACTGACATGGAGGTTACCCCAATGTGGTAGCATTACTGAATATAATACCAATATAATGCGGCTTATGATTGTAGAATTTTCAAACTTCATTCTACAATCATAAGCCGCATTATATTGTATTATAAATTACTTTGGCCCAGCCACATTGCCAGCAGAACACCTCTTTGGTAGATTGTGAGGATTCCATTAGATCCCGTGTGGATCTCATGGAATAAAGTCCACCCTAGACTGACGAGGGCCATTAGCCAGAAACCATGGTCTCTAGGTGGACGCTTTTCAGTTGCCAAAGTTGGTGTTGTGGCTTTGTCACCGACCCGATGCCGCTAGTTGCGGCGACGGTCAATAGATGGCGTCAGATTCTGACATTTATTTTGACGGGAGAGGCGACCATTGCTTCCGTGGATAAATTACTTTATTTAATATTTACGAACGGAAAAATATGTCCAGGGTAACCTAGTGGACATGGCATCTGCCCGATAAGCGGAACACTGTGGATGCGTTATTTTTCCGTTTATAATTACTCTTCACAATTCATCCTATCATACTTCATCCCTAAGGTTAGAAATAATCG
>CP092884.1:49496836-49524575 GCA_030710605.1 Cordylochernes scorpioides
TTATTGCAGTGAGGTATGTAGAGATAATATTTGATGATAGTATTGAAAATAAACACACATTGTTAGTAAATTTATTTGTAACAAATACTATTTATATATGTATTGCAGAGGATTTAACTTATCCAAATAATAATATTGTAGCAAACTATTCATTATTTTATGCACAGATATTGACCATTTTGATCAGATTATGTACACGACAATGTAAACTCATTGCCTTTCTCTGGTATTTTTTATATATTTTCAAAGATCCAATCTGTCCCCATTGTGCCAAAGTGATAACCAATATACAATCATGGACAAAACTTAAGGAAGTTGTACCTTTTACCTTGTATATCGGGATTCAGACAATAACTCTGAAAGATATTACAGTGACCTTTATTGAAGACACACGAGATAACCAATATACACTCATGGACAAAACTTAAGGAAGTTGTACCTTTTAGCATGTATATCGGGATTCAGACAATACCTCTGAAAGATATTATAGTGACCTTTATTGAAGACACACGAGATAACCAATATGCACTCATGGACAAAACTTAAGGAAGTTGTACCTTTTAGCATGTATATCGGGATTCAGACAATACCTCTGAAAGATATTACAGTGACCTTTATTGAAGACACACGAGATAACCCATATACACTCATGCACAAAACTTAAGGAAGTTGTACCTTTTAGCATGTATATCACGATTCAGACAATACCTCTGAAAGATATTACAGTGACCTTTATTGAAGACACACGAGATAACCAATATACACTCATGGACAAAACTTAAGGAAGTTGTACCTTTTAGCATGTATATCAGGATTCAGACAATACCTCTGAAAGATATTACAGTGACCTTTATTGAAGACACACGAGATAACCAATATACACTCATGGACAAAGCTTAAGGAAGTTGTACCTTTTAGCATGTATATCAGGATTCAGACAATACCTCTGAAAGATATTACAGTGACCTTTATTGAAGACACACGAGATAACTAAGTGTGAACATAAGTGTCTCTGTCTCCTTTAAAAAATAGATGACCGGCTATATCAAAGTATAAAACTTCCTTAAGTTGTGTCCATGAGTGTGAATAAAACAAAAAAAGACTTAGGTTCCAGAAGGATAGCCCGGGTATATGGTGACTTCTGTACGTGGATCCTGGGTTAACCTAATAAATAATAATAATATAAAAATTTCTATTTATTTTTTGCATCACAATTTTTTTTAAACAACAAAAAGCCTTTATTTAGGGTCACTGACCCTATACAGTATTCACCAGAGGTATGCATAAGAACAAAGCAGTGAGACAAAGGAAATAACTATATAGACAGAAGAAAAATAAAAAAAAAGAAAGAGAAAGAGGGAAGCAAGAAAAACAACACAAAAAGAGTAGCAGTATTTGCATCACAAATAATTTATCGTGTCATCCTTACGTTTGTCTTCACTCAATTTCTACATGTAGCAATATTGATATGAAAAACCTTGACAAAATAGCTCTTATATCATTAAAATAAATTACATATATGCATATATGAGTGGTCTAGTAGATTAAACTGGCGAAACCGCTGAAAGGGTTCATCATTGAAGAGCTAGGGGTCCTCTAAATTTTTTTTTCTTATTACATTATTCTTGTACAATAAAACCCATAGGATTTTTTTATTGAAAAAAAAAGAAAATATTTGATTAATACAGTTTATATTTCTGAATATATGTTGTGTGTATCAGGTAGAAAATTAGAAAAGACAAATCTCAGAATGATACACAGAAATGCATTCTATGTAAAAATATTTATATAATTTATAAGATATTACAGAGAGGTAAAGAGAAGGAAGTTTATAAAGTAACAAAATATAATAAATAAAATTGTATCATAAAATAATATTTTTCTACAATTTATATATCAAACATATAATGTGTTTTCTAGGTAGGAAAATTTATTTTTGACTATATTATCAACTTTAAAATAAATGTGAAAAAATAGCACAAATGTGATATTGTACTGGGATAAATTAAGAAAAAGGCATCTCCTTATCGTCAAACTGAAAGTTGCTGATGGCTTTCGCCATCTATCGGAATAAATATCAACTATTCTCGTTGATTTTTAATTATTTATTTTCTTGATTTAATCAAGAATGGGTATTTGACCTATTCTGGAATATATTAAAAATCAACGAGAATAGTTGATATTTATTCCGATAGATGGTGCAAGCCATCAGCAACTTTCAGTTGCACGATAAGTAGATGCCTTTTTCTTAATTTAAAATAAATGTTGAAATTAAAGAAGAGTGAAAATGATGCATTTGTCCTTTTATAATGACAGCAGTATTGAATTTTTTCCTCTTTAAAAAAAGTTTAACCTCTAACTGACCAATGTAAAAATACACATCGGTTATATGCTAGGTAAAACTCAATGTTTAAATTAAAACCAATATGTAAGTAAGGTGTATATAAATAAGCGGCTGTGTGATACGGAGTAGGTAAAAGGGCAATCATTGCTCCGAGCTGTTACACGGAAGCGAACAATTTGGCTTCAAAATTTGGGACATTTTTCTAAGTTTGGGGAGACAATTAGGGCACGTGAAGCCATTAATCTCCAAAACTGCACCCCGAGGATTACAAATTCAATTTGGTGCTCCTGGCCCCGTGGGAGCTGGTGAAGTGATGGCGGTGTGGATAGTGTTGGAGATGTGGATAATGTTGGCACGGTGGTGTGGGTAGTGTTGGCACGGCGGTGTGGGTAGTGTTGGCACGGCGGTGTGGGTAGTGTTGGCACGGCGGTGTGGGTAGTGTTGGCACGGCGGTGTGGGTAGTGTTGGCACGGCGGTGTGGGTAGTGTTGGCACGGCGGTGTGGGTAGTGTTGGCACGGCGGTGTGGGTAGTGTTGGCACGGCGGTGTGGGTAGTGTTGGCACGGCGGTGTGGGTAGTGTTGGCACGGCGGTGTGGGTAGTGTTGGCACGGCGGTGTGGGTAGTGTTGGCACGGCGGTGTGGGTAGTGTTGGCACGGCGGTGTGGGTAGTGTTGGCACGGTGGTGTGGGTAGTGTTGAAACAGCTATCGTGGTACAGCGATATGGATAGTGTTTCAGCGGTATAGACAGTGATATAGAGATGTAGATAATTGTGAAGAGATATCTGAATATTGCCAGTAAAGATGGCTGAGTAGTGTTGGGACAGCGGTACGGGCAGTACCACAGCGGTGTGGATCGGATCAGTGTAGAGAATGATAACCATCCCAGGCAGGCAGACTCCCGGAGAACTCCACATAAAAACAAACACAGAACGCCGTAATTGACGTCAATCCCTACACTGTTGCCAGACTTTTTTTTTCTCCGCATCATCCTTCCTTCCAGAGATACAATCGATTATCAATTATCCGGCATTCTTCTAGCTATACCTCTGTTATACCTACCTTCTTTCTTTCTTCCTCAGGATAGGGGAAATATACAACATATATGCATACACGAGTTAGGAAATGTTAAGACAATCAAGAAAACTACTATAGACGGAAAATGTCAATGACTGTTATTATATAACATTTGACGGACACATATATAAATATGATAAAAAGGTATGAACAATATATAAACAAATTTACATATATATATTATTCCCAAAAGGGTCGCTATTTTGCATATTACATATTATGATTGATATTATCTGAAATAAGTTCTAACTTTAATAGAGGGGGAAAAATTTTGAATAGCATATACAGTAGAACTCCTCAAATTCGGAAAGCTTGGGGCGCAAGGTATTCCGAATTTGAGAGAGTTAGATTTGTGAATATTTATGTGGCATAAATAGGCATTTAGATGACTGAGACAAAGATTTTGAAGCATATGAACAATTTTAGGTTGAATATTATATGTACATTACATAATTTTAATTACGATTTTTAATCAAATGTTCCTTGACTTTTATGAGTTTTGAGCATGAAACCGATGAAAAATAGTAAAATATTTTATTATGTATGTAATGCAATTGATGGCCAAGTTATGGCTTGGCAAAGAAGTTGCTGATTGTTGTCTGTTTCTTTGGCTTGTTTAACAAAGCTTCTTCTTCTCTCATAAGCATAGTTCGAAGACTATTGATGGTGTTGTAGCTTGCAAGCATTTCTGGTTCAGTGCGCTTTTCCAAATATTTTAATGCAACATCCAAACTTTTCAACGCTTCGCATCTGGGAACATCCGGCTCCAAACTGTCTTCAGAAGTTGAGGAACTATCATCAGAACTGCTGATTTCCATTTTTTCACTCAAAACAGCTTCAACTATATCATCATTGCTAAGAACATTGTGACCTGGATCATCAAGGTCTATATCGATCCATTCATTAATGCTTTCTTGATTTACTTCAATTCTAGCTCTTTGAAATAATTGCTCCAGCCGTCTAATTTCTTGTTCATCTTCATCAGATTCATCCTCGGATAATTGTAATGCATCACCTGCTGTTTCCAAATCTGAATTATTTTTGTGTTCAAGCAAAATCTTCCATCCATTTCTTATTGTAGAAGATTTTAATTCATCCCAAGAATTTCCAAAATTGAATATCGCTTTCTTGATGTCGTACTTTTTTAAATTAGAAAAAGTTTGTTCACCCACAGAGTTATTTGGCTGATCTGCATCACTTGAAAATACTAAACAACTTTCTAATTGTCTTCGTTTATACAACCTTTTAAAGGCAACAATAACTCCCTGGTCCATAGGCTGCAATACAGATGTTGTATTAGGTGGTAAAAACTTGCATTTAATGTTGCCGTCATTACTGATCAGCTCTGTTGGATGAGCAGGAGAATTGTCAACTAGTAGTAACGCTTTTACTTGATCTGGAGCAACTCTTAACTTATTTTCTTGAAAATTGCGAACTTCGTTTATGAACCGTTTAAAAAACCATTCACTAAAAATGCTTTGATTAAACCAAGCCTTGTGTGAAGAATAGTAATGGACAGGCAATCGATCAATGATGTTTTTGATTGCTCTTGGACGTTTTGATTTTCCAACAACATCCAAAACATTTTTATGTGAAGCGTCTGCATTTGCACAAAGTAAAACAGAGAGTCGATCTTTGGATTGCTTATGACCACTAGCGCTGTTTGCATTTTTGACTTGAGAATTATCGGGTAATGACTTCCAGTAAACTCCTGTTTCGTCAGCATTATAAATTTGGAACTGTTCATACTTTTCGTCAGTCATTAGTTTGTGAAAATCATCTTTAAAGCGATTAGCTGCATCTTCGTCAGCACTCAATGCTTCCCCGACAACTTTTTTATTTTTCAAATTATGTCTGGCTCTGTATCGTGACAACCATCCACCACTAGCTTTAAAAGTGGGATTATTCAATTTTGATGCAAAATGACTGGCAGCTGTTTGGAGTTCAATACCACGAATAGGAACCCCTGATAATCTCTGACTTTCGTACCAGATGTTAACTGCTTTATCAACATTTTCGTATAACGGATTTTTTACTTGAGAAAAACTTTTTGACATCTTTTTCGGTAGAATCAACAAACTTTGTTAGTTTAAGCTCAGACTTTTTTATATCATAAACAGTTGTCTTAGAAATTTTATACTTTTGCATTATCGTTGTATAGCTTAATCCTTTTTTAATGTCACTAAGAACATCTAACTTTTCACCAAGCTTAAGAATTCGGTACTTGCCTCGTTTTTGCCGCTCCTCTTTGGATGCCATTTTGTTGAAGAACAAACTTGTAAATGCAAAAAATTGAGAGTTGAATAAAAGAATTTGAAACTTACAATGTCTGAAAATGTTTGATAATTTGAACTTTAGGTGAATCAACTTTGCAATAAAAAATGCGTGAATGGCTTATGATGTAATAATGCTGCCTTCTTATTGGACAATATCCTAAACTAAGCACAAAGGTCAAATGAAACTGTTGATTTATTTAAGCTTTTAAAAAAGGGGATAAACCCCTAATTAGCGATTATAAATAATCGGTAAAAGTAAATTAATTAAACACTTAAATTAAAAATAAATTACTAATAAAAATAAAATAAAATAAAATAAAAGCAAAGCAAAAGTAAAAGTAAATAAAATAAAATAAAATAATGTTGAAATATCAACAAAATAAAAGCATGTGAAAATTGATTTTTTGTATGTAAAAAAAACATTACAATACTTTCCGAATTTGGGAGTTTCCGAATTTCAGAATTTCCGAATTTAAAGAGTTCTACTGTATACTCTTTTTTTTTTTCCTAGTAAAAAAAAAATATATTTACAACTTAAACCCTGACTACTCTCACCCGCTGATGATCTTGACGCTTCTTTATACCTGAAACTCGAGCAACAGATAGACGATCTACTCGAACTACTGAACGATATCCTGAGCCCCCTATATGAAACAAAGTGGGTCAGGCCAGAGATTACGTTTGCGATTCTATACCGCGATGAAAGATATTATCTCAAAAAAACAACTCTCGCCTGAACACAAGATTATTCTTGTTAAATTCCTCAACACTGTCATCGAGCATGCTGGGAACATGGATTTCATAATCCACAACGGACTGTCCGAACTCAAGGCGGCTTTAAGCTCCTGATGAATTCCAGACGTCCCTCCGTCTGTTGTATATATTTCTCCCTATTCTACTCTCACTCACCCTAATATTATGCAATAAATGTCATTATTTACATATTTTAATAGAGAGAATAAAACGCTACTATCGTAAGTAATGTATATGTAAGACCCTCATGGGTCAATACCCATTTAAAAAAAAGATAGACCTTCCTAGAACCGAACCTGTCATCTTGTATTTAATATGGAATTTCGATTATTAATGCTTCTAAGCTAAAGAAACGCTACATGCTGATTGGCAGACTAAAGTCACGTGAAATTGCAGAGTCATTCAGTCGATGTCGCGGGATCTTGATCAGCCAATCAGAGAGCGCGAATAAAATGGACACTTTATATACAAAATTCGAAACTATTTTGAAGGCGTAAGATTCTTTTTGAAATTAAACAATTTCTACTGCCCTTACTGCAATGGAAAAATTATTAAGGGCAGTAGAAATTGTTTAATTTCAAAATGAATCGAATTTTGATAACAGATGGCGCGCTAGTGCATCACTTTATATACAAATAAATATAAAGCGTATATTATCTTCAGTTTATTCTGCAGGTCTCTTTTATGGAGCCATACTTCTCCATCTAGTGTTCTTTCGTTTTGAATCTTCATAGCTTTTCTTTCATCCAGTCCATCAGTCCAATTTTCTCCTTTCATTTTCTCTTCTCTTGAGCAAGTCCAGGTCTACGGTGACAACATACTTCTCTATCTTGTATTCTTCACTTTATTTCTTCATAACTTACCATCCAGTCCATCAGTCCAGTTCTTCTTCTTCGGTAACTTTGTTCTTGAGTGGGTCGTCCATCATCAGTCCTGTTCTTCCTTCATTCAGTTTCTCTGTTCTTGAGCAGGTTCTGGGGTATCCAGTGAGGTCATACTTCTCTATCTTGTATTCTTCTCTTTATTTCTTCATAACTTACCATCCAGTCCATCAGTCCAGTTCTTCCTCTTCGGTAACTTTGTTCTTGAGCAGGTCCTGGGGTCTCCAGTGACGTCATACTTCTCTATCTTGTATTCTTCTCTTTATTTCTTCATAACTTACCATCCAGTCCATCAGTCCAGTTCTTCCTCTTCGGTAACTTTGTTCTTGAGCAGGTCCTGGGGTATCCAGTGACGTCATACTTCTCTATCTTGTATTCTTCACTTTATTTCTTCATAACTTACCATCCAGTCCATCAGTCCAGTTCTTCTTCTTCGGTAACTTTGTTCTTGAGCAGGTCCTGGGGTATCCAGTGACGTCATACTTCTCTATCTTGTATTCTTCTCTTTATTTCTTCATAACTTACCATCCAGTCCATCAGTCCAGTTCTTCCTCTTCGGTAACTTTGTTCTTGAGCAGGTCCTGGGGTATCCAGTGACGTCATACTTCTCTATCTTGTATTCTTCACTTTATTTCTTCATAACTTACCATCCAGTCCATCAGTCCAGTTCTTCTTCTTCGGTAACTTTGTTCTTGAGCAGGTCCTGGGGTATCCAGTGACGTCATACTTCTCTATCTTGTATTCTTCTCTTTATTTCTTCATAACTTACCATCCAGTCCATCAGTCCAGTTCTTCTTCTTCGGTAACTTTGTTCTTGAGCAGGTCCTGGGGTATCCAGTGACGTCATACTTCTCTATCTTGTATTCTTCTCTTTATTTCTTCATAACTTACCATCCAGTCCATCAGCCCAGTTCTTCTTCTTCGGTAACTTTGTTCTTGAGCAGGTCCTGGGGTATTCAGTGACGTCATACTTCTCTATCTTGTATTCTTCTCTTTATTTCTTCATAACTTACCATCCAGTCCATCAGCCCAGTTCTTCTTCTTCGGTAACTTTGTTCTTGAGCAAGTCCTGGGGTATTCAGTGACGTCATACTTCTCTATCTTGTATTCTTCTCTTTATTTCTTCATAACTTACCATCCAGTCCATCAGCCCAGTTCTTCTTCTTCGGTAACTTTGTTCTTGAGCAGGTCCTGGGGTATTCAGTGACGTCATACTTCTCTATCTTGTATTCTTCTCTTTATTTCTTCATAACTTACCATCCAGTCCATCAGTCCAGTTCTTCTTCTTCGGTAACTTTGTTCTTGAGCAGGTCCTGGGGTATTCAGTGACGTCATACTTCTCTATCTTGTATTCTTCTCTTTATTTCTTCATAACTTACCATCCAGTCCATCAGCCCAGTTCTTCTTCTTCGGTAACTTTGTTCTTGAGCAGGTCCTGGGGTATTCAGTGACGTCATACTTCTCTATCTTGTATTCTTCTCTTTATTTCTTCATAACTTACCATCCAGTCCATCAGCCCAGTTCTTCTTCTTCGGTAACTTTGTTCTTGAGCAGGTCCTGGGGTATTCAGTGACGTCATACTTCTCTATCTTGTATTCTTCTCTTTATTTCTTCATAACTTACCATCCAGTCCATCAGCCCAGTTCTTCTTCTTCTGTAACTTTGTTCTTGAGCAGGTCCTGGGGTATTCAGTGACGTCATACTTCTCTATCTTGTATTCTTCTCTTTATTTCTTCATAACTTACCATCCAGTCCATCAGCCCAGTTCTTCTTCTTCTGTAACTTTGTTCTTGAGCAGGTCCTGGGGTATTCAGTGACGTCATACTTCTCTATCTTGTATTCTTCTCTTTATTTCTTCATAACTTACCATCCAGTCCATCAGCCCAGTTCTTCTTCTTCTGTAACTTTGTTCTTGAGCAGGTCCTGGGGTATTCAGTGACGTCATACTTCTCTATCTTGTATTCTTCTCTTTATTTCTTCATAACTTACCATCCAGTCCATCAGCCCAGTTCTTCTTCTTCGGTAACTTTGTTCTTGAGCAGGTCCTGGGGTATTCAGTGACGTCATACTTCTCTA
This sequence comes from Cordylochernes scorpioides, assembly GCA_030710605.1. Taxonomy (NCBI): domain Eukaryota; kingdom Metazoa; phylum Arthropoda; class Arachnida; order Pseudoscorpiones; family Chernetidae; genus Cordylochernes; species Cordylochernes scorpioides. Next base: position 49,506,242 of record CP092884.1, read on the forward strand.
TCTTGTATTCTTCTCTTTATTTCTTCATAACTTACCATCCAGTCCATCAGCCCAGTTCTTCTTCTTCGGTAACTTTGTTCTTGAGCAGGTCCTGGGGTATTCAGTGACGTCATACTTCTCTATCTTGTATTCTTCTCTTTATTTCTTCATAACTTACCATCCAGTCCATCAGCCCAGTTCTTCTTCTTCGGTAACTTTGTTCTTGAGCAGGTCCTGGGGTATTCAGTGACGTCATACTTCTCTATCTTGTATTCTTCTCTTTATTTCTTCATAACTTACCATCCAGTCCATCAGCCCAGTTCTTCTTCTTCGGTAACTTTGTTCTTGAGCAGGTCCTGGGGTATTCAGTGACGTCATACTTCTCTATCTTGTATTCTTCACTTTATTTCTTCATAACTTACCATCCAGTCCATCAGTGCAGTTCTTCTTCTTCGGTAACTTTGTTCTTGAGCAGGTCCTGGGGTATTCAGTGACGTCATACTTCTCTATCTTGTATTCTTCTCTTTATTTCTTCATAACTTACCATCCAGTCCATCAGCCCAGTTCTTCTTCTTCTGTAACTTTGTTCTTGAGCAGGTCCTGGGGTATTCAGTGACGTCATACTTCTCTATCTTGTATTCTTCTCTTTATTTCTTCATAACTTACCATCCAGTCCATCAGCCCAGTTCTTCTTCTTCTGTAACTTTGTTCTTGAGCAGGTCCTGGGGTATTCAGTGACATCATACTTCTCTATCTTGTATTCTTCTCTTTATTTCTTCATAACTTACCATCCAGTCCATCAGCCCAGTTCTTCTTCTTCTGTAACTTTGTTCTTGAGCAGGTCCTGGGGTATTCAGTGACGTCATACTTCTCTATCTTGTATTCTTCTCTTTATTTCTTCATAACTTACCATCCAGTCCATCAGCCCAGTTCTTCTTCTTCTGTAACTTTGTTCTTGAGCAGGTCCTGGGGTATTCAGTGACGTCATACTTCTCTATCTTGTATTCTTCTCTTTATTTCTTCATAACTTACCATCCAGTCCATCAGCCCAGTTCTTCTTCTTCTGTAACTTTGTTCTTGAGCAGGTCCTGGGGTATTCAGTGACGTCATACTTCTCTATCTTGTATTCTTCTCTTTATTTCTTCATAACTTACCATCCAGTCCATCAGCCCAGTTCTTCTTCTTCTGTAACTTTGTTCTTGAGCAGGTCCTGGGGTATTCAGTGACGTCATACTTCTCTATCTTGTATTCTTCTCTTTATTTCTTCATAACTTACCATCCAGTCCATCAGCCCAGTTCTTCTTCTTCTGTAACTTTGTTCTTGAGCAGGTCCTGGGGTATTCAGTGACGTCATACTTCTCTATCTTGTATTCTTCTCTTTATTTCTTCATAACTTACCATCCAGTCCATCAGCCCAGTTCTTCTTCTTCTGTAACTTTGTTCTTGAGCAGGTCCTGGGGTATTCAGTGACGTCATACTTCTCTATCTTGTATTCTTCTCTTTATTTCTTCATAACTTACCATCCAGTCCATCAGCCCAGTTCTTCTTCTTCTGTAACTTTGTTCTTGAGCAGGTCCTGGGGTATTCAGTGACGTCATACTTCTCTATCTTGTATTCTTCTCTTTATTTCTTCATAACTTACCATCCAGTCCATCAGCCCAGTTCTTCTTCTTCTGTAACTTTGTTCTTGAGCAGGTCCTGGGGTATTCAGTGACGTCATACTTCTCTATCTTGTATTCTTCTCTTTATTTCTTCATAACTTACCATCCAGTCCATCAGCCCAGTTCTTCTTCTTCTGTAACTTTGTTCTTGAGCAGGTCCTGGGGTATTCAGTGACGTCATACTTCTCTATCTTGTATTCTTCTCTTTATTTCTTCATAACTTACCATCCAGTCCATCAGTGCAGTTCTTCTTCTTCGGTAACTTTGTTCTTGAGCAGGTCCTGGGGTATTCAGTGACGTCATACTTCTCTATCTTGTATTCTTCTCTTTATTTCTTCATAACTTACCATCCAGTCCATCAGCCCAGTTCTTCTTCTTCTGTAACTTCGTTCTTGAGCAGGTCCTGGGGTATTCAGTGACGTCATACTTCTCTATCTTGTATTCTTCTCTTTATTTCTTCATAACTTACCATCCAGTCCATCAGCCCAGTTCTTCTTCTTCTGTAACTTTGTTCTTGAGCAGGTCCTGGGGTATTCAGTGACGTCATACTTCTCTATCTTGTATTCTTCTCTTTATTTCTTCATAACTTACCATCCAGTCCATCAGCCCAGTTCTTCTTCTTCTGTAACTTTGTTCTTGAGCAGGTCCTGGGGTATTCAGTGACGTCATACTTCTCTATCTTGTATTCTTCTCTATATTTCTTCATAACTTACCATCCAGTCCATCAGTGCAGTTCTTCTTCTTCGGTAACTTTGTTCTTGAGCAGGTCCTGGGGTATCCAGTGACGTCATACTTCTCTATCTTGTATTCTTCTCTTTATTTCTTCATAACTTACCATCCAGTCCATCAGTCCAGTTCTTCCTCTTCGGTAACTTTGTTCTTGAGCAGGTTCTGGGGTCTCCCGTGACGTCATACTTCTCTATCTTGAGCTCTTTATTTCTTCAAAGCTTTCCATCCAGTACAGTTTATTTTTTCTTCCTTCTGTCTTCTTTACATTTATTTTACAATCCTATATTCTATCAATCCATTTCCTTTTAATTATACAAGTATGTTCCATCCAATTCTTCTGTATTTTTCTGATGATCTTCAACAGTCCTCGTTCCACTCTCTCTCTCTCAATTTTCTCTCAAGACATTTATTCTTGTTAAATTTTAAAAATTTCACTTAATAAAGAAAGTAGCACTTATTGATCGTGAATGTTCGGGCCCTCATCAACACTTACTTCCACAATCAGGAAATGATCCTCTTTAATAATTCAAGGTTCCCATATCATGCAAATAAAATAACGATAGTTTTTATCTATTGAAATATAATGTCACCAATCATTTCCCCCCAAAGATGAAAAATAGAATGAAGATCTAACTCACCATTAGAACCCCCCCCCCTTCTAACAGGTGATATATATACAACTAGACGGGTGACCCGGGCTTCGCCCCGGGATTGACTGATATATATTTAGATAAGATTTTTTTTATAATTGTTTGTTATTAGCATTATCTTTTTGCTGCATCAGCATAATTTAATCTAATCTTTGATAGAGGGCGCTGTTCGTGAGCTAAGTAGAATAATTTGAATATATAGTTTTAATAAAGGATTTATATATATTTTTTGAAATATCCTATCGTCTTCCCCGTATTTTTTTACCTATGTATGGAAATTTTGGTTTGAATTAATGAACTACTGCGAATTTGTATACCGGACATACAAACAAACATACAAACATTGATTTTTATATATATATATAGAATATAGATTAAAAACATAAGGGGGTTACAAAATACCACATTTATATAAATAATTTATTCGTAAAAATTCTCAGCAATTTCTAAAATAATAAATAAAACACGTGGATGTTTCTTGTTTTATTGTATATTCTTCTCAAGCTTTCTGGTATCACAAACATTTCTATCAGAGTATATAATTACATTTTATCATATATACTCTGTAGAAATGTTTTTAAACCCCGAAAGATTGAGAATAACTTATGATAAAGCAAAAAACTCGTCCTCGGTAGCCGTTTTATTTATTATTTTATATAGCGATTCAATATGCTGTGTGTGATTTGTTCTCTTTTCTAGGAAGCAAAATGCAGTAAATATGTAAATATATATAAATATTGTATATGAGGGGAAAAAGAAAAATTATGTAAATATAAATGAATATTTCTACAGGTAAACTCCGTACAATTGGTATAAGTGTATAACGAATCAAAAGTTTTTACGAAGGAGTATCTTTTATTATATTTGTGCAAGCTTTCGAACTTTGCAGTTCTTCCACAGGCATGGATAGCACAGAAATACTACCGATAGTAGTAGTAGATGGTAGTATTTCTGTGCTATCCATGCCTGTGGAAGAACTGCAAAGTTCGAAAGCTTGCACAAATATAATAAAAGATACTCCTTCGTAAAAACTTTTGATTCGTTATACACTTATAAATGAATATATATATGGTGTTGGCGTGTTGAAGAGTTGTTGAATTTGTCAAAAATAAAAGTTTATCTTTTATGGTGTCTGAGATTTAAGGTAACCTATAGGTAGAAAGCACAACAGTTCATAACTAATTTATGGGTAACATTTCGATAACAGCGTTGTTACCATCTCTGCACACAAATTTTCTGAATTAACTTTCATCTGAAGAATGATAACGAGACAAAATGTTACCCATCATTTATTTATATGTAATTTTGGTACCTTACGGTCCTTCAAACAGTTGCAGACTTCTATTCCGTAGACCCATTGTGTTCCACACATTCGTGAAGAAAAGGTCGATCTTTATCTTCACTTCCTGTAGATAACTGCTATGGTTACTTCTGTTTATCCATCTAGAAGAATCCTGTATGGGATGAGTGTCATTAATAAAGGTTTTTTTGTTGTTGTTTCCACCCAATCTCTGTAGTTGAAATCCTCGACATTTGATGACATTGTGCCGAGTACTTTACAAAGCAGAGCACAAGAAGTACAGTATTTTTGTCATGCGGCTGAAGGCCGGAGTAATTAATGCCTAAGAAAGTTTGGGCCGGCCTAATGGGGATGCCAGATGGGGAGGTATCGACTTTCTTCCGGCCAAATTATCTTCAGCCGGGCCCAGATTAATATGTCTCCCCTTGTTGCATATCCCCCCCCTCTTATCTACATATCTCTCCCTATCTACATATATCCTCCTGGGATGACAAACTCTTGATTATGCAACTAAACCTTTCTGGTCAGATGCATTTCAGAATAATAGTTTTGTCTTCATCATTTGATAAATCTTCTTTATTTATATTGTTATCTTTTTTCGCATATTTTTCCCTATTTACATATCCCTCTAAGTTGACCGAAGCATCCGTCCTAATATTATAACATAACGTTGCTGATTAGTTGCATAATCAGTTCCACTCTGAACATTTTTTTACATAGTAACCTTTTTTTCACATAGCTTTATAGCTAGATCTTCTTATATGAAAAAATCTCTTGAATATACATCAGGAGGGTGGTTTTGACATAATTTTTTCCCTCTCATCTGTTTTTTTTTTTTTCTTTTCATTGTTCTCTCTTTTTTTGTAGCCAAATATCTATATATATTTTATTTGCATATCCTCGTATGGTGTCAGAAGTATCCACCTAATCATATAAATAACTAAACCTTATGATAGTTGCATGATGCATGCGGTGGTCGGGATTGGACTAATTTCTATATTTCCTTTCAGTTTTTGCGATCAAATTAAATTTTACTTCCTGAATATAAAGAATTGTCGTATTTTATAGATTGATTCAATCCTAATAACTTTACAAGAGAGAGAGAGTATACAAAATTTCAGAATTCTAAGTGACCGTGGTTGTCGGAAATAGACTATAAAATATGTTTTTAATTTTTTCGTTCAAACATGGAAAATAGTCTCAGCCGTTTCACTAGAGTAATGAACAGTTGGCATTCCTTAATCACGAACGTGTCTACATATATCAGTTGTTGTTGTTGCTTATTCCTCAAGTCGTTTAAACGATCTCCATTAGGTTCCATTGTCTCAGCTTTTCTATTATAGTCCTGGGGTTTTCCCAGAGGTGTTTTTTTTTTTTGAGAATTTGATACAATTCAACAGATATATCTTCAGTATGACTATCTATACTTATATCTCCATCTATATATCTCCCATATACATGACACCTATCTACTACGGCCCCATTTATATACTTTCTTGTAGGAGTCCCTACTCTACAAATCCTTCATCTACAATACTCTTTATTTAAAAATTCCTATTTTGGATCATAAAGTTTTATTTCCGATATTTCGTGTGGCAACTCGCCAAACTTCTTCGAGGAACAAGATTGTTTTGAGAAGCTCGCGTATCAATTCACGAGTATGTACAACTGCTATAAAATTTAAAATTTCTAAAATCTACAATATGCACATGTTTATAAATATAATTAATAATAATAAAATATTAATATATAGAGAATAAATAAATAAGTAAATATATACATTTAAAATAAAAGAATTGAAAATCAGTAATTTGTTATATATATATATGGTAATTTAAACCAACAACCCTATATTGTATAATACTTATAACAAGATTGTCATGTTGTATATAGAAACACATCTATAAATAATTATACGCATGATTGACATGTGTCATTGCATCACCATATGTAATGTACTTTGTACAAACTGAGGATAAATAAATAAAACTATGTAATAGATTAAGAGCTGAGTTAAAGCAAGATTGAGAAGTTCAAAAACGTCTAAAATCGAGAGAGAAATACAACAACCCTAAAAAGGAATTTGGCAGGTCGTTGCCATCAAGGTTAAAGGGTGCAGAATAGCGCAGACGCCCCCACGCCCTTTGGACCTGTTCAAAGTGCAAATTCTCGGATGTCTCCCTCCTCGGCAAATGGTATATAAAACCTCGGTTTTATCCGAACTTACAGTCACTTTACCATCGGCGTGAGCCCTTGTCGGTTGTAGCCAGGACCACCTCATCGACCATGTAAAACAGTAAGACTCTTCTAACTCCATCTTGCTCTTAGCTCGACTCCTATCTGTTCACGCAACTTTCCTACTACAACTGTGTCTCTTCGTTTTTTGTGTGTGGAGATTCCCAAGCTTTCCACTCTGCCTCGACCACGACTGCCTGTACTCTGTGAGAACTGTTAAAGGTCCTCCAAGGTGCAGAGAGGTACTGGAAAACTCTCCACGCCCTGACTGTCCCTCTCGGTTACTACTGGTTTGACCCTCGGTTACCACATATATATATATATAGTAGTGGGCTATGTGGTTTTAAATTGTAAGTATAATTGAGAAATGTCTATTTTTCGGTTGATACTGTTTTTATCTTCTATTGAGGTCCAGCTTTCTAGAAAAAGTCTTGAATGTTTGTCCTTGATATTTTGATATACTCTTTATATGTTGCTGATCTACCAGCTCTAATCTTAATGCTGTCTCAGACAGAGATCCTCAGCATCATCCAGCGAGTACTTGATCTGGCTCTTACTGTAAGGCCTGAATGACATCAAATCTTTGCCTAAAACTAGAATCTACAAGAACTCCTTGTGTTTAGAATTGAAGAGTTTTAAGGGAAGGACTTCCTCATTGTATATGGAGGAGACGGCTACTTCACACACATCTTTATGAGAATCTCTTTTAAAAATGTACATTTTTTAATAAGGAAAAAATAGATTTTGTAGAGGTAAAGACTTTCTTTATTTATTTTGAGAGGTTGAAATATTTCGAGCAAATTTTGCTCTTCAACGGGTAAATCCGAAAAAGATGTTATTGACATGTACATGCGCGGGGGTGGATCAGACTATATACATGTACAATTTTGCATATAGCTGCTACAAGTCTTAATTCAACTAGCTGAAATTGGTTTTGTACAATCGCATTACCGTAACCATATTATTAGCTAGAAGGCGCACTTCAATGTAATTTTTCAACTTGTATACTTTCATATATATTTCATACTTTCTTAGATTATATTTAAAGAGCTCCAGGTGGGTATCTTTCGATAGTAGATTATGAGTCTACAATAATTGTATGTTAGAGGTAACAGGGAATCAGCAGGGTTCGATTCTGGAGATACAGCGTCTGAGAAATGGCTGCCACATCAAAGGGAAGGCGGTGGATGAGCAAATTACCCACTTTCTTTACAATAAGATAGTGACCACTACGAGGCTCTGTAATTGAAATGAATACATACTCCAGGTGGGCGTTCTGAAATTTCCAAAGTTGGTATTGTAATATATTCTTATGATGTTGCAGAGACCGTTAAAAGTTGGCGCATAGTTGTGTCTTTGTTTTGACTCAAAAAATATAACCCTTACTTTCTTTATTTTAGATCAATTTCCTCCCAGAAAAATTCCCATATATAACTTAAGGTATGCGACCTATGTATAATATACACTCATGGACAAAAATTAAGGAATTTGTACCTTTTAGCATGTATATGGGGGGATTCAAACAATAACTCTGAAATATATTACATTGACCTTTATTGAAGACACACGAGATAACCAATATACACTCATAGATAAAACTTAAGGAAGTTGTACCTTTTAGCATGTATATGGGGGAATTCAGACAATAACTCTGAAAGATATTACATTGACCTTTATTGAAGACACACGAGATAACCAATATACACTCATAGATAAAACTTAAGGAAGTTGTACCTTTTAGCATGTATATGGGGGAATTCAGACAATAACTCTGAAAGATATTACAGTGACCTTTATTGAAGAAACACGAGATAACCAATATACACTCATGGACAGAACTTAAGGAAGTTGTACCTTTCAGCATGTATATCGGGATTCAGACAATAACTCTGAAAGATATTACATAGACCTTTATTGGAGACACACGAGATAACCAAGTGTGAGCAAAATTGCCTTTGACTCCTTCAAAAAAAAAAAAACAGTCGACCGGTGATATCAAAGACTTTCCACTCCCTTAAGTTTGTCCATGAGTGTATAATATATATAATTAATATATAATTCAAAATATATTTTGTATGTATATAAATCTTATATTTTACTTAATAATTTTTGTGTGGAAAAATCATAGACCCGCTTAATCTTACATTTGACCAAAGATACCTTTTGTTTATATATACAGTGTACTCCGCTTATAACAAAGTCGGTTATAGCGAAATTCCGCATATAGCGAATGAATTTGTCTGCACGAAAGAAAAGAAGGGCTTAATCCATTAAAAGAACTCTGGATATTGCGAAGTCGGATATAAAGAATTTTCGCTTATAACGAAGTGATTTGCATGTATAAATTTTTATTTTATCCGTTTATAACGAAGTTTTCTCATTTACCATTATAATTGACTAATATATTATGCATAATATATATCAAATTACAACGTGTGAATGACACAAATTTAATGATACACAACAAATAAGTTAATAATATACAATTTTAAAATATGCAAACATATTATAAGTATTTTTTTACATTATTTAAACAAAATTAAATTGTTTAATAAACGCTTATATTTTATTAACGTTTACCATGGCAGGAGAACGAAAACAAACAAGAAACTCACTATCTCTGTCAGTCAAGCTGCAAATCCTAAGAGAGATTGAAGTGGAGAAGAAGAAAAAGACAGATGTTGCCCAGAAACATAATATCCCACAGTCGTCGCTCAGCACCATAATAAAGAACTCTGAGAAGATCCACCAACAAGCTCTGCATGCGGGAGAAAGCAGTCGGAAACGAGCACGTGGATCTACATATGCTGATGTTGATGAGGCTCTGCTGCAGTGGTTCAAGCAGGCAAGAAGTGCAGCGCTTCCAGTTAATGGTCCATTGCTTTCCGAAAAGGCGAAGACCCTGGCTCTTGAATTTGGATTAAAGGATTTTACTGGGAGTGGTGGATGGATCGAGCGTTGGAAGGCAAGGCATGGCATCAAGCTGCGCAACATTTGTGGAGAATCAGCTGATGTCAATCGTGAGACAATAACGAACTGGTTGACCGATGTATAATGCCTAATATAATTAGTAACTATGCTTGCAAAGACATCTTCAACGCCGATGAAACCGGTCTCTTCTGGCGTCTTCTTCCTGACAAGACACTTCACTTTAAGGGAGAAACTTGCACCGGCGGAAAGGCTAGTAAGGAACGGATCACAATCCTTCTATGCTGCAATATGGATGGTTCTGAAAAGATGCAACCTTTGGTCATTGGAAAGGCGAAACAGCCGAGATGCTTCCGAGGAATCAAGCACCTTCCTGTTCAGTACGAAGCAAATCAGAAGGCCTGGATGATGGACTACTCTTCGAATCCTGGGTTCGGCACATCGACAAGAAGATGGCTGGACAACATCGACAAATTATCCTCCTGCTTGACAATTGCGGCGCTCATCCCCCAGACATGCAGGGCCTCACAAATACTCGTATAGCATTCTTGCCGCCAAATACCACTTCAATGCTGCAACCATGCGACCAAGGCATTATTCGCAATTTCAAGATGATTTATCGAACGCGTTTAATGAGGAAATATTTGACGGCATACGATGCTGGAACAGCATTAACAATCAATCTTAAGCAAGCTGTGGATATTATATCTGTAGCATGGAATGATGTGCTTCCAGCGACAATTTCCAACTGTTGGCATCATAGTGGAATTATTAAGTCCGATGTCAGTTCTCCATTGGATACACCACAGCCTGCAACACAAATGTGGGAGCAACAAAGCCTCTTCGATCGCATGAAAGAAGTTTTAAAAATACCGTTAGAGATGGATTTCGATTCTTATGCTGACGCTGACAATGACGTCGTTACAAATGCCATGTTATCCGATGTAGAAATTGTCGAGAGCATTCTTCAAGCAAAAGAAGAAGAAGAAACGGACCAAGTTGATGAAGAAGTAGACCCAATTGTCCACATTCCGCATCCAAAAGAGGTCTTGGAGAGCATTCAAACTCTGCGATTGTTTCTTCAATGTCAGGATGAGTCCAAGTCTCTTCATAGGCATCTGTCAGACTTGGACAACATCGAAAAGAGTGTTCAGCACTTGTTACTGACTTCTATGTGTCAAAAGAAAATCACAAACTACTTCTCCAAAAACACCTGATGAGGTTGTTATTGATCTTTGTGTTGCTCTTTTGAGTTGAATAGTAAATAAAATTATTGGTACAAAACATTTTTTTTTCCAACTGCGGATATAACAAACTTCGGATATAACAAAGTGATTGTCATGGATAATGCGACTTCGTTATAAGCGGAGTACACTGTATATCGGAAAATAAGAAAATAGCCTACGAAGTAAAAAAAGGGAAATGTGAATATATTTAAAAACTAAAATATCAATTCTATGTAAAACGCGTTCTTTAAAAAAAAAAGGGAGGGTAAGAAATATAAAATATTCAATATGATTGATTTATTTTCTATTTAATTTTATGGGAACACAAAATATAGATGCAGTGTGATGTAACTTTATTCAAGCTTTCAAATCAAATATATATTCAGACGAGAGAGAAATAACCAACTATAATTTGGGAAGAAATAAATGCAACAATAAAATGTTTATTTAAAATTATTTTTGCTAAAATAGAGAAATAGTAATAATAAATTCGGAGAGAGGCAAATATTTCATATTTATAATATATATGCATATAAATATTTATTTGTCGAAAGAAAAATTTTATAGAATTAATTAAAAAGAGATTATATAATATGTATATATACTGTATTTAGATATTTTTATTAATCTCTAATAATAAATATATGATTATGTAATTATATTACTTAATATATACAAATTAATAAAGTGCTAAATCACAAAATTTATTAATATTTATTTCAGTATTTTGTTTAAAAAAAAAAAAGATTTTGAATGAAATATAATTTAATATATAAGTGATAAAGTTTAATAATGTAGATATGTGATACCATTAATATAAGGATCTCATTTTTTATGTATTTATTTATAAATAAATAAAAAAAATTCTTATATATTTTTTTACCAAGTTAATTAGAGATTTAAAATTCAATTTTTTGTTGGGCTACTCCAATTTCACTAATAATTGGTCTTGTCAGTTGCAACACGATATCAAATCAATTGAATTTAAAATGGATCCCAGAAGATTAAATCTGGTTTAAAATTTCCAAAAGATTCTTCGTAGATTCGTCTGCGATATGCCAAAGTTACGAATTGATTGGGTAGAAGATTAATCATGATCTCATAAGAGTAAAGGTTTTGATGGCGTAACATTAAATCAAAAATCAATGTAAAGTTTGAATTGATCCTTCTAAAAACCAAAAAATTTATCAATAAGTCATTGATTAGAATAAAAATCAATAAAACGGCTTAATTAATTCAAGCGTTTGGCTAATTGAACACTTTCTCTAGAGAAGATAATTCAATTTAAATAAAGGACTTTATAAATATTGCTCTGGGGGATGAAAAAAAAATGTTGGCTAAATTATATTTTTCTTATCCAAATTTATTCGATTACTTAAAATTTTCGTCTGCAAAACTTTGTAAAAAAAATCAATCGTTTGATTAATTTTACATATAGGAAAAATATTCTCTCTCTCTCCCGGCGCACACGCATACAAAAAATACATATATATATTTATAATTTAAATCAAAAGATAATATTTTCATTATTAAATATGCTATTATTATTAATGTAAAATTGTTTTAAAAGTTTCGTCTGTGTATATATATTGAAAAAAAACTAAGATATCTAATACAATTTTTCGGTTATATGGAATAGGTTAACACATAAAATTGATTATTTTCGGGAAAAATTCACTTGGAAGGGAGTTTTTAAAAAAAGCAGACGAGAAAGAAAAAAAAAAGCAAAAGAAGGGGCGCTCTCTTACATTTCCCGCTCGATAAGGCTTAGGTCAATATAGAAGGAAGCAACTTCTCCCTCTAAATATTAATGTGCCTTTACCGAATTTTTAATTTCACCAGTTATTAGCGTTTTACAAATGCCAGCAACGAATTGTTCTAAAATTAATGGGTAATATATTTTCAAGAATAAATGGCCCTGGGTTTTCTCTTTAAAAAATGAGAATTAGTTGGAAATCTGATTGTAAAAATCTCCAAGAAAATTTAGAGTTTCCGAAAATTTATATCTTTTTTTTTTTTGCCTCCTTTTCCTCTTAAATTTTCTTCGATTCAAATTGAAGTCAATTTTTTTTTTTTTGTAGATTTCAATTTCTGTAAAACTTTCTTATATACAAAAAATATATATATAAAGATATATATAAAATGTGTATTAAATATACTGTAAAATATTACATATATATTTTAAATTTTGCTACATGTTTCATATATCTTTTTTAGTGTTTCTTAGGTCGAAATTTACGTTGTATTTTTTTAATATCATAAAAAAAATTGTTGTTATTCCTTTCTTATGCATTTTAATAAGTATTTTGAGAATAATATTTCTTTATTAATTTCGAGAATTAGAGCAAACCCTTCTTCAGTTCTTTGAACAACTATAGTGAAAAAAATGAATATAGATATATCAGACGTTTTTTAGTTGTTTATTTTCAGGCGTTTCGACCACTCAGAAAAACTTAAGAAACTTTCATATTTTAAACATAAGCTATTTCTTATTTTCTTATATACTGACGGATTTCCCATACATGTAAATTCGAACGTTCTCCTTTATATATATACTAGACGAATGGCCCGGGCAACGCCCGGGTTTTACCTGAGTGCGCATATATTTTAAAAACGTTTTAATTCAAATACTATTCGTTACAATTATAAATTGGCGCCATGGATGTCACTCTTGTGAAACGTCCCGTTCCAAACTGTGTGTTTTTAATATGTTTTAATTAAAATACTATTCGTTACAATTATAAATTGGCTCCGTGGATGTCTCTCTTGTGAAACGTCCCGCCCCAAACTGTGTGTGTCTTGAAAATATAAAAATAAAAATGTGAATTTTCATAAAGATTTCATCATGTCGATTTTTTTTTTTTTTTTTTTTGCATTTCACCTAATAAATCGATAGAGATGATTACATTTGCAACATGAACTTAGGTATATTGACTAAATAGAAAACTGCATAGTAATAAAGATCATTTTTTAAAGGCACCATATCGTTTTTTTTTTCAATAAAATCGAAACAAAAATTAACGATAAATAACGATAATTGCCTTAAAAAGAAATTGCCTTAAAAAAAAGAAACATTCGCGGTGATTTTGTCTTGCATTCGTTTATACAATTATTATATACGAATGACCCGGGCAACGCCCGGGTTTTACCCGATTAAATGCTTTTATTCAAATACTATTCGTTACAATTATAAATTGGCGCCGTGGATGTCATTCTTGTATAATATATAAATGAGTTTTAAAAATTGCAAAAAAAAAAAAAAAATGCATCGGCCGGGAATCGAACCGGGGCCGCCCGCGTGGCAGGCGAGCATTCTACCACTGAACCACCGATGGTTATGAAAAATCCCATCCGTGAGCTTCAGACAGACAGAATAAGGCAAATATATAAGTAGTTTATACATATTCTATTATATATATATAATATAAAAAAAGATTTTCTGCTGTATTTTAGATCATGTTGAGGATTATAGTAATGCAGTTATTTGTTGGTTCTTTTTGGTACTAAATAGTATTGGTAATGCAGTCGTGGTTAAATCTTGAAAGTATGATAATAAAAAAAAATAGTTTTGATCAGAGATTTCTTTATTTGAGCTGAGGAATATACAAGGTGCGTTCATTAATTTCCAGGACTGGTTAAAAAAAATAAAATAAATAAAAAAGCTAGAGAAAATATTTTTTTACAGAGTTGAATATTGGACATTCGACCACACCTGACTGAAAGCACGAGTCTCGTGGCGCACGCGCCGATCTAAAAATAGAACAAAACAACTTCCTTGTAAGGTTCGCATTTCTAATTTTAAAGTCCATTTTCGAAGAGCAGAGAATCTGCATTAAGTTTTGTTTTATATTGAAAAAAAGTGCTACTGAGACGTATGAATTGATTAAAGAAGCTTTTGGCGATGCAGCTTTATTCCGTTCAAGAACTTTTGAATGGTTTTCACGCTTCCAAAAAGTTCTGGAAAAGGTAAACGATGATCAGCATACTGGGCGTCCAAGATCATTTCGTTGCGAGGAAAACAAGCTCAAAATAAAGGAGTTAATTAAATCTAACAGAAGAATTTCTATTAAAGACTTATCTTCAGAAACTGGACTATCTGTTTATTTGGGGATAATGAGGTGCTTAAGGGAGGCAGTGCGCCTTAAAAGACCTGAAAGATGGCAAAACAATGACTGGATACTTCACGTCGGTAATGCGCGGCCGCACACAGCCCATGTTGTTTTGCAGTTCTTGGCCAAGCATTCAACCATACAGATCCCTCATCCACTCTATTCCCCCGACTTAGCCCCCAATGACTTTTTCCTATATCCTAAATTGAAAATGAACTTGAAAGGAAGGAAATTTGACAACGTTGATATGATACAAGCTTAATCGAAGGCGAGCAGTCCTGGAAATTAATGAACGCACCTTGTATTTTAAAAAAGACATAATTTGATAAAAGTAATGCCTGGCTTAAGGCGAGGAGAATAAGGAAAACAAAAGATTATTTACATAATGTACAAAAGTTTTGAGCCAGCCAACGGAATAAAACAGCAGCGAGTTTTTATAAGGGAAGAGTGACCTCTGGCGGTCGATTTAGCAGAATTTAAAATAAATATAATATTTTTATATAACATATATATACTTACGATGTACTAGAGCGCCATCTGTTATCAAATTATAAAACTATTTTAGAGGCGTAATATTCTTTTTAAAATAAAACAATTTCTACTGTCCTTACTGCGATGGAAAAATTAAAGGACAGTAGAAATTGTTTTATTTAAAAAAAAAGAATATTACGCCTCTAAAATAGTTTTATAATATATATACTTATATATATATATATATAATTTTAAAAATTTTCTAAATGTACATGCTAAAAGATACAGCTTCCATCAGTTTTGTCCATGAGTCTATATACACGACTTTCAGTTGACTCGTCCAACAGTATCAATGGTCCCAAAGTTCAGAAGTGATTAAAGTCCAGACTACAGATATAGCAAGGAAAGTTGCAGCAATTGTTTGGTAAGGCTTGCAGTTTACCCTCTTCTTCTCAATTGAACAGCGACTATTGAGACGACAGGGATGGTAATGTCCGTTTATAAAAAATCACAGCCATAAAGACACATAGATGAAGGTCAATCAACCAATAGAATATAGGCAGTCACCCTATGCCAATAGAAGTAAATAAATTCTAAGTCCGAGGGGCAAAATTAAAAAGATAATACGACCACCCTGAAAACTCTGTTATTGTTGTAAGAGACACTAAAATAGGCACACACACAAATCACCATATACTGATTTTCTTTCTATAATATCACTGAGTGAGGTTTCACATAAGATTTCTTTGACATTCGACAGCTCAGAAATCAGAGATTTATCCTTGACAATTAAAATGGTTTATTGACATCTAGTCAATGGTCAAGAGAGAGTTTACAGAGTTTAAAATAGCAGAGAAAATATATATACACCAGACGAGGCCTTCTCCAAAGGTACGTCTGGATCCTATCAGGAGCTTAGAATTGTCTTGAGTTCAGACTTGCGAGTTATGGAATCCGTGTCCCCAGCGATGACTGTGTTGAGGAACATGACAAGAATAAGCTTGTGTTTAGGTAAGGTATCCGCGAGGAAACTCTCCCTAAGATGGGGGTACAGAATTACAAGGATAAGGAGATTTATCCTTGGGTGCCATGGGAGGTCTAGAGACTAGCTCCCTGGTTTACTAACCCTAATCTAGCGTAAAAGGCTCACAAGCCATGACGAGATTAAGTTAGGTTAGATTAGTTTATGATAGGTTAGGTGTGTTCAGGTACTAAAGTTAAGGTTCACGTTAGGTTTATGTTAGGTTAGGGTTAGTAAGTCCCAAGACCTTCCCGCAGGACGCTATTTTTTTGTCCAAACACCAAATTAACTCTCACACGGCTAATTTCCAGATTAGCCGAGATGGAAAGAAAGTTTCCACATGTGGTGTAACGTGGTTAGCTTTAACTATTTTTTTAATTAACCAGAAGATTTTCTGGTTGGGTTTATTTTTTATTCAAATATATCCGGTTTAATCCGGTTCCCCCTCCAGACTCATTGCTGTGATAATATATGACTATATATGTATTTATAAAACCGGTCATAAAATTTAATATTTATCTATTTTATTTCTATAATTGTTTTTATTTCGTTCTTAGATATACATTATATCTTTAGGCGAATATAAATAACATCACAAAAAAAATGAAATTTTATAAAATTCTGAGAAAAATCTCTACATTTTATATAGAAAAAATCTCCTCCGGGCAAAATTCCCATCTATATTTTGACTATACACTCATGGATAAAGGAAGTTGTACCTTTTACCATGTATATTGGGATTGAGACTATAACTCTGAAAGATATTACAGTGACCTTTATTGAAGACACACGAGATAACCAATATACACTCATGGACAAAACTTAAGGAAGTTGTACCTTTTACCATGTATATCGGAATTGAGACAATAACTCTGAAAGATATTACAGTGACCTTTATTGAAGACACACGAGATAACCAAGATACACTCATGGACAAAACTTAAGGAAGTTGTACCATTTATCATATATATCGGGATTATAACTCTGAAAGATATTACAGTGACCTTTATTGAAGACACACGAGATAACCAAGTGTGATCAGCCTCTGTCTCCTTAAAAAAAACCACGACAGGCGACATCAAAGATTCTCCACCTTCTTAAGTTTTGTCCGTGAGTGTAGATCTGGTCTAGTTACTTTAACAACTAAGCACCTTTTTGGTAAATTGTGAGAATTTCATTTGATCCCTTGTAGATCTCATGGAATCAAAGAACAAAAAAGTCGGTGGATGAGAGGGTAACACGCTCGATTCCCGATATAAGTCGGTGGATGAGTGGGTAACACCCTCGATTCCCGACAGTCATGAACCGGGATTGAATCCCTCGTTAAAATTTGTTTAATATGTGAATAACCTTCACATATTATTCATTGTTTCAATTATCATGAACTAGGTTGCTCTTGTTGAGCGGTACCTATTAATGTGATTTTGAACCAGAAATCATAGTCCGCCCTAGACTGACGAGGGCCATTATCCTGACACCATGGTCTCAAAGTTGACGCTTCTCAGTTTGTCAAAGCTGGTGTTGTGGCTTTGTCACCGACCTGAGCATGCGTTTACGGAGTTTACAGAGATGGTCAATAAATGACGCTTAATTCTGACGTTTATTTTAACGGGATAGATGCGACCTCTATTTCTTATATAAGTAAATCTTCTCCTGAAAAAAGTTCCATCTTTAAATATGTAAAATTATGTTTAGTTGATTGCTAATGTGGATCGAAAACTCGTATCTCAGATAACAAGTGTTGGTGTTTTTTGGGGTAAAAAAGAGAAAATGTTACTTAAATATATTTTTAATGTTATCTTTATGCATAGAAACTACAAAAGTAAAATTTAAGAATTAAGAAGAAATACAAAAAAAAGAATCAAGAAGGCACTAACTCAGTTACCAATTGTTAATCAACATATGCTGGCTAAAATTATCATCATCAATTTAAATTTATTCATATATATCTATATAATTTATTTACATAGAGAAACATTATTTGAATTAATATACCTAACAACAAGGATTTGAATAACAATAGTA